>OX344726.1:3817357-4417871 GCA_947034835.1 Ballota nigra | reverse complement strand
AAATGAATCAAATTATAGCAAGGCAAATGGCTCGACGAAATAACAGGGCATACGTTAAATTATCTGATAATCCAAGTTTCTACAGTAGCCAGCATATCTATATCAATTACATTTCTAACTTTATTTTCTCTACTAATGATCAAGAAAACAATTTTCCCAACCTAGATCTTCAATTTACAAAATTGCAGCCTTGGAAAACAGTAAACAAACCATTCAAGCAAACACAATTCATATCATTAACCAGGAAACTTCTAGGCATTCTAATACAACCTACATTGTTAAAATGATTAGCAAAGTAGCTTAGCAACTATGTGAATATATAAACATAAATTAGGGTTGCAAAATCAAATTCCAATTCAAAATTCACCTGAACAATGCCACCAATTTGTTGCTCCCTAATCGAAGCAAAATTCTGCAAAGTGAGTCCATATTCTTTGATCCCATCCACAAGCTGCTGAACCCTAATCCCAGCCTCAACTCTAACCCTCTTATTTTTCTGATCCACCTCCAAAACCTTGTCCATCAGAGCCAAATTGACCATCCCAGCACGGGTCAACCCAATTCCATTCGGCGAAAGACCCGACCCAACTGGCCGGATCTTCTGCTTCTTCTCATTGCTTTCTTTGACCACCGCTTCGAGCTCGGAAATCGATTCGGGCTGTAAAAAGGTCCGGGTCTGGACTTCGTGAGTGCCGCTCCAGTTGGAAACGGTGTGGAGGTCCGGCGGAAGTGGGGCGTACCGGAAAAGCTGGGCTTTTTTGTGCTTTGCGTTTTCCGGCAAGGGGAAAGAGAAGTAGGTGATGACGCCGCTGGTGACGAGGAGGAGGGTGTATCCGAGGTATTTGCGCAGCTCGGCGTCGGAGGTGGCGGCGGGCGGCGGATTGGGTACGGAGCAGAAGGGGCGGAGAGGGGGGGCGGCGGCGGAAGAGGGTTTAGGCGGGGGGCGGCGGAGGAGGGAGTGCAGAGAGCGGCGGAGATGATTAACTCGGAGCATTTGGGAGTTGGGTTTTAGCTCCCGGTGAATTCGAATGGGAAGATTGTTTTGGGAGACGGAAGAGATCAAGAAAGTTTTCTAATTTTTTTTTTTTAATGGGTTTTATCCAGATTTGTGGGGGTCGATCATTCCGAGTGATTTTACATCCCCAAAAATAAAAATGGAGCTCTGATTTTATGTGTGATTTTAACTAGGACAAAATTAGGGCATTTCCACAAATTTTTAAATGACTCATTATAATCAAATGAAGTTCTAATATTGATTGAAATGCTAATATTATACGAGGAATTAATACAACTAAAGAAAAAAAAAATTAAAGGTTTTTAGATTGTTATTTTCCTATGATGCACGGATTCTTTTAAAATTATCACAATGCAGTATCGGATTCGCACCCGCCCCCTAAAAGGGGTGAGATTCTTGAATCCGCGAATCGGATTCTCCACGTGGCGAATTCGGCTGCCACGTGGCGAATTCACTAACGGATACTCGAATCTTCCTTGCGGATCCTACTTACTAAGCATTAAATGTGTTATCTCAATTGAATTTTATTATATAATATAATTCAAATTGACAATGTAACACTTGTTTTATATTGTAATCACTGTTATGACGTATGTATTAGACTAATTGAATTTAAATTGATTTTTTGTTACTTAATTATATTAAATTATTGAATATGTTTAAGTTTTGGGTCAGAAAAAATGTGAATTATATACATTCGATTTACAAAATTTTAAAATATATTTAATTTTTTAGGTTTTATATATAATAAAGGGTTAATTGCAAAAAAAATCACGAACTTTATAGTCTTTATCAATTACAACATGAACTTTTAAAGTTTGCAATTCGATGCACGAACTAATTTATTATTGCAATTCGATACATGGTGTAAATTTTTGGGGATACTCTACGCATGATATAAAATCTTCGGCAATACTAACGTTACATGGTAGCCTAAGCCGCTACAAAAAATATGACACACGCTAAATCAAATGTCAAATCTCGAAGAATTTAAAAAAAAATCTCAAAATATCTTTAATAAAACATTGTTCAAACACGGTTTAATAAGAGTGAAGATAGTAAAAAAATTATTTTATAGTATTTGTACAAGTTTATATGATATGAGACATTTTTTTCCTACATAAACTAGACGACGCCAAATTTTATAATCAATTATTAAACGTGTTTGAGCAATATTTTTTTATAAAAGAACCTTTTTGAAATATTAAAAAAATAAAATTTTGCAGATTTGACATATGACGTGGCGTGTGACGTGTTTTTGGTGTGAGCTCCGACTGCCACGTAAGCGTACATATCTCCAGAAATTTACACCTTATATCGAATTGTAATAATAAATTAGTTCATGCATCGAATTGCAAACTTTAAAAATTCATGTTGTAATTGATAAAGACTATAAAGTTCGTGATTTTTTTTACAATTAACCCTATAATAAAATATAAATAAATAGACGTATCCTTGACGAATCGTACCCTAAGTTTTTTGAAAATTCGTATCTCCGAACTCGTATCGTATCGTCCCCGCACTCCCGCACCCGCACCTATGCAACATAGTTATTTTCCAATGATTTTCACATCACAACATTCAAAGCTAATAAATGATATAATAATTTCTTTATTTAAGATTATCTCGGTAGGACCTCGAGTTAAAATGAATGCATTTTAGTTCAAATTTGTTTGACATGTAGTCGATGGGAAAAGTTGAGAGAATTTTGAATCAGAGTTCTGGATTTTTGTTCATCTTTCTCCGTAATAATTTCTCGGGGTTTGCAGCGATAACTTGGTATATCTACTATACGCTCATTCACTAAAATATGTCTATGCCATACACATTCGAAAAAGGATGTTACCCAAACGCATTTCAAGTAATTGTAGTAAAACTTGACCCGTTGACCCTTTGGCTTTTCCGGCAATACGAATGTATTAAAGTAATTGTCGTTCTGTAAGATCATAATGAGACCGCAATTTTTATTTTTCTTCTAGGCAAATACGATATTGAGATTTTTTTTCGGAACGCGATTGGTTTCTAAGATCACTTTCGATTTTAGGTCTTTTATTCATTAGTCCTGGTACGTTTAAATTTATTTGATAATTAATCAAGTCAAATTCGAACGAGCTTTTATTGAATTGAACACGAAATGAACTCGAATAATTTATTATTTTTTCAACTATTTTGGTGTCTATTTATGTGAGTTCGAGTTCAAGGTTAGATCTAAATGGTATAGACTATGAAAATATATTAAAATTTAATTGATATTTATATTGAATCGAATTCAACGAGTTTTTATCAAGGTTGTAAAAGTCGAAAATCGCTAGTCGTGCGGATTTGGAATGCCTAGCGCCTAGGCGGGGACTAGTCGTTGAGAGTTTTTTTTTAATTCAATTTTTTATCATCTATATCTCAAATAATATAGTAAAAAATCATTTGATAATATTTTAATATGACTAATTTTTTTGTAGTAACAAGTTAACAACATAATATTAACTTCCATATGCAAATAGTCCAACTCGACAATCACTTACATTTATTAAATTAATAAAAATTCTCCAAACAACGTCGTTTCAAGGCGGAAAAAATAAAATACTCCCTCCATCCCAGGGGAATTTGCACCCCTGGGATGACACACATATTAAGAAAAGTGTTAAAGTAGTGACATATAGGTATATATGTGTATATTTATGTGAGTGTGCACGCAAATCGATGTTTCCTTTTTAGATATTGTGCAAATTAGTTTGGGACATCAAAAAAAGGAAAATGTACAAATTCGTCTGAAATGGAGGGAGTAATGAATATCTTATCTGTCTAGGCGGATTACACTATAAATCGAGCGGCTGATGACCGCCTAATGCCCAGGCTCTACATCACTGGTTTTTATCTAGCAACATCAAATCAAATAGTTTTGTTTGATTTTTAACCGTAATCCCATATATAATAAAAGTTTGGATAAGAATATATAATTCCTCCGTGCACAAAAATAAATAAATATAAAACTCAAAAAAAAGAGATGGATGTGGATATTGGAGAGCGCAATATACCCACACACGCACATTCGATGTCGTTGATGAGTGTTCACCACAAGCTCTGCTTTCCGCAAAAACCCAATTAAACTTTCTTATTACGACGAGTAACTGAATTATCAACCCTTATTCAATCCATGTCTTTCTGTGTTCTTTCATAAAATGAACAATTCCATCTACAAATTCTCCACCCTCGCTGTCAATTCAATATTCTGAGTTGAAAAACAGGAAATTCTTGGAATTTGTTTTTCTCAAGAATCGGTGAAAACCCCTTGAAAAACTCGACCTTGATAAAGAATTATGGATACTCTGCTCAAGACCCACAACAAGATTCAGTTTCTGCACCCAGTTACGGATAAGGTCAGTGCTTTGAAGCCTCATAATCTTGAACCTTACAAGAAACCCCACTTTAAATTCAGCAAAAAATTCAGTGTAAACGCAAGTGCGAGTGCCCTTTTGGAGCTCGTCCCTGAAATCAAGAAAGAGAATCTTGAATTTGAGCTCCCTTTGTATGACCCCTCTAAAGGGCTTGTTGTAGATCTAGCTGTTGTAGGTGGGGGCCCCGCTGGGCTTGCTGTTGCTCAGCAAGTTTCTGAAGCAGGGCTCTCCGTTTGTTCAATTGATCCTTCCCCTAAGTTGATTTGGCCTAATAATTATGGGGTTTGGGTAGATGAATTCGAGGCTATGGATTTGTTGGACTGTTTGGACACAACTTGGTCCGGGGCTGTGGTTTATATAGATGAAAAAACGACGAAAGAACTCGGTAGGCCTTACGGTAGGGTTAATCGAAAGCAGCTGAAATCGAAAATGATGATGAAATGCATCTCAAATGGGGTTAAGTTTCACCAGGCCAAGGTTGTGAAAGTGATTCATGAGGAATCTAAGTCATTCTTGATATGCAATGATGGTGTTACCATTGAGGCTTCTGTTGTTCTTGATGCAACTGGTTTTTCCAGATGTCTTGTGCAGTATGATAAGCCGTATAACCCGGGGTACCAAGTGGCGTACGGGGTTTTAGCAGAGGTCGAGGAGCATCCATTCGATGTGGATAAAATGGTGTTCATGGATTGGAGAGACGAACATCTTAAGAACAATGAGGATATGAGGGAGAGGAATAGAAAGATTCCGACTTTCCTCTATGCAATGCCGTTTTCCAAGGATAGGATATTCCTAGAAGAAACCTCGCTCGTTGCTCGCCCCGGTGTGCCCATGAAGGATATCCAAGAACGAATGGCTGCTCGATTGAGTCACTTAGGTATAAAAGTGAAGAGCATTGAAGAAGATGAGCATTGTGTGATCCCAATGGGCGGGCCCCTGCCCATTTTACCTCAACGGGTCGTTGGAATCGGGGGCACAGCGGGGATGGTGCATCCCTCAACTGGCTATATGGTTGCCCGGACCTTAGCTGCTGCTCCTATAGTAGCTAATGCCATTGTTGGATACTTAGGTTCGGATAGAATCATTCGAGGGAACGACTTATCAGCCGAGGTTTGGAAAGATTTGTGGCCTATAGAAAGGAGAAGACAAAGAGAGTTCTTTTGTTTTGGGATGGATATTCTGCTCAAGCTTGATTTGATATCAACCAGAAGGTTTTTCGACGCTTTTTTCAACTTGGAACCTCGGTACTGGCATGGATTCTTGTCGTCCCGCCTGTTTCTTCCCGAGCTTGTTATGTTTGGACTCTCCCTTTTCGCTAATGCTTCGAATGCTTCTAGATTAGAGATTATGGCAAAGGGCACACCTTCTTTGGTAAATATGGTCAATAACTTACTACGGGATAGCGAATGATTGAATGCCTGGATTTTGTCATTTATATGTTACCTTTTGTATATTTGATATTGATCTTTTGAGCAAATGCAATCAAATTACTTGTTTTTCGTTACTCTCTCTCTCCTATTTAGGATAATGTTGTATCTCAATTAGTTTGATTTCCTTCTCTATTAGTCCATATTGTAATTCATCCAATTGTGTAAGGAAATGTTAAATAGAGTTTAAAGAATTAAATTTTTGCCATATCTGAGTTTGTAAGTTTATGTTTTTACTTCCATATTCTTTAGAGCAATATTTTGAATTAAATTTTAGGATCAAAGTGATTAGCTGCCTAGTATGAAATGCATTGCAGCATAATTTAACCGATCTTCTTGTTGAAACCTCTCTCATATATGAGAACAGATTGAGACGTTGAAGCTTAAACCATGTTTTTCAGATGTAAGAAACTCAGTCTATCCTTCATCCTAATCTCTATTGCCCTCTTACTCATTATCACTAACCACCTATTTTTAATCATCAACTATACCAGGCATTTGCAAGACGAGTTTCACGATGTGACGACCTACCTTAGACGCTTCAGAAAAAATCCCATTTGGTTCGAGGTTGTCTCACGAGACATCATAGACAAGAGGATTCAGATAGGTCTCGTGAACATGGATAGAGCGAAACGAGTTGTCCCAACACGCGCTAAAAAGAACACCACCGCCTACTTTAACGGGGCGGAAAATCCCAAGTGGTTCGAAGTTATTAGAAGAGAGTTCAAAGTTGGAAAAATCAATATCGGGTTGGTGAACGCGAGGAACTTGATGGATGAAGTTTGGACAGCAGCAACGATGATAGAGGTGCATTTCGAACGCGTGAGGGAAAAAATTCAATGGTCTGATTTGGCTCCGGAGAGGGTGTACGAAAATTCAACGTGCCCCGACATTCCAATGCCGGGATTCGAAGATTATAAGGATCTTGACGTGGTGATTGCTAGGGTTCCTCGGACGATTGACGATGAAGATGGTGGGTTGAAGGATGTGTTTAGGTTGCAAGTGAACTTGGTGGTGGCTAACTTACTAGTTAGAAGTGGGAGGAAGGGCAGTGGTGGTCCTTTGATGGCTGTATTTGTTGAATCTTTGGAACCAATGTGGGAAATTTTCAGATGTGGTGATCTTTTCTGGAATGAAGGGAATACTTGGATTTACAAACCTGAAATGACTATGATCAAGAAATTGACCCTTATGCCCGTGGGGCCGTGTCAATTCGTCCCTCCATCATCCGTTTTTGGTATGTTTTTCATCTTTTCTGGGGAGTAATATTTTGGTTATCATGCAATTGCTGCAATTTTGACCAAATTTTTTCGATTAAGCTATTTGTTTATATAATTTAATGAATCATGGACAAAAACACGATAAAAAAGTATCGATTCATGTGATGATCAGTATTAGCTCATATGATAAAAAAATTAATTGTGTATAAAGAAAGTACTAGTATTGTTCAGTTTACAACTTTACTTCTCATTTTATATTTCACTATTTTTGTGAATGAACCAAACTTTATCTTTTCATGGAGTAACATTTTGGTGCATCATGCAATTAAGGTGCAATTTTGACCAAAAAATTTTAACTATATTTTTTTCACGAATCATGAAAAGAAGCGCGATCGAAAAGTATTGGTTCATGTGATGATCAGTATTAGCTCATATGATAAAAAATAAAGTTATTAATTGTGTATAAAGAAAGTACTAGTATTGTTCTGTGTACAAAAATTACTTCTCATTTTATGTATCAGTATTTTTGTGAATGAATCAAACTTTGGTCAGTAGAAGTTGTCCGTTTCTTGGCCTGTATTAAAATCAGCAATGAAACACGAGATAAAACACTACAGTTTGAGTAATATAAGCTGGTTGATACATTGAATTGCAGGTGATGATCAAGAGCTATGGAGAAAGCAAACCAGTCATAATCTTCAACCAAAAGAGGCTTATGTTACAGTCCTACACACCACAGAAGACTATGTCTGCGGAGCCATAGTCTTGGCCCAAAGCATCATCCAATCAAACACGACGAAGGACCTCATCCTCTTCGCTGACGACAGCATTTCAGCGCGATCCATCAAGGGCCTCCGTTTAGCCGGCTGGAAAACGGAGCGTATCGAGCGTATCCGAAGTCCTTATTCAAGAAAAGACGCTTACAACGAGTGGAACTATAGTAAACTCCGTATATGGCAGCTCAAGCAGTACTCGAAACTAATGTTCATCGACGCAGATCTCTTGGTCGTACGGAACCTAGATGAGTTCTTCGTGTACCCACAGCTCTCGGCAGCCGGAAATTACCAAAAGGACCTCTTCAACTCGGGGCTGATGCTGGTGGAGCCGTCTCAGTGCACTTTCAACATTCTTATGAAGAAGATGATGGTGGTGGAATCGTACAACGGCGGGGATCAGGGGTTTCTGAACGAGGTGTTTGCGTGGTGGCACCGCCTCCCGCACGAGCTCAACTTCATGAAAGTTTTCGTCGAGAAGAATGATACGGAACATGTAATCGTGGATGAGTTTTACGCGCTGCATTACACGGGTTTGAAGCCGTGGAAGTGCTCGAGTGAGCGCGATTGTAACTGGGATGTGCCGGCGTTTCACCGATACGCGAGTGATTTTGCTCATGAAATGTGGTGGGGAGTTTACAGAGCTATGCCTCAGAAACTGAGGCCATATTGCTCACAGAAGAGACACAGAGCTTAGAGCGGTGAGTATCTTTTAGAATGGAAAGTTGTTAGTATTAGATCATTTACAAATTGCCTTGAAATTATTTGGAAATAATTGAGGTAATTATAGTTTTTGTGCGTTTTGGCTTAAATTAAATGGACTGCTTTTTGGTATGACGGTTGGAGTTTTTGTAAATTTCAATTGCTATTTCATCTTCCCCTTAGCAAATGACATCGTCATTTAACTAGTACATAGTTTTTTTCTTTTTCCAGTTAATTTTTATTATAAATTGGATGGGAGTATGAGTATTTTGAGGTTCATTTATGAATAAAGTGATTATTTATGAAAATATAAGTATCATATTTTTCTATAAACAATAACTTTATTGATAAATGGACCTCGCAGCACTTCATAGTACTCTTAAACTTAGGCTCCACTTGGTAGGGCATATAAACCCATATTATGGGGTGTTGTATAATTAATATTCTGCTTGGTAGGGCATACTAAAATAATATCGACCCTTTTCTTATATGTCCGACCCTGTAAAATAGTAAGGCGTAATACCTCCAAAGCACTATTCATCTTTACAAAATTAATTCGGTCCGAAACGTCGTACTATTTTATTATTGGTTTGTCACACGGACCGCCGCCGCAAGACCACCGCCGCAACCGCCGAAAAGTTGCCGGAAAGTCGCCCGACCGCTGCCGAAAAATCGCCGGAAAGTCGCCGGACCGTCGCCGGAGGCTGCCGGACCACTACTATTCCTAATTTTTACCTTTTTTAGTACTTCCTACCAAGTAAGTATAAAATTTTTGCATAAATTAGTATGACTTTTTTTATATGTCCTACCAAGCAATTTTATATGACTTTTCCATATTAAATTTGTAACCCTTACTAAAATTATTACTTCTTACCAAGTGGAGCCTTATAATAAAAAATAACAGCCTAAAATATAGGACTACTGGTATTAAACTAAGGAAGTTTATGAAAAACATGTGATACTTGCAGTATGATTTTTTCGTGGCGTTTTTGGTATTACAATGTCAATGTGTATTCTATACGTTGTATCATTAACACGAGCCGATATAGAATATAAATTCCGTTGATTATAAATTCACCATCGAAATATAATCAACCATCGAAATGTTATACATTTAAATATGGAATACAAAGTGGGCTCAAATATGGAATACAAAGGGAAAGATCAAAACAGGCAAGAGTGATATCAGGAAGATATTTTAGCGGTTGTATTGTAAATTATAATTAATTAAAAAAGATAATATAAAATTGGTGAACATTCTTCTGTAGTCTATACAAGGTTTATGGGAAGTACAACAAGGCGTATATTGTTCAAAATAAGAGTCGTAAAAATTTCACTAGCCCATATTGCTTATTATATTTAATTTTTAAGTACGTTGTCACTTGTTGCATTAGAGCATCTTAACTCTACTTTATCGCAGAGTTTTGTGCGAAAACCGTCGTAAAATTCGAGCTACATTAAATTCATCTCCAACCGTTCGCGCTACATTCTGCGCTATATGTATTTTTTATTTTATTTTAAAATTAAATTTATATATTTTAAACATAATACTTACATAATTTTTTATTTTATTTTATATCAATTATCAACTAATATTAAATATTTTTTAATATGAAAAAAATGTATATTCAATTATATATATTTATATACGCACTAAAAAATATAGAAAAATATTAAATAAAATAACTTGATACAATCATACATATTAAATTAAATTTCATAATGCAATAATACAATCTTACATAATAAAAAAAAAACACGTAATAAAACAAAACATACAAGAAACAAGCAAATTCATAACAACAATAACAGTCGTCTAGATCTCAGAATTAGAAAACTCCTCTCACATATGATCAATCAATGCATTACGAAGTGCCATGTGTGCGTCTTTGTCTCTAATTTGTCTAAATCGAGCCACAAATGCTTGAAAAGATGAAAATTCATTGCCCACAGTTTCTACATTGGGAGACTATTAATTATTAGGGTATTTCAATTCAAGTATTTTAATTATTAGGACATTTACTTTCAAGTATTTTAGGACGTTTAATTTAAGTATTTAAATTACTAGGATGTTTAATTATTATGTTTATGTAATTTATGCATTTCAATGTGTTTTGTGTAATTTAAATATGATTTGAAATATTGTAGCATATTATTTATATTTAATTTTGATACTTTTTATATGTTCAAAAAATAAATATAATTTGAAATATGATAATATATTCTTTAGATTTTATTTTATTAAATAAAATCATACATTTAACAATATAAAAAAAATAGAAAAAAAATCGTGTAGCGCTGTGAACAGTCAACACTCAATTGAGCGCTGCACTGTTCACTTCAAGGGCATGGCGCAAAGATGTGGCGCTGGATTGGAGATAAATTCCAGAGCTAGAGTATTGATTGGTGCTAGACTATTGCTCCCTTGTAGATGGTCTTATACATGTTTAATCCAGAATGAACACTAATTTTAAATGAGATCCTTTCCCCGAAAAAAAAAAAAGTAATAAGAAGAGAAAAAAGAGTATTATTTTCCATGATAAGCTTAACATTAAACTATTTTAAAATATCAAATATTTAATAAAAAAGTATAAAAAATCGAGAATCCATATTTTAGTTATTGCTAACATTTTGTACCTTGATTTTTGTTGGTATCATTAACCCAATTCTTGAAAGTCCCAATAAATTTTTTAATATTTTTATCAAATATTAATTAATATTTTAAACCGTTTTATTATGAACCATTTTCATATAAATTTTTATTTTAAATAATATTTCTTTTCTTTTCGTTTTTACCTTCTTCTATTAAATAATGTCAATACTCTCTTTTGGAATGGAAATAATGTCAATACTTAAACCCGAAGCAAATTGCATATAAATAGATCAACTCATCGGTTTTATTAAACAATTTCTGAAAGAATTATATTGTGAAGAAGATCTACTACGCGAAAAACTTCTCTCTTCCAAAAAAATTGTTTTTATTTCCTTGGTTTTGTTGCAGAAACGCAATAAGGAATATGGCGCAGTTTAATCAATTTTGGGAGTCCGTTTCTAATTTCTTCGGCGGCGGTGACCACATCCCTTGGTCGACTCCTGACGTTATTCTCGTACGCACTCTTTCCCGCTATTTCAATTTTTATATTTCTGCACTTTATGTTACAATAATCGAGAAATTAGAATTTCTTCAGCCTTTGCTTCTGTTGTAAAGATAAAATTTCTGTAGTTTTAATGTCGGGAAATGTGATCTTTACAATTATTTTGATCATTTGTAGTGGTAGGGCAAGCTATTTGTAAATTTGTGTGTTTGATCCTTTGAGATAGGTTAGGGTTTGTATGTTTTGGCCAATTTCCTTGTTGTTTGCTCCTTTGAGGTTTGCCATATTAGGAAATAAATTTTGTTTGGAGGATTGTGAAAGGGTTTAGGTTGTGAATGGTATGGAGGAATCTTGACTGTCCATGGAGTTCTCTTGGTGTTTTGTTTGTAATTTTTGCTTTATTTTTTTATATTTATGTAATATTTTGTTTGGATTGCTTTTAATTGTTGTGTTTTTGAAAAATTATAAATGGTCTTGCTAGGATTAGTTATCTAAGCAAGTTAGTGTTATGTGATCATATATATCTGAGTTATTATGTGCCTTTGTGTCCAATATTCCATACTGTTGCAGGGATGTGAGAGAGAAGTTGCCGAGGCTAAGAAGGATGAAGCTGAAGATCGAATAAATGAAAGTATTATGCGGTTATCATGGGCTCTTGTTCATTCCAGACAACCTGTAGATATTGAACGAGGGATTGCGATGCTTGAAGGTGAAAATTTTCATATTCAATTTAGGCATTTTCCACTAGTATCTTGAAAAGCATGACGTCACTTTATTGCATTTACGATCAAATAGAGAAGATACTATAATCGTCGGGGCTGCAAAGTATGCAGGACTTGTCTTAAATATTGGTTCTGCTACTGTCCTCTTATTGCTGCAAATTTCGTTTGAACTCGGAAATTTATATCACCTTGTGTGTCTATTGGTAAATTGAAATTTGTTCAGCAATAGTATTTATGTGTTTGATTATGGAAGTAGTTGAGATAATGTAGTCTCTTTGAAGAAATTCTAAAATTTCGTACCTAAATAGGCATGATTCCGTCACTTTTAATGGATGAAGATCGTGAAAGTCCTTATTTGCTCTGTTTTCACCATCTAATTTATGCTCCTCATACTATATGTAATTGAACAAATGCGTCGATACATTTGACTTATTTTCTTTAGTCAATTATCCATTTATGTGTGCCTTATTGTTATCACAGCTTCGTTGACCAACACGAGCAGTCCATTGCTAAAGAGGGAGAAACTTTATCTGCTTGCTGTTGGATATTACCGAAGCGGGGACTATGCAAGGTGCAGACAGCTTCTAGACCAGTGTTTGGAGGTACGTTATTTGTTTTTTATCATTAATTTTTTCCAAGCCTTTTGTTACTATACTTTTGTTGATGGATAAAGATCGTTAAAGTCCTTATCTATCGATCTTTGTTGTGGGATTATTTTTGGAGTCTTTTGTTACTATCTATATTCTATAGAAACTTTATGGTTTCCTGTGCTTATTAGATTGCACCTGACTGGAGACAAGCCCTGTCTCTCAAGAAGACCGTTGAAGAGAGAATCACCAAAGGTAATTTCCTAATTTGAAAGCTTCATCACGCCTTGCCGATTATGTCCATTCCGTCGTATTTAATTTAATGTGGATGGTTGCAGATGGTGTTATTGGAATCGGCATTACTGCAACTGCTGTTGGACTTATAGCTGGTGGGATTGCAGCTGCCTTGGCTCGCAAGAACTAATCATATATAATTCTCTCCATTAGTTTTTTTATACCAATAAATTTCCTAGAAATTTGATCCCATATATATATATGTATACACACATACAATCTGACTTTGGTGGATGATTTTTAATTGTATTTGTGATTTTGGTTCGGACCCAGTTACTGATATATGTTCATTATTGCATTTTGTATCTATTTTATGCTTCTTTGAAAAAGCATCCCTTAATTTCTGTAAACAAGCAATTAATACTTGTCTTTACCATTCGGAGTCTGATTCAACTACTAACTCCCAACACCCATCAACGAAAATGAAACTTTTGAATTGTTGCATTCTTTTAATGTTGCTACAATCCGATTCCGATCTCAAGTCCTAGTAGTGGGCCATGTTGGGCCGTTAAAAAATCTTAAGTTAGGGCCGTGCTTCGCACCAATTAAAGCCCACCATATATTTTTGGCCCAAATGTTAAAAGACACTTACCCCATGATTAGTGTTGTTATACGAGCCGAACAAGCTCGAGTAGTGAAAACTCAAGCTCAGCTCGATGCAGAGCATGCATCGAGCTAGGCTCTAGCTCGCTCGGCTAGAAGTGCGGAGTAGGGCTTAGGGTCGCAATGGGCCCTGGTGGGCGATAAGCGACGTGCACTGGTTGGCGGAGGGTGTCGCCAATGGCAGTCCGGATGATATTGGAATTTTGGAATTTGGATGAGAATAGTTTGTGAGCCTATTCAAACCTTATTGAATAGCTTGTGAGCTTGACTCGTTAAGCAATCGAATATTTTTCGAGTTCGAATTCGGCTTATTTAACCCTACAATTCAAGTCGAGCCTTAACGAGCCGTTTCGTTTAATAACACTACCCATAATTAAGTAGTTCAGTTCACTATCAAAATTTTCAATTCACCCCTCACGAAAATGGAAATTATGTCCGAAGAAAAAATTCCGAACAAACGACAATTGATTGAAAAAGATAATTTGAACAAGAGTTGGGGCATTGAACTAATGCGGGAACTTTCGAAGAAAACTATTAAAATGTAAGTGTGCATATTCAAGTATCCAACATTTGAGGATACATAGTTTAATTTAATCCAAAATCATAATGTCCAAGAACATAATTACATAAATCTCTGTGAGGCATTTCGTCGAGAACAGCTTCCGAGCTTTCACAGAACAGAGAACACCCAATCTTTAATTAAGAATTAATTCCAATCTTTAATTAAGTATTAATTATCAGATTCAAATTCAATCGGCAGTGAAAACCTGAAAAGATGATGAGACGCAACGCCTCTATCAAGATTTTCGCCGCCGCCGCCGCCGTGAAACCCCGTTTTCTTTCTACAGAGATTCACAATTCTGCGCCCGTGGAAACGGCGGACGCGGTGGTGGTAGGCGCCGGCGTGGTGGGCATAGCGGTGGCGCGTGAGCTTTCCACGAAGCTCCGGCGAGAAGTTCTGGTGATCGAATCGGGGCCCACTTTTGGAACGGGCTCGAGCTCTCGCAACAGTGAAGTAATTCATGCCGGCATTTATTACCCTCCCAATTCTCTCAAGGTATTTTTATATACTAATAATTGTCATTAAACCTCTGCAATTTTTTCTTGCTTTTTAGTTCTAGTTCTTGATTTTTTCAGCTTGCAACCTTAATCCACTTTTCTGCAATTCTGATTTGAAATTCTTGTGACTGTTTATTGAAATTATTATTATTATTAGACAAATGTGGATTAAGGGTTCTGTTCCAGGCACATTTTTGTGTCAATGGAAGGCGCTTGCTGTACAACTATTGTAAAGAATATGATATTCCTCATAAGCAAATTGGCAAGCTAATAGTTGCTACTAGGCCTTCAGAAATCCCCCAATTGAGTGTCCTAATGAATCGAGGAATCGAAAATGGAGTGGAAGGTTTACGGATGATAGACGGGGAAGAAGCTATGCGTATGGAACCGGAATTGTATTGCACGAAAGCTTTACTTTCGCCCGTTTCTGGGATCATCGATAGCCACTCATTAATGCTCTCGTTTCTGGTAACTAATGCCTTTAGTCTTGGTGACAATAGTTTGTTATTTGGATATGCTTTTAACAGGAATGTAGCTTATAGGGTGAAGCCGAGAGCTATGGGGCGACGTTCTGTTACAATACTTCGGTTATTGGTGGAAAATACGAAGAGGGCCGTTTGCAGCTTTACGTTTCCGAAAGCAAGAATTTGAAAAACTGGGATGGGAAGTCTCCCTTGAGACCAGATATGATTCTTAGTCCCAGAATTGTTGTTAATGCTTCTGGTCTTGGTGCTGTGGCTCTTTCCAGGCGTATTAACGGTCCAGATAATGGGGTCGTTTCTCGACCCTACTTTGCACGTGGTTGCTATTTCACTCTATCAAAAGTTGGAGCGTCGCCTTTCCATCATTTGATCTATCCTATACCGGAAGATGGTGGACTCGGAGTTCATGTTACCTTGGACTTAAACGGGCAAGTCAGATTCGGTCCTGATGTTGAGTGGATCGACGATGTTGATGATGTTTCTACCTTCCTAAACTTGTAAGATGTTCATTTATGTTTCAAGATTACTCTGCAACAAAATGCTTATGTATGCATGTTGTGTTCTATAAGGTTTGATTATTCGGTACCTTGGGATCGTGCGAACCAGTTTTACCCTGAGATAAGAAAGTACTATCCGAATCTGAGGAATGGGTCGTTGGAGCCGGGTTATGCTGGGGTCCGATCAAAGCTATCCGGGGCAATGCAGGGTCCAGTTGATTTTACTGTACAGGTGATAGTTATACAGATTTCAATTCAATCGTTTTTGCACATTCTTGAATTGTTAGCAGTCGTGGAACGAACAACAATCTAATCGGAGAAATAACATTTGAGGTGCAGGGAGAGGAGGTTCATGGCGTACCAGGGCTCGTAAACCTCTTAGGTATCGAATCGCCTGGTCTAACTTCGTGTATGGCCATTGCAGAACATGTTGCTGCCAGATTATCAACATGATTCATCTGCTCAAAAGGTGAAGATTAGTTACACCATTTTGTTCAGACAAACAATTAGCATGCTCGATCGTGTTTACAGTAGCTACAGATAATCGTCGTGAAAACTTGTAATCGATCATTTATCTTTTAGTCTTCAACTTGATGGCCTTTCTGCACATCATTCATCATTACAAAGTTCCTACACGACGGTGTCAATTCAAAAGGATCCCAATTTCACATCTTAGCTAAACAAAATTAACATGCTATAATCAGCAGTTTTGATCAAGGCAAAATCTTTAAATTTGGGCAGCACTTTCTCCTGTATTTCCCTCGTTCCACAAATGTCTACAGCCGTAATACAACTTCCTCAGCGTTTTCTTTCCTGGCGCCACTTGAAAACGGGTCTTGAGGTTGGACAAACGATTTCATCTTCACGAAGTTTCCTCTTCCGGCCCTTTTTCTGCCACACCAATATATGCCACATCAATAACACCATAGAAGAGCAAGCAATTATAGTGTGTTTATACTAACTATCGATTATACCTGCAATTCTTTCTGCATGGACATTTCGTTGTATATCTTTTCTAGCTCTTGAACTCTGCCTCTTCTATTCTCCAGCTCTCGATACGAAGCAGCCATCTTCCTGCATATGTGTCGTATATAGTTTTATGATAAAAATAGTGGGGGGGGGGGGGGGGGGGGCGTGGAAAGAAGATTAGAAGATTACTTTTTGATAACTTTAGGTAAGTCTTCGAATGTGTCGTTTTCTTTGTTTTCAGAAACTTTAGCTCGAATTTCTCTTGCTTCAGACCTGTAAATGAAGTAAACAAGACCATAAGCCAATCTTTAAGGAATACAAAAGCCGGGCTACAGGAACTCTTCATGTTATTTACTCCCTCCGTCCACGAAAATTTTACCCGGTTACTGTTGAGCACAGTTTTTTATGAAAAATGATATTTTATTGAAAAAGTGAATAAAGTAGATAAAGTAAGAGTATTGTGGTGGGTATTGTGGGGCCCATTTTTTGTTTGTGAGTGTAGTTTATTTCAAAAAGAGGAATGGGTAAAAATTTGGTGGACGGACCAAAAAGGAAAGCGGGTAAAAATTTGGTGGACGGAGGGAGTAACTTTTATGAAACATAAGAATATAGTTGCTAAGCCAGAAAAGCCATTCATGAAACAACATTGCCATCTAAGGAACAGCCAACGCAACCCACAGAATAATCAGAATTTAAGAATTATACAATTTTTAACATGTATGAACAGCATCGTTTATATGAATCAGTGCCAATCCATGACCAGCTACCCGATTATGATTGAATCATTAAAAATTGCAAAGGACAATCTCAGCACTATATTTAGTTGATGTCCCATGATCCCATCCCAACAATTAAAATTACTATAATTAAAGGATTAACTCAGCATTATATAAACTAGAAGTACAGCCACAGAAACCTCAAGCATTTGTTAAAATTATATTGTTTCAACAGCAAAGCTTGACAAAGATCTTGAGTGAGCTAGACTTGATCAATATACACCAGTTAAGTGAACATCACATATCCAAGGAAAAACATTACATAAGAAAATTGAAACAAAATCTTAATCCTTGTCAATGCAAATTCACTATAGAAAAAGATGAAGAATCCAAGAAAGACCTAAATACACACCTGTCTTCAGCATAGTATGTGTGCTTGTTTGACGACTGGTTGTCAAGAGAGTGCAGCACAGCGTTTAATTTATCGCTTTTCTGTGCCAGAATAAACAAATTTCAGAAAATGAAATCCAATGTACTACAGAGTTCTCTCAATTTTAATCTCAAACACTAAATAACTAACCTTCTTTTCTGATTGAAGTTTCTGCAGAATATATCCAATGTCTTGTGTCTTCATCAACATGAGCTCTTCTTGTGAGTACTTGTTTGCTTCACTCCTTTACAATTCAAAAGACAATAATCAATTATGAATTTCAATAACATGCCATAATTGACTTCAAAATCAAATTAAATTTGCTATCTTACTCCACTCTATGCACTCCTCTGTTAGTTTTTGTTTTGATCATCTTGAAGTAGAACTCATCCGGATTCCTAAACGCCGCTTTTTCTTTAAGTTTCTGTAATATATATGCAAGCCACATGTATATAAATTCTTCAAAACTTCATCAAATTTCAATCTCACAAGCCAACAACAAATATGGTCACCAAAACTACCTGAATTGTCTGCTCCTTTTGGTGGAAGGCTTTCGCTCGAACGACATAATCCTTATGTTTCTCGAGCAACCCATATTTCCTCCTTGAATGCCTGGAGTAACGAAACACAATCAAATTTAACTAATATGAACTCATTAACCACTGGATTAAACGAGTGAAAACCTACATCAAATAAAAAAAATGCAAAATATCAAATATTAATCCAAAAACGAAATACAAACTCACGGCTGAGATCGCTCCTTGTGAGCTTTTCTCGGAATAGCATTCCTCAGAGACGACATTCTCACGCACCTGATACAGAAATTTCACAACATAAGCCCTAAAATTAACTATTCCAAGCAAAACTAGTATAAATAGTCATCAAATTCACCGAAAATTGCTCCTAAATTCACCCTCCACACTTCAAAAACAAAAACATAATCAAATTCATCGTTTAAGAAAAGTAACAAAAACGACGATAACAACCAAAAACTGCCTTTCTTAACAAAAATTCAGTACAACGCACATAAAAGACAATGACTTACTTAATCAGAAGCTCCGATCAAAAGCGAAGTTGAAATAGAATTCACAGCGCCGCCGACGGAGGTTGTGGAGACGAAGAGTTTTTTTTTTTTTTTGGGTGTTATGATCGGTATGGGCTTTTGGTCTTTTTTATTAGGCCCAGGTTATATGCTGCCCACTTTTGTGGGTAGATCACCCACCAGAATTTTCTTTTTAAAAAGCTACACGTTAAAAAGACTATACTATCCTTAAAATCCTAAATTTTACCCTTCCTCATGTTAAACGGGCTAGCCCTAACCCTATAGAGTCGGCCCTAACGGGCTTCGGGCTAAACGGGATAGGGCCTTATCCGCTTCACTCTTAACGGACTTTTAATAATTAAGACCTAATCCTAACCCTAGCGGGCCTCGGGCTAAACAGACCACAAACGGGTTATGTCGAAAAAAAAAAAAAATTCAACACAAAATCATAAATATATAATAGCAAAATAACTTCCGAAAATAGTTTTGGAGGGAGAGTTTTTGGACCATTGATCATTTTTTCAAGATTTAATCATAACCGTCTGTTTTTTATTTTTACCATTAAGGTAATTTTGACTATCAATTAGGATTTGATTTCAATTAAGATTTAAATATTCAATGTTTACCGTCAATTTTTCTTGATGAGTTTTAATCCATTGGATAAATTGCTACATTTAAGGATCGGTTA
Source organism: Ballota nigra (assembly GCA_947034835.1). Classification (NCBI taxonomy): domain Eukaryota; kingdom Viridiplantae; phylum Streptophyta; class Magnoliopsida; order Lamiales; family Lamiaceae; genus Ballota; species Ballota nigra. Next base: position 4,398,158 of record OX344726.1, on the reverse strand, counting down.
TATTTTTGTATTTTATTTATACTCTTCACTCCATTTTTATCTCCACCATCTTTTCTAAGTCTTAAAAAAAAGTATCTTGGTGTACATTTGTATTCAGATACATATTTCATATTTTTTGATATTTTTATGTACTTTTTTAGTGGATGTATATAGACATATGTACGTTTTCATCAAAATTTGTATGAGTTTAAGAGTTATCATGATTTAAAGATGCTTATAGATATTCATCGGAGAATTGAAGATTTGAATATATTTCAAAATATTCATCGGAGTTTTGGAGATTTTCAAAGATATTCATCATCATAGACTTGAAGTTTCATTGAAGATCCAGTGTCATTAATCAAAGGTTTGGAGATTTGATCAATATTTCTACAAGTTTTGAAGAGTATGGTTGATTTTTATTGTTAGGATATTGTTCTTAATTGATCCATTTCTTTTGTGTATATTGTCTTTGAATTTTAATTTGTATATTGAAGTGTTTTAGATTTTATAATGTATCGATAAATGATCAATTTCTTTATTTGTATGTCAAATTTTAATTATAGTTATTCCATGATCAATTTCTTTATTTGTATGATCAATTTCTTTATTTCATCTCCTAATATAAAAAATGAATTGATTTGATTGGAATCGAAGAGAATTGTTTTAATTAATATTTTCAAAATAATAGGAGATAGTGGTGCATTCTTATTTTGTTTTGTACTAAATATTTATGGATATATATTGCAAATTATTATATTATTGATAGATTTATATAATTTTGTAAATCGTAAATTGTAATTTCAAACAACCATATATATTATTTTTGCTAATTATAATGTCTAATATAAATCGGATTTCCACATATTCATTATTTTTAAGTAAAAATATTTAAATACTCTTAAAAATTGAACATATATAGTTATAAAATCCAATTTTATTCTACTATGTTAGTTTATATATTTATGTTCACCGGTGGGATAATCATATTCGATATCTATATATAGGTATACATAAGTTTAATTGTGAAGATATCTATCAATTATAATTTATTATTTTTTTCCAAGCAAATTACTGAGTTTAACTTAACCTTGAATATTTTGGATACATAATCCCATAATGTTTGCTACCTAACATGTTTGACCTTGAACATTCTAAAATGCGTTATCCCATAATTTTTCTAACTAAATCGTATAATTTTTTTTGTAATTCAACTTGATTCATTAAATATTATTTATTTTTGTTAATTATAATATCTTAATATAAATTATATTATTTCCATATGATATTTTTCCTTTTTACTAGTTATTATAATCTCATTATAACTAACTTTTATCCTATTAAACTTTCCACTTAACAAAATCTCAAAAAATAATACGCATTTGGCATGCATGAATCATGACCATGTAAACAATTTTCATTAGGAAAATAATTTTACTTATGTTTTATCATGAATTTAGATATGGACAACAAGTTAATTAAATAAAAATTTCTATTTATAGATATATTAATATATAGTTGTGAAATTATATTGCATAAATAATAATTTTTAAAAAATGTACATAAAATTTATAGGTTCTACGTTACATGATCCATTAAATTTTTTTCAACCGTTTCATTTGTTTTTTCTATTTATACTCTTTGGTATCGTTTTTTAAGGTTCGTTGTTTTTCTTCATAATACATGTTAAAATAAAAAAAATAACAGTAAAATAAAATTGTTAATTCTATGTTAAAAAAAATCAAATAAAATTTATATTGTATTTGGTAACCTTAATCGATTCCCAAACTTACGATTCACAAGTAACTAACATGAAAGTAATTAAATTAGTTCCATCCTTTCTAGTAGTGGGAAACAAAAAATTAAAATATATGTTTAATATCATTCCAAGATTACCAATATTAATTTATATATATAACTTTTAATTACCTTGAATCTCTCCCCTATCTGTTATACTCATAACGTAATGTATATGACTTATAGGCTTAATTGCACTGCATGTTGATTTAAAATTTATATTATATTTTAGGATGCATAAATTACATAACATGTAAATCACTTTTCAATTACAACAAAAAACTATGTTTAGATATTTGGTCATCTTTTAGAAATCTTAAAGTTGTTTTGTCGATGGATTCAATTTTTTTAAATATTAATTTTTTAATTAATCTTAAAGTAAGAACACTTTGCATTTATTTTTGTTATTTTGGAAATTAAATTCTACTTCTGCAAATCCACACATATATTATAAATATAAAATCATATCTATTAAGTATGTAAATTGAAAAAAGAATGTATTTTAAATCAACCAATTTTTTGGATTTTGGGATTCTCTCACTATGGCGAGAATTGGTTCTAAATTTGTGGCTTCCGGATATTCATTGGAAAATCTCCATAATCCAGCATCATTTAGTAATTGTAATTGAACAGGAAAAATTAATTTGAACTTGACCAAATTGTTTGCAATATGACAAACTAATTATGAGTTATTTTCTTCAGGATTTGCTTTAGCTGATAGATATCTTCTCCTTTATTACGTCATTAAAGGACATTAGAGAGTATTATTGTGCGTATCCATCTAGAATTTATTAAATATATAATGGAGAAAACTCAGTATTTGCATTAGTCAGTCCTTGTGCCAGATATCGAGTATAAAAATAAGTAGCAGAGGAAACTCAATACTTGTATTTTTTTATTATTATTCATACAGATGTTTAAGTATACTCATGATTTTTAATGTAATTAGAGTTTTGTCTGGAATTTTGAGGCTTGGTAGTTGAAGTCATACTTATTTCTTGATGATACAATCAGTGTTAATTCAATCCATCCAATCAAATGCAGAATTTTATTTTGTAAAACATTTTTAAGTTTTACTCCTTCCTTCCCTTGGTTGTTTATTACATTACTGTTTGTACAAGTTTTAAGAAAAAATATTATTTATTATTTTAAAGTGATAAAATAGATATTTTTTGTTAGGAGTGTATGAAGAATATAATATTAAAAAGTATTATATTGTTGTCTACATTACTTTTTTTTATTGTTACTACATTACTTTTTTTTTTTTTTTTTGCAATTGAGTATATGATGGACCTTTTTTACAATGTAGCAAATAACTTTCGGACGGAGGGAGTAGTATTCAAGATGTCCATTGGCTCTGTTAATTGTGTTATTTGAAATATCAAGTTCAGTATCATTTTCAGATACTCGAGCAAGCATGTATGATCCCTAATCTTAGAATTTGTATTCTCTGTCCATGAGTCAAGTGTCGTCTTGCAAAATGATAATTTAAGTGTCAGAAAATTGAGGATTATCATGTGGCTTCAATGATAAAAATGAATTTGAATTAACAGAGTAACACTATATCTTAGAATTGCGGTGGATCAACTCAAATCACAAAATTCATCCAATTCATATAATTAAAGTTGTTCTTCTTATTTCATCTATTATTTTGAAAATTTTTATATTTTGTTTAATAATGAATTTTATGGTAGGTGTTTGTTTCTAATTTTGAAAGGTTGAGTAAGTATTAGTTTTTTAAAATTGTACATGTAATTTTTTTACTGCATCGGAATTACAAATCTGATTAATAATACAATTATTTGAGTAGAATAGTAAAATTTTAGATTCATATGTATTTTATATTACATTTGGTTTATCATGTGCTGACAGTGCTGTTATTGTAACCAGATATGAGACTCATTAATTGATTATAGGTTTGTTGTATCTATTTTTTTTTTCTTCGAGCTGCAACTGCGGCTTCTGGGATGAAAGCAGGAAGTATTTTGTTGCTTACATTTTCTGGCATCCAGTTAACTTCTTAACTTTTACATTCCTATAAGTTTGTAGCTTACATATGGAATTAATTCTTTGACATATGTAATTTAATTAGTGTATTATTTAATTGGTAATTTTTTTATTTTAGGGACCGTAACTTATGAGGTGGCAAATTGAGGTTCATAACCTTTTGAGCTGACAAATTAAGGACAATAACTTTTAAAAGCGGCAAATTGAGGACAAGTCAACCCGATTCAATAGAAATAGGACAGATTAACACGATTTGGCTGAAGTTGGTCCCAATTTTGGTTGTTTCGAGCTAATGTGGCATAAATTTGCGACTTTGATAAGTTATAGTCCTTGAATTGTCAATCTTAAAAGTTATAGTCCTCATATTGTTAGCTTGAAATGTTACGTCCCTTATTTTTCACCCCCTTGGTCCTTAAAAAAAATTACCTATGATTTAATACATTTATTAAAATTTCCTCAAAGTCTTTCTGTTTAAGAACAATGGGATGTAAACAACATACTTGCTCATATTATTTGGGAGAAAATAGGTTGAATCTTAAAGCGAACAAATTATGGTATTGTGATTTGACCAATATGGATAAAGTTAAATATTTGACTTTATTATTTGATGGTTTCAAAAAAATATATGTGAATGTTTTTCTGGATAACAATTGTGAGATTGGATCTTTGGTTGAAGACCAAAATGTTGGTAAGTCTGTTTCAATATTTAATATTGTTAATGTTTATATTCATAGTAATATTATAATTACATAATATTCTTTCTAATAGGTGTTTTTTCTTCAAATTGAGTGGAATTTTAATAATATTTTTTATGATGTTCTTATTTTTTTAGTGTAGGAGACACTATTGGTCATCAATACTCATCATGGAAAGTCACGAATTAAACGATCACTTGGTGCTGGTTTTGTGGTATGAATATTATTAATTTGAATTTGCTCTCAATATTCAATTATATTAAAATAATGGGGTTTATCTACTAATATCATGCTAAATTGGTTGTATTCATTGTTTTTTTAGAGATCACAAATGACATGTTTGCATTCATCCCCGCCATTAGTTTCTTATATCAATGTTGCATCTTCAAATCGCTCAACAAAGTATAAGACAAATTCTTCTATGTCCAACGTATAAGAAAATTATCTAATATATTTAGATCTTATTTACATTTTTAATTTATGTTCATGTTTATATTAAACAGGTCTGGTGTTAATATTCTTTTTAAAATTGTATATAATAACATAATTCAACTATAGTTGTAAAATAATTTAAATAGTTGAATAATACTTAGATAAGAAGCACTAAAATTATTAATTATTTATTTAACAGTTTGTCTTTATATTTTCGTAGATTGTTGTAGGTGCATCTGATAATACCATTCCAAAATTTATAAGATGTCTTACATCTTCGAATAAAAAAAAAAAAAGATCGGTACATTAATACTTCCTATTCTTTAATAGATATGTATACATTTCCTAACATCAAAATAATAACATATTATATGCAATTTTTTTTATTTTTTTTTATATTTCTTTTAACAGCCTATACCATCTCATTTCCGGGAACAACACATCTCAATTTTATGGACTTTATCCAGATTTTAAGATTAGTAATAATGACAAACGTTGTACTGTGTCTTTCAATAATCAAGGTGGCCGTGATTTGATATCATCTAGATTCCGTAAAATTATTAAAGATTAGGTCTTTAACCTGGTAATGTTCTTCAGTTAAAATCCTTCAATTTCACCCTTTTATTATTGAAATGTCAGATGGAATTTAGATATTAGCTGGTATTGTTCTTTGTTTTTGCTTTTTTTGAATGATGATTTTGATTCAGATATATATGTTTCATGCACTCAGTTATTTTCATATTTGATTGGTTTGACATTACTTATAATTCTATTATTGTTATATTTGAATATTACTTATTAATAAGTTTTAATAATTTTTTTTAAAATTTTAATTGAATAAATGAATATTCTTATCTTGGATTTTAATGATTAAGAACCAAATTGTACAATTATCAGGGAATTCCAAATTAACAAATTTCATTTTTAGTTTAGATCAATAATAATTAGTTTAGATCGATTTTGAGTATCAGCAACAGATTTACATAATTTTTTAGACCGTTCATATCACTTGAAAGTGGACATTCAATTGCATTGCTTGAGAGAATTAGATCGATGTCTGCATAACTATCTCATAATTTTGTAACTGGTGCCAATCTGTGTGAGCTTTTTTTTAGATAAAAAAAATATCAACTCTGCAACTAGGATAAATTTATAAGGTGTTAAAGAACTAAAATAGAAATCAGATTAAAACAAGATAGTATTTAGTTTTGAAAATTTTGTGTATTAGCAATAAATTTACATAGTTTAGTTTCTGGGACCAGTCAGATCACCTGAACTTGGACATGCGCCCAAAATACTCGAAGGAATTAAACAGACGAATGTGTAAACCTCTCATAATTCAGTGAGCGGCTACAAATCCTGGTCGAATTCGTTATTGATCGAAATGATCTACTTTGCAACTAGGAATAATTTTAAAGTTGTTAAAGAATGAAAATTTAAATAAGATTAAACGAACATAATATTTAGTAAAGTTTTTTTTACTGTTTAAATCACCTGGAATTGGACAAGCAACCGAAGTCTTCGAGGGAATTAGACTGATGCCTTTGTAAACCTTTCATAATCCATCCAGCAATTGCCAATCAGAGGCAGATCCTTTTATTGGTCGAATCTACATATTTGAAGACTTTAAAAGATGTTAAGAACAAAAATATAAATCACTTTGAAGGTACAAAATCTACCTTAAATCGCATAAGAAGCTTTGCTCTATGATTTAGTTTTCTAATTCTCATGAAGTCTTTTTTCTTTTGTAGAATTAGAGATGATAACTCTTGAATTTGAATTTAAATGGAGGCCAGTGATAACATGATTAAGTAACTTAGATGATGAGAGGGGGAGGGGGGGGGGGGGGGGGAGTGGAAGAATGAGTAATATATATTCCATTTCTGGTTTTTTTTACAAGTAAAATAGGATAATGTTGTGGTTAATGAATGAAGAGTATTGAAGAATCTAAGATTTAAATATGACACATAGTAATTAATTAACCCACTTCCAATTTGAGCCCTATGTCATACACGTGTATTCCCAAAAATTTATTGTAAAGTGGAAAACAATTATTTTTTACCGTGTATTTGATCAATGTATTGTGCCAAATATTTGATACTCTCTCCTAATGTATTGTGCCAGATAACAAACTGGATTAATATGCACCAAGTCCAGGACACATTTACTCAACAATTGTGATTGTTTACACTGAAAAGTGTAGGTTTATTACACTTTAAAATATGGTTTGATTACATTGAAAGTTTACACTGAAAATATGGCTATCACTGTAAACTTTTTTAATGTAGTATAACATATTTTTCAGTACAATCAAATTATAAGTTTCAACTGATTAGTGAGTGCACCACACACCATTTATTTAACATTAATTAATTTACACATCTATTAAAGTATGTATAGATTTATGATTAATTAATTAATTAATAGTAAACTGTTATTTTCACCATTATTCACATTAAATTAGATTATAAGAAGTAATTCATATTATCAGAGCCAAAAAGGCTCATACTCAGACAAAGATCATAAGACAAACTAAATTTGAGTCCTCATCCTTACAAAATTAAGACATAATTCTTTCATATATTGTAAGGATATTAATCCTCCATCCTTACAAAAGAGTTGGTATAATTGGTTTGATTGGATTACTATTTTTTTAGGATTTTTAAAAGTTAGATGAAGTCATTCTTTTAAGCCTATTATTTTGTTGTTCCCCTCGACTGTTCAATTTATTTCATAAATAATAACAGACTAAATTTGAGTCCTCACCTATAAAGTTACAAGCCAAATACTCCCTTTGTCCCAAAAAAAATTGCATGCTTTCCTTTTTCGTCTATCCCCAAACACTTTGCACACCCTATAAATCGAAATTTCTACTTAACTTTATTTTTACAATATTCACATATGTATATAAAATGTCATTACTTTTACACTCACCCCAACCAATTTTATTACTTTAATATTAAAACTTTGCACATCACCCTCAATAAAATATGTCTCCCAAAGTGTGAAGAGGCTTTGGGAACAGAGTGAGTACTACAAAAAGTTTTATAAAATAAGTAATCATGTATAACCAATAAAATCAATGGTTCCAAATATTCAATATGTCATGAATTACTAAAAATGTAATTGACCTTGGACTTTAACTTTTGTTTTTATAAGAAAAACATTTATTTAAATTTTTTTATATTGTAGATTAATGTTTAAAGTATTTTACTTATAGGCTAAACTTGTGTGAGACTGTCACATGTCATTAGACAATACAAATTAACGTCCACCTCTATAAAATGTTAACGCGACATGTCAAATTTATACCCTATCTCAGGAGTAGATTTTATATGAAAATTATTCATGATAAGTTTATCATGAAACTGCTTTAAAATATTGAATATTTAATCAGGAGTATCAAAAATTTCATCAGAAGTACCATTAATTTGAGTTCAAATTTTTTTAGTTATATTTAAAAAAATGTATTTTTTTAATTTTATAATTAAAATTTAATAATTATTATATAATTAAAAAATTGTAACAAATTCCTTCCGTGCGAAGCACGGGCAGGATGATCACTAGTTTAAAATAGTGGCAATAAAATGTTAATGAATTTAAACATTGTTCATAAATTAATTAAAATTATATAAAAACAATTCAACGTAATTATAAAAATTCAAACATCAATACTTAAAAAGTACAAAACACCAACACGTAATAGTTCAAACATCAACACGACTAATTTCGATTTACTGCAGTATTATAATTACAAAAAATTCACCCAATCATACTGGTAATAATTCAGCTCACTACCATGCATATCATACCAAAAAAAAAAACGGAATGGTACTAATAAATTTAATATCCAAGAAACAAAAGAATATACAATATTAGCAGCAAATTAACTAAAAAGTGTATCTAATTGGGCACTTGTGTATCTAAGTACTACTAGTAAATGGATGGAAGAACCTAAAAAAGGAATTAAAAATAAAATAACACTAAAATGGATGGATTAAATTTCTCGTACATCATCTTTTACTGAAGTTAGGGCTAGATGATGAATTGAAAAAATGTGAGTATATATATATATTAATACTTTAATTGTAATAAATAATTAATACACTTATTATATAATATAAATAATTAAAAAAAAAAATATATATATATAACCCGGGCTGGCGGGCTAGCCCTATTAGCCCGCGGGCTAATAGAGCCGGGCCAAAAAGGCCCTGATTTAAACGGGTCCCTTAAACCATAGCCCTAACCCTGCATTTTTTAGGGTTAAACGGGCCGGCCCTATTAGCCCGGCCCAGATTAACATCTCTAATCCTACGGCTAGAGATGTTAATCCGGGCCGGGCTAAACGGGCCGGCCCGGTTAACCCTAAAAAATGCTAGAGATGTTAATCCGGGCCGGGCTAAACGGGTCGGCCCGGTTAACCCTAAAAAATGCAGGGTTAGGGCCATGGTTTAAGAGGCCCGTTTAAATCCAGGCCTTTTTGGCCCGACCCTATTAGCCCGCGGGCTAAATGGGCTAGCCCGCCAGCCCGGGCTTTTTTTATATATATATATATATTATATTATATAATAATTATAAGTACTATTATATTAATATAATAAGTTTTCATTTAGCCCTAAATTGAATTCACGCTGCTGCACAACTCAAGTTACACAACAGCGGCGCCCCTCAGCAGCACCTCTGACCACGAGACGACCACCGCAGCCCCTCCAACCACCGCAATCTCCGACCACCGCAGCCCCTCCGATGGCGACGCGCTGTCTGCACTTCGCCGGAGCTTGACCGACCCAGATAAGGTGCTCCAGAGACCAGAGCTGGGATCCGAATCTTGTGAGCCCCTGCACCTGGTTTCACGTTACTTGCAACACAGATAATTGCGTCACCCGTGTGTATGTATTCATCTTTATTCGTAGTTTTTGTTTAATTGAGTGTTCCCTAAATAATTTACCTAACAACAAATCGATAAATCCACGGGTTTAGTTACTTTGGTATAACGATTTAAAAAAAAATCAATTTTGAGTAAATTTCCGAATAAGATACAGCTAATTAATAATTATTACTCCACCTAATATAGATAGAACTCCCTTGTTCGTATACCTCGGGTGATTCTTCCCAGGAAACAATTTGTTATTTATTTATTTATTTGATTTATGAGATGAAAATTGGTGTGGATTTGAATTGTTCATCTTGCTAGCTCATTAAGAAAGTAATTAGTTTGAGTATATGTTCTGAGATTATTTGTTTTGAATGTATATGCAGCATGGATTTTGAAAGTCAAACCTTTGAAAATGATGATGATGATGTGGAGATCTTGGATTCTGGAGCTCCTAGTGAGACGGTCGGTGACGGTGATCCTGAAAAGGCTTCAAAAAGGAGTAGAACAGCCTCATCTGAGGTATGGAGTATTTTCTCTAAGCCCATTAATGGTAAGGTGAAATGCAATCAGTGTGATAAAGAATATGTTTGGACTAGCTCGAGTTATGGGACTTCTACACTTAAACGGCATCTAAATGTGTGTAAGAATAATCCAAAGTATAAATATGTGGGTTTAATGTTAGATGGTGCTGGGAACTTGAGGCCTAGAAAAATTGATCAAAATCATGTGCGTCATCTGATTAGTATGTCAATTATTTCACATGATCTTCCGCTCTCCTTTGTTGAATATAAATGGGTTAGAGAATTGATTAAGTATTGTAATCCTGATGTTAAGAGTTTTGGTAGATTAACCACTACTACCGATGTCTTGAAGTTGTATCATGTTGAAAAGGAAAATTGAAACGTGTGATGATGGATTGTCGTGGTAGAATTTGTTTAACATCTGATTGTTGGACTGCTTGTACTGGTCATGGTTACATTTCTTTGACGGTGCATTTTGTTGATTGTGACTGGAAGTTGAATAGTAAGATACTTAATTTTTGTAGAATGGAGCCCCCACATACTGGGTTTGAATTAACAAATAAGGTGTTTGGTTGTTTGAAAGAATGGGGAATTGAGAAAAAAGTGTTTTCTCTTACTTTGGATAATGCTTCTGCCAATGATAACATGCAAGATAATTTGAAAGAAAGACTTTCTTTGCAAAATAGTCTTGTATGTAGTGGTGAGTTTTTTCATGTGAGGTGTTGTGCTCACATTTTAAATCTTATTGTTCAAGAGGGTTTGAAAGTGGCTCATGATGCTTTAAAAAAGATTAGGCAAAGTATCAAATATGTCAAAAGTTCAGAGGGAAGAATGAAAACTTTTCTAGAATGTGTGACTCAAGTTGGTGGCATTGATACTAAACGTGGTTTGTGAATGGATGTATGCACTCGATGGAATTCTACCTACATTATGCTTGAAAGTGCAATTCGATATAAGCATGCTTTTAGTTTGCTTCAGTTGAATGATCAAGGGTTCACATTCGCTCCAACAAATGAAGAGTGGGCAAGGGGAGAGAAAATGTGTGATTTCTTGCGTCCATTTTTCACGATCACTACACTGATTTCTGGTTCATCTTATCCCACTTCTAATTTGTATTTTACGCAAGTATGGAAGATAGAGAGTTTTTTAAAATCAAATCTGGTGAGTGAAGATGAAGTCATTAAGGATATGGCTTTGAAAATGCAAGTCAAGTTTGAGAAGTATTGGAGTGATTACAGTATTGTGCTTGCATTTGGGGTTGTGCTCGATCCTCGAAACAAATTAAGAATGATCAAGTATTACTACTCTGAACTTGATCCTACTACAGCTCAAGGGAAGGTTAACCTCACAAGAAGTAAATTACAAACACTTTTTTATGATTATGAGAAATGGAAGTCTGTGGTTGAACCAAGTGGATGTTTTCAACAAAGTTCTTCAGGTTCATCTTTCACATCAACACTTGGGGGAAAGGGAAAACAACACGTAAATGCAGCTTATGTAAGTCTTTATTTTTTACACTTAAACATGTTTATTATTTATTTTTCTTATTGTATAGTATACTTGTTAATTCATATAATTATATTTTAGGTTGAAGATTGGCAGAGTAAAGCAATGAATATTCACACTGAAAAGTCGGAATTAGATAGTTATTTGGATGATCCGGTCATGGAAGTGAAATTCAACGAAAATTTGAACGTGATGGCATTTTGGAAAGAAAATAGACTCAAGTATCCAACATTATCTGTTCTGGCTTGCGATATTCTTAGCATTCCAATCACCACTGTAGCTTCTGAATCTGCTTTTAGCATTGAGGCTCGTGTTATCAACAAGTACAGGAGTCGACTTCTTGGAAAAAATGTTGAAGCCATCATGTGTACTCGCAGTTGGCTACAAGGCTTTGAAGTAGGTAATATTCTTATGATTTTATTATGTAATTTGTTTACATATTATTAGATTTTTTTTTATCAATAAACGAATAATATTTTTGTAAATGTTTCAGATGATGAGGATGAGGATGAGTTGGAAGATGATGTGTTGTCTTTGTCCAAGGAAGGATCGAATGCTGAAGAGTGAAGACATTTATCAGTTTATGAATTACATATTGATGTTTGAACTATTACGTGTCGGTGTTTTGTATAAGTATTTATGTTTGAATCTTTATAACTATGTTGAATTGTTTTTACGTAATTTTAATGAATTTATGAACAATATTTAAATTTATTAATATTTTGCCACTATTTTAAATTTTGTGTTGAATTGTATTTTTTCGACATAACCCGTTTATGGCCCGTTTAGCCCGAGGCCCGCTAGGGTTAGGGTTAGGTCTTAATTATTAGAGGCCCGTTAAGAGTGAACCGGATAAGGCCCTAACCCGTTTAGCCCGAAGCCCGTTAGGGCCGACCCTATAGGGTTAGGGCTAGCCCGTTTAACATCTCTACCTACGGCAGCCATGGGATTGCCATGTGCTCATAAAACAAAATAAAAAGAAAAAAAATTTAATAACACTGCATCCAACCTTTGAAAACATTAAAAAACAATGAAATCAGATGCAAGAATAAAAATCGAGAAGAATAATAGGCAAAATCCATATTTTCGACAAAAAAGAAAACTATATTTCGAAAAAAAAAATCGAGCTAAATTTTTTGAAATTCTTTTCCGAAATATAACCATATTTTCAAAAAGTTTTATTTGAAAACTAGCTAAATTTTGAAATTTATTTTCGAACATCATAAATTTTGGTACAATTTTTCGAAAAAATCCATAAATTTCGTCAAAAAAAAAATTGAGAAAATTTATGATAAAAAAATTAAACAAAAACATATGAACAAATAATCCAGATCTGTATTTATTCTTTGAAATTACAGTAGATGAGAGGAAGAAAAACACACCTTGATTAAAGTTGGACGTGATTGAAACTGAAGAAGTATTTACTGGCATGAAATTATGAGAGCGATCATAAGGCAAATGGTTGCTGGGAAGAGTTTGGTAACTAGGGTGTGGGGTTGGGGTTTAGTGGGCTTGGCAACGGGGCGTGGCCAGGGGGCTAATCCCCATCCCCGCGATCGCGGGGAATCCCCGTCCCCGTCCCCGCGAACTTCATGGGGAAAATTTTGTCCCCGTTCCCCATCCCCGCGATCGCGGGGAATTCCCTGTTTCCCGCTTTTTTTTTTTTTTTTTAATTCCAAAAATTCTTAAAAATCACCATTAAATGCATACAAATTTATAAAAATCATGTCTAAAATCCAAAATACAAATTAAAAGCATCAAGTTATATTTATAATTTATATATTATATTTATTTTCCTTATTTATAATTTATATATTTATATTTATCAATATTTATTTATATTTATATTTATATTTATATATAAAATTAAGCGGGTCCCGCGGGGAACGGGGCGGGGAATACAGTCCCCGTCCCAGTTCACGGGGAAAAAAATTCCCATCCCGTCCCCGTTTGGTTCGGGGATTCCCCGCCCCGTTAGGGGCGGATTCCGGTGGGGACCGGGGATTCCCCGCCCCACTGCCAAACCTAGGGTTTAGGGAACGAAAGAAAGAGAAAAAATGGGTGGGTGTGTGCGCGCATATAAGGAGGAATGAAAGGGTAAAAATTAGAGTATTTTAAAAAGGGTATAAAAGTTACTTTTCTGGGATGGGTGTACTAATCATATAGTGTTTGTACTCATCGAGTGGGGGTACTGCTAACAGAACTGGGTGCATATAACCTGGGTCTTTTTATTATTTCAGTTTCATGAATACTCTTAATGGGCTTGGTCCATAATTTCTCTCTTTTGATTAGGGCCACGAAGGCCCAAATTCTCAGTTTTTATCTTCTTCTTTCAGACCAAGGTTAAATAAAGTCCCTTCTTTTATTAATATACTCTCCAAAAAATATGTTCGGAAATTTTTTGACAAATTTTGAAAAAAAATTCCAAAAGTTAATAAAAAATGCACATTTTCGGAATATTTTTCCGAAAGTTATCAAATTTTTCGAACTTTTTTTAGGTGGAGTGTATTAATAAAAAGATAGTACATCTGGTAAGCTTTAAGCCCTTCCTTTTTTGTCAGGAAATTATCAGGTTTTTAGTTTCTTAACTGTGTATTTATCCTTGTTGTAAGACGTTTTCTTTGGAAATAATTATATGCTATCTTTAAGCCTTCCCTCTCAACCTCGAGCCCAAAAGGACCTAATTTTACTTACTAGACAATAAATATCTCAACTTTTTAGGTGTTGGGAATATATACTATCTCGAACACTTGTTTGTTATTGTTATCCCCATAATAACTTGCACATTAAAAAATAAATTAATTTGCGTACAAATTCATAAAAAATACACACATATTTACCAATATAATATTACTTTTACTCAAAAAGTTTTTTTTTAAAATTTTTTTGTGCTCAACTGTATGTGCAAGTTTTTCCAGAGACGGGTTCAGTATATACTATTTTGATTTTTTTTGTCTATCATGTAAATGTCATGGGCCCAACTAAATACCCCTTCATTATTTGTAAATACACCTATATATATATTATGATCTACCTATTTTACCCTACTAACAAAAATTATTTACTTTACACCTATGATTTAATCCATTTTCTGCCGCACCCTACCCCACCCAATTTTCCATCCCTGCTGCAACAATTCACCCAATTTTCCCATCACCGCTGAAATTATTTACTTTACACCTACCCAACACCCCCCCCCCCCCCCTTCCCCAACTCCAATTCAGCAACCTTCGCAGCTCAATTTATCAATCCCTTCAACAGTTTTCCATTATAAGCATTAGTGTATTTTATTCACATCTTTTTTGGCAGAGCCTCAAGACAATACAACGGTAAACCCTTCGTCTTCTTTTTCTTTTTGATGTTTCACCAATAGGGTAAAAAAAATGAATATTCCTCATCTTAATCGAACAAGTAATGATTATTCGATTGTGATTTTTATCCAAGGTAATAACAAATTTAAATTATATTTTCAATTTATTTTTGTTGTTTAAATAGATTTTGTTGCTTGTTTCTTATTTCAATTTTAATTATAGATTCTTGGTTGTAGAGTCGGACCACCTTGGATGCAGTGACACCGTGGAAGGTGGCGGTCATATTCAGAGAAATGGGTGTTGAACGATTGTTGCTTCGATGTGAAGGGGTGTATTAAAATCTAATAAATGTATTATATGTGAAAGAGGCAAAATAGGTAGTTTATAAAATATGGAGGTGTATCTCCTGACGTTGTGGAGGTATTTAGCCGGACCCAAATGTAATACTTAGGCCCATTACAAAGGCCAAGGTTATATACAGTCCTATATTTTATTAATACAACCCCCCAAAAAGTGTTCGGAAAAAAATTCCGAAAATTTTGACATTTTTCGGAAAATTTCCGAAAATGTAAAAAAATAAAAACACTGAACATTTGAAATTTCGAAAAAAAATTCCGAAAATTGTTACATTTTTCGGAAAAAAAAATTCGAACACTTTTTTTGGTGGGGTTGTACTCATAAATCATAGAACTGTATTTAACCTTGGCTTTACAAATAGCATCACCAAAATATGAGATCAAATGCACCATCTTGGGCCGAAACTTCATGAAGGGCCCCACGAAGGTCCAAATGATATCTTAGTACAAGCTGCGTACGTGAGCCTGAGAATATATGCAAAAATATATAATTATCAAATCATAAAAAATGTTTAGAAAGACTATCAACTTCATACACTTGCATAAATAATTGATTGATTTAAATTATTACTTATGGGTCCTTGAAATTGATCGTCCATCAAACTAACATAATTAGCAAAGCCAGACATCTTTAGAGTAACCTTTCAAATTCCGCAAGGGATAATTCAAGTAAAAGACAACCTAAAATGAACCAATCACTAGATTATTATGAAGATTACACAACCTACAATAAATAGAAAATCTTATCTATCATATGATCAATTTGAACAAATAATAATTTCATTATTAGTAGACGCAAAATTTGTGTGAGGCGGTTTTACGGTGAGATGGTTCACAAGCTAACGTAAAACAACACTCATTACTTTCAAAATATTAATGTGTCATGTTCAACTTATGTCTCGTCTCACCGTGAAACAGCCTCATATAAGATCATCTCCCTATAGTGTTTGGACTCAATATCAGTTTTGAGTTTATTTTAGACCCAATATCTTAAAAGATTATGTGTAGTCTTTGCTTGATGTAACATCATTCTATAATTTTGTAATAATCTTCATAATACTGTGCGTTGTTTTTTTCCTGAGCATAGCTAACACATTATTAGTAAATTACATAAATTTCAATTCTTTGTTAATCAATTTACATATATATATTTTTTTCATCCATTATACTGTTCTATGATTATCTGCACTTTTGCAATTTTTTGTCATTCGCAAATAGGATTGTACATATATTGTTTTTGTTATTTTTTATATAAAATATACTATTTGCAAGTTGCAACATTGATCTTTAATGTTGCAAGGAGTATATTTTATATTAAAAAATAATAATTACAATGTATATATATAATATCATTTGCATCAGTAGACAAATGAAAGAGTGTAAATAATCTTGGATGGAGGGGTAACCTATAATAATACACGGTCTAAGACATATTTTTACAAAATAGTCCAATATAAGTAATACATTGTCTAAGGCATTTTTTTACAAAATAGTCCAATCAAAATAATGAAAAATGCATGTTCGAGACTTGGAGTACAAGTGGACTATTCAGATAAAAAAAAAGGAAATTACCAATGAAACTTCCATGAATTAAATAACGTTAAAATTGTACATATATTTTTCAGAAGTCCAAAAAACACACTGCCAGACCCATGCCCCCAGGTTAGCTATTTCTTGTTTGTTTATGCAAACAGAAACAAAAACAAATAATCAACACAAACGAAAGTTCGTGGGAAATCATGATTAAAAATCCACAATCATATTCATATCTATACAAAGGGCAGCACGTCTCGGAATAGATAGACAAACAAACAAACTTTAAATTCTGGAAAAGACTACTTATTGTATTAGAATAGCAATTGTAATATATAGACTTTCAATAATTTATAGGATGAATTAATAATGTCGAGAGTTCACTGTTGAGTGAGGATTTATTCTTCTTTTAAAATTTAAAAGCCAACAAAATATTTAAGAATTATTGTAGTTCAACCCTTTGATTTTAAATTCACAATAAGAATATAAAATTAAAAAAAATATATATGTCAAGAGTGGCAGAATATGAATTTCTAAGAAAACATGTTTGTGATTTGTGTTAGTGGAGGAGTAGTGGAGTACATGTAATGTAGTCATCAATTTCATTACAAATTTACAAGAAAAGTCTACATAATTATATTTTGTTATTTGTTCTTTTGGTGAGAAAGAACATATAGGAAAAGTAGGTCCAATGTAAATAAGAATTGTGTAATATTTTTTTTTTTAAAATTGTATACAATATTACTATTAAATTAATATTTTTTTAATAAAATAAGTGATATTATTTAAAAATACGCATAAAATACAAAAAAAAATTACATTAAAATTGATATAAATTATATTTTGCCATATATAAATTGGGAAAGTAAAAAAATTAAATTCATAGTTTTGTTTTGTGTGATAATCTTCTTTAAAATTTAAATGGAAATTTATAAGATGAAATTGTAGAGTATTCAATTTCAGGTGAAAGAAGGAGATTGGGGCACGTTGGTTGAAAGTATGAGTTAGACCAGCCTATAAAATATTGAGTTTGAGTTGTATAGTATTGTTGATCAACATTTTACTTGGTGTGTGGGTATCAATTTAAAGCGTTACAAATCAATGTTATGTTTTGGAAGTTTCGTAATAAGTTTGATATATATTTCCATACATGTTTTGCTCTCCATCTAAATTGGTCCAATTTGCCAATGAGAGGTGTATATGGAGTAAAACCGACGGTTAATAAATTAAGACGTGTTTTCAAACACTAAAATTAATTTTTAGAATCACTTTTTTTTTTCCAAAAAATATTTCTCACAGCCTTTTTTTTTCTTTTTTTAAGGAGGAAAAAGTACATCCATGCCCCTATTATTACTCCAAATACAAGTAAGTTTATAAAATATTATTTTTGGTGCAAATAAACCCTTAAGTATTTTTTTAGGTTCAAATAAATCTTTAAAATATTATTTTTGGTGCAAATATACCCTTAATCTTTTATAGTCGAACAAAATGACATTTTCATGAATAAAAAACTAATATATATTTTTTCAACTAATGTAATTAAATGATAATTTTTGTATTTTAAGAATAAAAAATATAAATATTTTTATTTCAACTAATCAGGCCAAAACAAAAAAAAAAATACCATTTTCATATTTTTCTATTAGATGCATAACTTTTTTTCCAAATTTTTTTATTTATTAAAACACACTAAACTATATATATATATATATATATATATATATATATAAACTAATGCCAAATTTGGGATATACAAATAAGAAAATGCATTTTTATTATAAAATTAGTTGAAGTGTATTTCTATTAAATTTTAAGAAGAAAAATCATTTATGTGTGGCAATAAAAATAGTTGAAGGTTTATTTGTTCCCAAATTAAAAGTATAAGGGATTACTTGAACCTAACAAATAATTCAGGGCCTCTCGATTGTATCGAAAACAATAATTTAATGTTCTAATGGTATCTTTTTCCCTAAAAAAATATTTCTAAAAGCTATTTTGTAGTGTTTCAAAAACACCCGCTAATAAATATATATTTGTGCATTAGTTGAGGAAAACCCACAAGGATGTGAGTTGTTTTCAATCTCAAATGGGTATTATTCGTATTGGGTCATCGATTATATCGATTCATATACTTCCTCCGTTTTAAAATAAATAACATGTTAATTTTATTTTTTTTAATTTACCCCAAATTCTAATTTAGAATATAAGAGAAGGGGCTATTAGAATATACAAATCTCTTGGGGATTATTAGTGGATCTTTTATGGATATATATGTCAAAAGAGTAACTATCTTATGTACTTGGTACATTATACATGATGCATTCACTCAATAGTTGAATCTATTTACACTAAAAAATATGATTTAATTATACTGAAAAGTGGGGTTAGATTATACTGTAAAGTTTACACTGAAATCGATTTTCAGTGTAAATTTTTCAGTATAATCTAATCATACTTTTCAGTGAAACCAGTCTACACTTTTTAGTGTATACAACGTCAAATACTGAGTGAGTGCACCGTACACCTGGTGCATATAAGTGTGTGCGATGTCAAAATTATATGTTTCTTAACTTGATAATGTTGGAGTGTGGAGTCTGAATGGACTGTACACTAAGTCTCAAAACCGACGATTCTGGTACATTGGTGGGTTATGTGGATGCAGACTTGGCATCAAATGACCTTGATGGGAGAAGAAGTACGCCGGGTATGTCTTCACTTATGGTGATACTGCTATATCTTGGACTTCTAAGTTGTAAAATGTTGTTGCATTTTTCACTAAGTAGACAGAGTATGTAGCTGTGACAGAGGCAAGTAAGGAGATGATGTGGTTGCAGAATTTATTGGGTGAGCTTGGGAAGGAGCATGAGAATATCACTCTTTTCAGTAATAGTCAAAGAGTCATATTTCTGGCAAAGAATCCGGCGTTTCACCCAAGGACAAAACATATTGAGTTGAAGTATCACTACATTTGTTACATTTTGGAAAAAAAAATCCTGCAGCTTATGAAAAACCCAAAAGACATATTTACTAGGGTGGTGACCTTAGAAAAGTTGAAGTTGTGCAAAGCTTCAATTGAGCTTGGAACTTGAAGATGAGGCTTGGTGATGCTAGGTGGATAAGAGCGGAGAGACAAGAAGATATGATTATATGGAGAATTCAGTCTCCAAATGGGAGATTGTTGGAGTGCGGGTTTTGAATGGACTGTACACTAAAACCCAATACCGACCATCCTGATGAGTTTAGGGTTAAAGCTCGTTGCTATCTATATAAATAGAAGTTTTCTCCTTATGTTCTAAATCAGAAAAATATAGTGAAAAAATATGGCTTGACATCGCCCTCAGACGTAGTCATGAGACGAACTAGTTGAACAAATTTCGTGTTCTTCTATCTTTCTTGATTGTGTGTGCGTTTTTTCTTAACAAATAAGAATTTTTTAATACAACACTTATTTTGAAACAGATTAAATATAATTCTAATAAATGAAAACAAAATGTGTTTCTAACTTCTAGGAATGCCTAGGACATCAATATGGAGTGCATTATAACACCATCCAAATAAGTTTTAAAAATTTACCAATGAAGAAAGAAGGAAAGAACAAATTCAACCCCTCACTTCACGCCAAACCGCCATTTCATTTTTATCCTACTTTTCCAACTTTCCAGCCTACAACCCACCAAACACGACATTAATTTTTTATTTTTTATTTTTTATTTATAAGTTACAAAAGAATTAAAAATATTATATAGAGGTTCCGATTGTGGAAATTTACTTGTAACATGGTATTGAATCAAAAGATCAATGTTTCTCTTCTACTTTTTGTATATTTCGTAGAAATTTAGTTATTAATTAATAAAATATGAAGGAAAGGTGTTCTTTACTTCTTTAGATAAAGACTTGTTATAATTTGTTTAAAGGGGCGCGTAAGGATTATCTTGAAACTGTTAGAATAAAATATTTGACAAGAAATACTAGGACATTAAGCTTCATATTAAAAATATAACATACTATGAATGGTGTATAATAAATGACTAACTCTCTTGTGCACTTTGTGTATGGTGCACTTACTCAACAATTGACATTGTTTACATTAAAAAGTATGATTCATACACTCACTCAACAGTTGTCATTGTTTACATTAAAAAGTATGATTGAATTACACTGAAAATTATAGTTGGATTACACTGAAAAGTTTACACTAAAAATCAGTTTGCATGGTAAACTTTTCAGTGTAACCCAAACATATTTTTCAGTGTAATTGAAACAAACTTTTCAGTGAAAACAATATCAACTATTGAGTGAGTGCACCGTGCACTTGGTGCATATGAGACTTTTCCATAATAAATTGGAATTAATTCTAGTATTGATTATTACAAAAATAAAAATGATCTCGTGATAAAACATGTCGAATGACGAGGAGTAAAACCCCTACCATGGGTTCATCTTTTTTTTTTTTCTTTGCAATTAGTTTCTTTTTAAAATTTAAAATTTACCCCAACCTAAAATATCTCTTAACTATTTTTTAATTAAATTTATTTTATTCTTCATTAAATATCTTTTAATTTTTCAATTATCTTTCATATTTTTATTTATCGCATATTACTCTTTTTATTTTTTCAATTATATTTCTTATATCTTAAAAGTGACTAATGATAAAATGATAAATTTAATATTCTCCCGGTTAAATTTCTCATTTGTTTCTTTGAATAGATTTTAAAGAATATAACAATAAAAGTATGTATAAAGTAAAATTGGTTAATACATAGATAAATAAAAGGTATTAGTTGTTTCCATTAAAAAGTATTACTTATATTTATTAAAAAATATTAGTTGTTGTCATTAAAAAAAAAAATTGTTCTAAAAAAAATTAATATCCTCCAATGTTACATGCATAACCATTTTCACTTTATATTTTATTTAATAAAAAAAAGTAGTATAGTATATATTGAGGTGTGATAAGAAAGAGAGAGACTCTACCTTTTAGTAAAGAAAATGGAAAACTTTACATGGAATAAAATGAAAAGCCTTATGAAAAATAAATGGGTTAATTTCATATAAATTCATGACATTTATGTTTAGTATCAATTTAATTACAAACTTTTAGATTTTTGTAAAAAAAAAATCAACCTTTGACAATGTTACAATTTAATACACACTTTTTTTCTTTCGGCTGGCAACCGATGACGTGGCTTGCCGGAGTGTGTGTCATCTTGCCACGTAGGATTACACATGTTTACTTTATTAATTTTTTAAATTCACATCACAAGTAACACTTACAATTTAAATAACACATTTCTACGTACTTAAAATTAAAATAGCAACCAAATAAATTAAACAACAACCAACTGAAATTATATGTGATAAATCTCTGTACGTTCTTAGTTTTTGAGATTCATATGGTTGCTATTTTAATTTTAAGTAGAAAAATATTATTTAAATGGTAAGTGTTATTTATAATGTGGATTTAAAATATAAATAAAATACACATGTGTAATTCTACATGACAAGATGACACGCGCTCCGGCTAGCCACGTTATCGATTGCCGACCGAAAGAAAAAAATGTGTATTAAATTGCAACAGTGTCAAAGATTGGTTTTTTTTTTTTTATAAAAATCTAAAAATTCGTAATTAAATTGATACTAAGCATAAATGTCGTGAATTTATATGAAATTAACCCAAAATAAATGGAGGGAGGAGGTATATATTGCCAAAAATGAAATCAAGATAATGTATCTACTCCTTTTGTTTAAAAAAAAAATCCTCAAAATCTATATGGTCATTTTCCTTTAATTTACTGGAAATAGTTAAACATGCTTAGATTGAGATATGTGAAATGGAGAATTGTTAAATAATTCAAGTCTTCAACGGCCATAAAAACGACTAATAGAAATCTTAAAAACATAAACAAAATGGCAGATTCTGATTGGCTCACATTGAATAATATCTTTTGTAAAAATAACGTGCATTGTGGTGCATCATTTCCCCCACTGGGAAAGTCGAATATAGTTCTTCTATAGTCATTAGTCAAACAAATAAGCTTTTAATATGTTCTTCAGTAACATTCTTCAATGCACTTCATTAATTACATACTCTTGCTATCATAGAAGAATCGTGCTATAAGCTCCAATTTTCTAGGACTATTATTTATTAATATACTCTTATGTCGTGTAATTTATAAATTAATTATAGTACGAGAGCAATGTCCAATAATATGCATCATTATAATTATAAAAAACTATAGCCGATGATTTTATTCTTCTAAAAAAATAAGGGTGTTGTTTATTAAAAATATTGAGCGCAAAATTGAAACTACGGGTAATTGTGAATTTGTAAGCAATGAAATGTGTGTTTTCAACGTAGTTTTCATATTTTACTTTTTTTCAGAATCACCCCCCATCCACCAAATTTGTTCCCCTATATTTTTTTTACGTACATTTTAAAAAAAAGTAAACAATATTCATAAATTTATTATATTCATAAATAAACTCTACAATACTCATAGTATCTTTAATTTATATTTTTCCTTTAGCAATATTCTAACTTTATCTTTCTTTATATTAAAATATTAATTTTTAATAAAACACGTGCCCAAAATTTTTGACCACAAAATTGATGGACGGAGGGAGTATAATTAATACGAGAGAGGTTTATCTGATATGCATTCTTTAATAGAGGTGTGGTCTTTTTTAGAAAAAAATTGATATAAAGTTGTATCACATCAAAGTGTATAATGCAAGTTAAATGTATTTTTAAATTGAATAATTTATTAGTGTTAGTTATTTTTATTAAAAATATTAATTATTTTCTTTAAAATTTATTAATAACTAGTTTTATTGTATATCTGGTGTATAAGAACTTCCCCGATCCAAAACTTGTGTATAAAAGAGTCACTTGGCCACTAGGTTCCTCAATTTAGTGAGTGACCTGGGTTCGATTTCCTCTGGAAACGAATTATGAGAGTTATAAGGTGGCTTGAGGAGTTCTTGGAGTATTTGGGAGTTTGATAAACTAATATAACTACTAACAACTAACATTTACCACTGACATTTATCGATAAAAATAAAAGAGTCACCGAAAAAAGTTGCTAGCTAACATGGTTACGGTATCTCAAAATTATGCAACTTACGACAATTGGCTATTATAAACTCACAATTATAACCATATGATGCGAGATTAGGAATTATTTGAAATAATTATTTTCTTTCCTGACTTATCCTGTAAATTTTCGCAGAATAGAAGTATTGTTATTTAAGGCTTATCATATAGATTTCGTTTTGCTGCGCTTATGTGATACATCTTATAAATTTTAACATCTTATAAATTATTTTAAGAACGTATAAAGTGTAATTTTTAAGTATTTATAAATTGCTAAAATATTTGGCTGATACAATTATTTTTTAAAAATTTATAATAAATATTTTTAAAATTTTCATTTTAATATAATATAGTAAAAAAAATTATATTGAAGAAGAGGTAGGTGGGAGTGGGAGTGGGAGTGGGAGTGGGGGTGGGGGTGGGGATGGGTGGTTGGAGTCCTTGGGGATGGGGGTGGTTATGAAAATAAGTTGAGAAATTTCAACTTAATTTTTTATAGCTTATAAGCTGTTAAAAGCTTATTTTTTGATCTTATAAGTTGTTAAACATTTTATTTTATCAAATATATTGATAGTGTTTATAAGGTTAGTCAAACATTCTCTTATTTCAATGGAAAAAATATGTATACATTAAGGTAAAATTATATATTAATGTGAAGGCGAAATAACGCCAATTGTTTCAATAAATCATTTAATCCACACTAAACAAACTTCATTTTGCATTTTTATCTACAAATTGGTGTGATTATAAAATAGCATTATCTATATCTATAAATATATAATACAACCAAGTTTTCCTTTTTTAGTTTTGGAGGGAACACTTCTCATCCGTAGATCAATATTTATCATTTAATCATCACCGTCCATTTTTTATGTAGTTAATTTCTAATTGCAAGTAATTTGCATGTGATTTGCTACTAATTAGGAGCCGTTACAAATTATGGCCTATTTATACTGCTAGATTGTGAGCATGTAAATCATAGCTGCAAATTCATAGATGTTTGTTGTATTGTTTGGATTTAGGTGAAAAATTCATAGATGTTTATTGTATATATTGTGTAGGATTAAGATCGTTAGTGTTTTGTATAGAAAGTATATGTAAATGTAACTTTATTTGTATAATTGTTTGTGAGATTTCACGATAAATGTGGAATCCTTGAAAAAATATTTTATTCGTTTGACGATAGAAGAATGACTTGAAGATAAATAGAGATTATTGAAGAATGATTTGAAGATATGGAGGTTATTATTTAAATTTCAATCTACGTTTCTTTTTCAAATTCATTTTATCGATAAAATTTATTCAATATATTATTGTTTTGCAATCATTTTATCATACTGTTTACACATTTTATACGTCATCTCCTTGCCAATATTTGAGTAGAATTAGAGCAATTATGTTTTCCCCTATTCATCAATAATATAGTCGATTGCCTTTTATGATGTATGTATCTAAATAATCTTATTTTTAATAATTTTAATATTTAAGTTTGGAACTAATGGTTTCTTTTATGCTATTTATAAAAAATTTAGGGCTGGTTATTTTTCTTCATCTATCTATAATTTGACAACACAATTTAACGAAAGAAGATACAATTTACTTTAGTTCAAGATTTAACAATAATTTTTTCGTATAAGTGTTTCAATTCTGGCATCAGAATATGATATTGAAGCAGTTTCCACTTTTCCATATCAATTGTGTTTGCGAGAATGACTTCTCCAATTTCGTCAATGTCCTCCAACCAGTTTAGTACAAATTTTTAGTTCATAAATTAGGTTGGCTTTGTGTTACATAAGTTCGGTTTGATGAAAATTGTAATGGTGGACTTAACTATTATTTCGGCAAATTATGTGTACAGGCCTTAGAAGTCTTCCATAATTTGGCTAAAAAATTAACTAAATGTTGAAGATTTTCAGTAATTTTTTTTTTTTTTTGTAGAATATATATTTGACTATGTATCCTCAATATATAGATTTTGTGTACTTACTTATATTTTAATTGATATATTTTATTATTCAATCTTAACTATTAATATTTACAACCAGGATGTATATTAAAAATTAAGGTAGACCAATTTTAACAAACATAAACAATTTAAATTTAATATTTAAAATAAAAAAATATTGAAGATTAGCAAGTTTGTTTAAAAAAATTAATTGAATTAACATTAATTATATTTTACCGATTTATAAGAATACATTCACATATAATTTATTTTACCAATTTAACAATTTTATATTATTATTACTAGGTTGACAAAAATAAGAAAAACATGAATACTCATTTTGCGTAAATCCTATTTTTACTTTAATTATTTGTTTATTTCAAAATATCTTAATTCAATCCAATAGTAAAATGATTGACTGTATTTTTTATTAAAATTTTTTATTGTATTATGGAACCGTAGAAGCAATGAATGTATTGTTTAACATTAGAATGATTAACATTTAATTTTCCTTTACTTATGTAATAATGTGATCTAAAGTTTCGCCCCTAAATAATGATTATTATGATTATATACATTGATGATGAGTGACAAGAACCAATATACTCAATTATCATTGAAAGTTAGAATTGCATAATCACTCTCATATTTATGACGAGTGGAAAATTAAAATTTCACTTTGCTTATGAACAATATATTTTGTATAAATTTATTTCATATATAATAAATACCGAAATTAAGGGATTAATTGATTGACTATTAATATTGTAACCACAAGTAGTATTGAAATAAATAATTTATTGATTGAATTTTATCACTGAATAACGGATCATACTAATAATTTAGGTAATTCTTACTGTGAAAGAATAATATAAATCAAGATACGTTTTTTTAATTTTTAGAAATAGTAAATTTTATAATTATTTTTTGTTCATCAAAATCTAATGTAATATTCTTATAATTAATAAATTGTGTGACTTTGTTCATTATTATATAAATAATAAATAAAAGAAACGTTCCTATAAATATTCCATAAATTATGCTGCTATATGCTTAAATTATGTAATTATGATGGATAAAAAAAACTACATGAATATCCTATATATGTGTCTACTTTTTGCTGAGATATTCTCTTCCAATTAAATTAATTGACGAAAATTATAATTGATTAATATATATTATTGAATATTGTTTCATATCATCATATTTTCAATCACTTAAACACTTAAAGGTCAACTCTATACATTATTATATCACACACATTGATTTTGTGATTGTTAATTTACCATAATATTTTATGGCTTTGTGATTTTGGTTTAATTTACCATAATATTTTATGTAAATAATAATTAAAATCAATAATATTTTTATGGCAAAGTATATTTTTCTACTAAGTATCTATAAATATATAATATAAGCAACCCTTCCTTATTTAGTTTGGATGGGAAAGAATTGTGACCGTTGATCTATTTTTTAGGAACCAATCACCACCATCTATTTGTTTATTAATAATTAAGGTAATTTTGTCTATATTAAAGAGATTGCAAAAATTATGCAGACGTTTTAGTTATTCTTTTCATTCTTGACTTCACTTCTATCTAATTTGGCCTATATATATGCCACCAAGTTTCTCAAATCTCCAAAAAAAAAAAAAAAAAATCTCATACATCTATTCAGCAATGAATTTCAATTATAGTACATATATAAATTTGAATATGGACAATTATAGTAAAATTTGATTAAAATTATATGTAATATTCATATTTTTAAGTACTTTTAAAGCAATATAAGATTACAAAGTTAAAAATTACAAGACTATTTTCTATATTCATAGTGCAAATCGAGGCTATATTAATGTGATCATAGAAAAGAGTCATGTTATTAGAAATGGTTTATATAGTAGTCATATTTTAAAAGTAGTACACATTTTTCTCTCGAATCCTTTTTGCCAAGGTTATATTTATGCATCCATAAACTATAAGATTTTCTAATTATTTCTATTACGATCAAGAAATACATACATTCAACGAAAATATTATGTTAAAAATAAACACATGTGATCAAGTTTTGATGTTATATTGTACTTTTTAATATCGATGTCAATCAATTAATTAAAATAATTGTGATGTATTCATGGAATGTAAAATAGAAAAATACTTCCCCAGTCTCCAAATATATACATCATTTATCCTAAAGCCTGCCCCAAATTATATGCAATATTTAATCACTTTAAGCTACACCCTTCAAACATTTATATATAGTGAAATTGGATCATACACGAACCAATTTGCAATACTTTTTAGTGTAACCAACTAATACCCTTTAGTTAAATAACTAATACTTTTTGTACATTTTAACTAATACCCTCCAGTGAAAATAAATAATATCCTCTAGAACTAATATATTTTAGTAAAGATAACTAATACATTTTTAGTGAAAATAACTAATAACCTTCAAATGATTAATGTATGAACCATTTTCACTCTACTTTGGCCTCAAAATTACACCATATGTCATTATTTTACTCTGACTAATCCTATTCTCATACTAAAATCCGTGTCAAACTCTCATTATACCCCTATTTTATCTTATGTAATACTAATAAACAACTCCCACATTAACTTCGTGTAAACAATAAATAATGCATCTAATCGAGGATAGAGGGACTATTCTTGCATCAGAAGTTGGATTTAAATTTTTTATCACGTGATTACAAAGTATTGCATTATTACATGTTTGTGTTAGGTAAAAAAATCACAATTCTTTTTTTTTTCTAATTTTATTCTTTCAAACATGGAATGAAAATACATCAACTCATTTAGTAATTTTATAGGATAAAGAATCTTATTTTTCGATTGTCCTTTGTACATATTAAATGTAGACAAAGCTTTGTGTGAACAATTTTTGTATTGAAATTTATTTGAAGGTTATTAATTTTTTTATTTATGGATAATATAAGTTTATATTATAAGGTAGTTTTAGTTTTGAATGATATTAGGGAGTGTTTTGAAACACTACTAGAAGCACTTTTTTTCAAAAGCTACCTCTCACTAACTTTTGAATAAAAGTACTTCTAAAAAAAGATTTAATGTTCCAAAACACCGGTTTAGTTGTTTCATTAAAAACTATTAGTTGTTTTTTACTATAAGGTATTAGTTGTAAATCAATTTCACGATAAAAATGATTCATGCAAAATAATGTTAAATAAAATTCAATATGAAAATATAACATAACTGGTTCAACTTAATCCAAGTTTTAATTCAACTAATTAAAAATATATTTATTTTATTGCTTTGTAAAGTAAATAAGATGCCAACTAAAGAAGCATATTTACTCTTTTGTCAAAAAAAAAAAAATCCACAAGTGAAATGATCTATGAATCTAAAGCTAAAGTGAAACATCATTATAATTATCTTTGTACGTGTGTATATATAAAAATAATTACATAAATATAATTATAATGTACAATTTTACGAAGAATTAGATGTATAGTTAGTAGAAAAATACAGTAATAGAGTTCTGTGTTGTAATATTTTTAAAGTTTATAACATGTAAATATTTAATGCAATTATTGGGTTAAATACATACTCCATCCATCTCAATTATACGGAAATGATCATGTACCTAACGGTGAACACAAACTTATATGTCCACCATGAATGTGATAACGACACATAAGTAGATGACCCACAATTATTTTAATTGATTACTTAACTGTGTTTATATGTCATTATCACATTCGTGGTGGACATATAAGTTTGTGTCCACTGGTGGACGTATGATATTTTCACCCAATTATATAGGTTGATTGGATTTTTCACAAAAAACTTAAAAAATAAAAAAAAAAATTACATAAAAAAAAATTTCTATTACAACCTATTGAATAAGTATTATGCTTTCAAAACATATTTAGTGCATCTTTTAAATACATATATAATAGTAAATTAACGACAAGAGAAATTAATCTATATGTTAACCAACCTATATAATCGAGACATTTATTTTTTAAAAAAACTAATATATATAGTTGAGACGGTTGAAATATTTCTTATAATTAGTTTTGTGCTTTAAAATTAGTAACATATCTTTATAGAGTAAGTATTGTGAGAGATTGTCTCATGCCATGAGACGGCAGGATGAGTATAAATTGGGCATCTTACATTAACACTTTAACAAGTGTGTGTTAATTTGTGTTATCTCATGCCATTGGAAGTCTCACGCAATTTTTTGTCATCTTTATATATTTAACGCAATAATTTTTAATTAATTTATTTTTTGTTGGGGATTATGTCTAAAAATATTATCCAAAATGATTGCTCACTAAGTTTATTACTTCTCATTTTCTAATTTCATTGCTTCTTGCTCCTCTATTATGTTTATTTGATACCATAAAAATAATATATCAGGATTGAAAAAAAAAATGGTTAGAGGCTATGAACATTTGTTAGGTGCAACCATGGTGAAATTATATACATTCAGATTCAGTACATCTTTCTAAAGAAGAGATAATTGATACAATATTAAAAAGAAAATTAAGGGGAGTAAATTAGTTTTCATTAAAATTTTACAATCTATATATAGATACAATCTACCCAACACAAAATATCTGAAGATATGATAGTCATAACAGAATTGCTAACTTCACATTTTTCTCTAGATAATGATGATCTTATATATTTGGGAAAAAAAAGATGTTTGAAGATTTGACAATGTTTATTGATGAAATTGAAGTGGTTTTGTATATGATTGTTTTTAAATTTTAATTTAAAAAATTGACGTGGTTTTTATTTTTTCTTTGTATCTATAAATGTTTAATTTCTTACCTATATAATTTGTATGCTAATTTATTATGAAGTTTATTCCATAAATATCATCTCCTAATATAAGCAGTAAATTTTAATTATATATTTTCAAAATGTTATGAGATAATTATCGAGGAATTGTGGTTCATCTAAAATTAATTAGTTTATGATCTAGAATACTAATTTTATTTACCATTGTTGGGCTTTGACATTTGTGTAGTTTGGTTAGATTAATTTGGAAAAAAAATATTTTCTCATATTTTGGTAGGTAGAAGTAATTGTGTAAACTCATGTAATTTGGCGAAAGAAAGAATTCATCTTAATTTAATTTAAATAATAATAATAATAAAAAAAAAATCATATGTCACCCCCATGCATATCCCATTAAGTTAGTGAACAATTTTTCTTCACGTAATTTTTAAATTTGACAATTTTTTAGAAGATTTTTTAATACATATTTTTATTTGTATTTTATCTAAAAAAAAGAAAAGTAATTATATTAATTTAGATATTCAAGAAAAGATTTGAATCATATTTCACCCTCCACATCCCATAAAATTAGATAACATATAGTTTCATCTTACTTCATGCATAAATATTAAATGGCAAAGTATAGAGTGAATTTAAAGGGTATTAACAGGGTATTAGTTTCGAAGGGTACAAATTATTTTCTAAGAGTATGAGTTGAAGCGTATAAAGAATTTTAATTATTTAATTAAATGATATTAGTTGGTTACACTAAAGAGTATGAATTGTTCTATTTAAAGATATTTCATAGTTTAAATATGAACGAGTTTAACTCTATGTATACTCATATTATGATTTGAATTGTTTCAATAAGAAAATGTGTTTAATACAAATTCCAATAAAAATTTAATATTGAATACTCTATCTTATTTGATGTGAATTGATTCTCATAAATTTTTTCCAGTATAACAAGCAACTCTTATGTTAACAATTATTCCCTATTTATGTATTACTAATTGTTTATTTTCAAAATCAATTACATAATTAAAAAATTAACTTTTGGTCAAACTTAGCCAAATTAAAAAATAATTAATATTTTTGTACACAAATGTCTATTAGACAGAGTGAATACGAATTGGGTGTTAGGCAATGTTTGTTTTGAATTGAATCTCAAAACCTTGAAACGATTGATATCACTGACTTGGTCAATATAAGATAAGATCTTTACTTTACATATATTCAATTGAGTGGGAACTCAACTGAAGTCATTCAAGACTGAATATTTGAATTCAATTATGAATCACTAAAGAAACATCATTGAGTACAAACCGAATCTTACTAAGTTGGCCAGTCTGTCACTCAAGTGAAGAATATAATCCTGAAATGATAAATTTGTTAGAAAATGTTGATTGTGTAAATTTGATAAAATTATTTTTAAAAAGTATAATGGTATGGATGTATGGATGTCAGAGCACGGATGATTTTCATTTTTATGTACCTAGATTGAGTACTTCATATTGATCTTTTTTATTAAGTCACATTGTTGGTTCTTTTATCTATGTTACTCAATTTCAAGAAAAATAAAATATTTGTTATTATATGGAAATTTATATTTTGTGTGAATTTAAGGTTTAGAAACAGTGACTGGCGAGTTAAGATGAGTTGAGTGTGGTGATTTTTTATTATAACCCTATGTACTTTATTTTATTATTAATTTTGTTTGTGTGTTTGTTACTGTTATTAATATAAAGTTGATACTTTTATACGTTTACAAATAACATTGATCTTATTATTATGGAATAATTACAAAATTGTTAAAAAAATAGATTATTTTAAAGTATCGAATATTAGACTAGGAGTATCATTAATCTGGATTCAAGAAAATTTACAACAATTGCAATATTATGCCACTGACCCAAAATAATGACACTCCTGATTAAACATTTGATACTTTAAAATTGTTACTTGATAAACTTATCATGAACTATTTTCATATAATACTTTACCTTTATAATATAATTGTTCATTAAATTTATTTTTTAAAAATTAGTTAATTTATTTTAATATTTACCATATTTTAATTTTAAAAAATTAGTGTATTTTTTAATATTAGTTGAATATTTTTCTGGTTTTTTTAAGCATCAATAAAATAATAAAATTTGAAGATCATTATCTTTAGTTTTATTATATCTTTTACTAAAAAATAATTAATTGGAAAATTTTGCATCACATGTAATCTAAAGGTAAGATGGAAAAAAAATCCAAATAAATGTGTACTTAAATGACTAAATTCAAAGTGAAAAAGTTAAGAGGATTGAAATCAAAATTGGGCAATGTTAAAGGACTAAAATCTTATTTTACCCTAGAATATTAATGTGATAGTCTTTTCTTCTTTGTATCATATTATTATTTTATTACTTTTTGTATAAACAATGATGAAACTTACATTGGATCATGCATAGACAATTTAAGTCTTTCTCCAAATGTTTCTACTAAAATCAAATTGATAATTTTGAATATGATATTGAAGGAAAATTAGAATCTGTGAATATTGTCAAAATCGTTGATTTTTATGTGAAATACAATAATACTGAAATTAAACATTGTATGGTGAAAATTATATTTCTTTGGATGTGTCAGGTGTAAAATATTTTGGAGAAAATTTGGGTTTTATTATATTGGATTAGGTCAGAACTTGAAAAATTGTTCTCAGTTTATTATGTAATCAGGTATACTGG
This sequence comes from Ballota nigra, assembly GCA_947034835.1. NCBI lineage: Eukaryota > Viridiplantae > Streptophyta > Magnoliopsida > Lamiales > Lamiaceae > Ballota > Ballota nigra. The sequence goes on along the minus strand of OX344726.1, from coordinate 4,364,597 downwards.
TGACACGAATCTCATGCATCATTTTACTAAAATTTGGTATAAATATACTAGAAGTGGTGGATTGCTTAAAAAATAATTTTATTTTTTAGTATAAGCAAAAAGAGCATGTTAATGTGGATTGAATAAAATAATTAAATTATTAAGGATTTATTGAACAAACCACAATTATATCCCCTCTTTGTAAAATTAAACAAAACATTACATCCCTTTTCATTCTAATTCACGTTTTTCGAACATCAAAATCTAGGATTCAATTTTTTTTTAATTAAACTAGAAAAATTATGTTAATTTTCCAATTAAAAGTTAAATGTGCACTGATCGTTTGGATAAGGGCTTTTGCGGCAAGAGAAAAAAGGGGAAATAAAACAAGTAATTTTTGCCAGACCAGAAGTAAAAGCATGACAAGAACAAATGTGCAACATACTGTGACTCTACAATTAACCTTACTTTAAGGTATTCTCAGAGCAAAGGACGCGTTCAAATACGGTTTTTTGAGAAAAGGACATGAGGATTGAAGGCCAAATATTTGGGTATAATGTGTGCATAAATCTGGTAAAATTTTGTTGAAAGGGGTTAACGAATACTATCAGTTGATGGTAATATTGTCATTTAACATATGTGCATTTTAGTTTAAAAATATTTCGGAGTATGCTTAGGATTTCGGGGGTTTATATAGTCATACCTTTTTTTTAATTCAAATTAATTTGTATTTAATAATGAGATGTTTGTAAGAAAATATATCTTTTGCATGTCATTAATACACTATTAATTATTTTATTTTGTATCACTTAAAAATTACATGATGTTGAAAGTAATAATTAATTTAATGTAAAAAAACACAAATTGTTTATTATGTAAAAAAATTAAGAGAATTTATTTTGATGAAACAATGATTTTTTTTCACATATATATATAGTTAAAAAATTGTTATAAATTTAATGATTATGTTATAAAAAATGTTATAAGATAAAAAACACAAATTGAATTTTTTAGCATTATAATTTAATTTAATTAATTATTATAGTAAAAAATTGTAAAAATGTCTTCCGTGCGAAGCACGGGTAGAAATATCACTAGTTAATAATAATACGACATACATAGTTAAATTTATAAATCCACTCAGAGGGTTGTGTCTTATACTTAACTGCTATTTATAGAAATTGTATATTTATTCTTGTTCCATTGATATTTTAATAAATGACAAGAAAACAACATTAATATTTTCAATTATATCTTTCCAAACTAATATGCTTACATTTCATGATATTATTTTATATATATTAATTTATATTTATTGATTTAGTCTAATTTAAATAGAGTGACACATAGTAGGGTAGAGGGAGTGTATAATTAAGTCGGCTGTAGTATGAAACCAAACAATTTAATTAGTAAAATAGACACGTATTGTAAGCAAAGGTCACAAGTTCAAATGGTCGGTACCGTCTCACAAAAATATGTCCAAATATAATTTATCTTTCACATATGATTTACGGAAAAAAAAAAATGTACACATTTTCAAATAGTAGTTTTTGAGTTACCTTACTAAAAATATAAAATATAGCCAACGAAAATTAATATGCTTTTTTTCCTTGTAGGGGGAAAAAAAGAGACAAACTAATCCACCAACATTTATTTATTATTAATAATACTTTTTTTTGTGTTAAATTTGTTTAATAATCTTTTGTACATTATTTTTCCAACCTCTTCTCATTACTTCCGCTGGCCTAGGTAGGTAGGATGCTCCTAGCAAAGAAACTAATCCCACACGTCATTAATAAGACATTTTGACCTAAATTGTAATCGCAAAGATAATTAATCTTTGGTTGATGTAATATTCATGCAAGCTAGTTGCACTAGCTAGGCAGATGTGTAATATTTATTTAGGCTCCACGTGGTAGGGCATATAAGCCCATATTATGGGGTATTGTATAATTAATATTCTATTTGGTAGGGCATACTAAAATAATATCGACTTGTTTCTTATATGCCCGACCCTGTAAAATAATAAGGCGTAATACCTCCAAAGCACTATTCACCTCTACAAAATTAATTCGGTCCGAAAGGTCGTACTATTTTATTATTGGTTTGTCACACGGACCGCCGCCGCCGGACCACCGCCGGAAAGTCGCCGGACCGCCACCGTCCGCCGCCGGAAAGACCACTACTATTCCTAATTTTTACCTTTTTTATTACTTCCTACCAAGTAAGTATAAGAATTTTGCATAAATTAGTAGGACCTTTTTTATATGTCCTACCAAGCAATTTTATATGACTTTTCCATATTAAATTTGTACCCCTTACTAAAATTATTACTCCCTACCAAGTGGAGCCTTAGGGAGTAAATTTTATGTGAAACTTGTTAGCATTACATGCATTCGTTGATACAATTATGTATATTCATCGATACCATAATATATATTTTATATTGTGGTTTCAGTTTATAAATCTAATGATATTAGTAAATATATGTAATGGTATAATTTTTATACTATGAAAGTTGTTCCTAAAAGATTTGTGCTATTTAGAATATTATTTTGGAAGTCGTTATATATGACTTTCTATTTAAATGCATTGTAAATATAAACCTTGAGTGCACATGGAACTACCATCTTAAATGACCGCAGCTATAATTATTTATCTTTTTTAAGATTACTATGACTTATTTGTGAGAGAGAAAGTTAGTGAGAGAAAGTGAAAGAGAGAAAGTTAGTGAGAGAAAGTGAAAGACTATGAATAGTTGTGAAAGTGAAAGAGTTGAGTGGGCGAGGAACAGGGTAGATGTTAGGAACCCAAACCCTTTTCCCGAGCGCAATCCGGCGAGGCATATACCATACCCTTACCCCATAACCCAGAGGATAGATAGGAGGCTGGCTAGACAAGGCGAAAACCGAACTAAACAAGGCGATGATTCTGCCTTTTGGGACAGATTTCAGGGAAATGCTGGCAGGGGAGTGTCATCCTTTTTCTTCAATAATTTTCCAGAGAGTTGTGACATGGAGTATCTGACATCAAGGTTCAGTGAAGTAGGGGAGGCTCTCGACCTCTTCCTTCCAAAGAAAAAGGATAATCGAGGCAAACCGTTTAGTTTTGTCAGGTTCTCCTCAAACCTGGATGAGAGATGGGTTCTAGCGAAGCTTAATAACTTGTGGATCGATAACTACAAGATTAGAGCTTACGTTCCGAGATTCGAGAGAGAAAAGGCCACTCCACAGACTAAACCCATCAAAACTAATATACTGAACACTAACAGTAGCTTTCGGAAAGTAGAGAAATCATATGCTGAGGCTATACATGACAAAGGAAAGGAAAGCGAGGTCCTCAAACCAAACTTGGAGACGACATTTCAATACAATACCGGAGCGGGAGATTCGGAATGGCTAAAGAAATGTTTCACAGGCGTGCTGAAAAAAACCTTCACTTGGGAAACCAATAGTGATGAGTTAAAAAGTGAATGTGCAGGTATTTTCTCGGTTAAAACTATCGGAGATGACGCTGTCCTCATAGAACCATGCCTAGAAAAATCCCTAGCAGATCCCATAAAGGAAATGGAGGAGTGGTTTAAGCATTGGTTTGAATGGTTTCGCCCCTGGAGAACCATAGATGTCTGTCACAAGAGATTGGTCTGGACAAGATGGATCGGAGTTCCAATACATGCCTGGTCTCGACGGTTCTTTGCAACGATCGGAATAAAATTCGGGACGATCATAAAATTGGATGAAGAGACGAAATCGAAGGCCCGCTTCAACTTTGCAAGAATCCTCTTTTCGGTCCCTTTTTTAAGTGACGTGAATCAGATTATCCAAGTTAGGGTGGACGATCGGATATTCCCTATCAAAATTATGGAGGAATCATCGTTGGAACTGCTTTAGGATCATGAATCCGGATCTGAAAATTCAGATGAGTCTGACCCGGATTGGAATGTTGATGAAACAATTTCAGTGGCATCGGAATCGGAGGACGGAGCAAACAAAAATTGGACCGGAGATAGGAGCATACCAATGGACGATTCTGGATGTGAAGTTCGTAATCATGACTCTCTCGAAGGTGGTGTGGAAGGCGGCGCTTCAAAAAGTAGGGGAGAAAACCAAGAACAATCAAACCTTTTGTCGGGGGTGTGAAAACGTCCACGCTCAACACGCTTATTCTCACGCGCCTATTGAGGGGAAAGTTGGGATAGAGGATTCTAGCACTAATAGGGCCCAAATTCAAAGTGGGCCAAAAGATGATTTTAGTACAGGAGACCAGGAACTTGGAAGCGACCCACTTGATTTCCCTCCAGGATTTGGGCCTATTTTTCATTTTTCTGCTGTTGGGCCGCAGGAGAAGGAATCTGAAACTGGAAATTCTGATAAAATAGTGCTTAATTCTCATAGGGATGACTTAGCGTCTAGTAGCGACCAAATGGACCCCAGTATCGACGAATTAATGTTCCCACCTGGGTTCGAACCTCAAATCCAGCCACCTCTTCCTAAAAACCAAAAACCCAACCCGAATCTTATTGACTTGAATCCTCAAACCATCTCTCCTCTTTCCCCAAATCCAATTCACGCTGTGAATTTGGAATCTTGTGCTCGCGAGACTACAGTGCATCAAAATCCCTTCACCCCCTCCCCTAAAAATCTTCCAATTCCTCATAGATCAAAATCACCTCGCATCTCAACCTCTCAATCAAAAAACCCACCCAAGCTTAAATCCCAAATCAAAAGAACCCAGGTGTCTAAAAAGACATTGAAGAAGGCAGAAGCGCAAAAGTGGAAGTCATTTGTTAGTGGTATGGCTTCCCCCCGGAGAAAAAGATAGAATCGGTACCGAAACGCGAGAAAATGTGGCAAGCGAAAAAGGAAAAAGTCAGAGCATGTGATCCAGGAGGCAACAGAGACATGGAAGGTAGGACAGGCGCTGGGCATCCGTGCTGTGTCTAATGAGGGGGAAATTATCACCAAATTATCAGAAATTGTCAGTAACGAAAGTGAGGAGAATCCGAAAGCCAAGGAGACAAACAACAACCGGTGCTCATGAAGATCCTGACATACAACATTAGAGGTCTTGGGAGTAGAATAAAAAGGACAGAAATACAGGAGTTAATCAAAAAACAAAATATTGATTTTTGTTGCGTTCAAGAAACAAAAATGGAAGTGATGAATGATCTCATCTGCAGATCAATGTGGAGAGATGGGAGTTTCAACTGGGCGGCAAAACCAGCAGAAGGAAGAGCAGGCGGTATCCTCTCCATATGGAATAAAGAGGTATTCTCTTATCTTAGTCATTGGTTTCTGAATGGAGCTTTATTCGTGAACGGTCTCTGGGGTTCAGAAAGGTTACATTGTGTCATTATAAATGTGTATGCTCCATGTATTATCTCTGAGAAAATTGAACTCTGGAATAACATTAGAATGGTGGTCGATCAGAATCCCTCGTCGTATATATGCATTATTGGGGATTTCAACTCTGTTAGGACAGCTTTCGAAAGGGATGGGAAAGGAGCAGTGTGTAATCTGGATATCAGGGCTTTTGATTCCTTTATTCGTGTAACTGGGTTAGTCGATCTCCCACTCCATGGAAGATGTTATACTTGGTACAGAGCGGATGGTACATGTAAGAGCAGGATTGACAGGGTCCTTGTGAATAACAATTGGATCACACGATGGCCGAACGTCTACCAAAGAAGTTGGCCGAGATCGATCTCCGATCACTGTCCAATCACTCTTGAGATTAAGGCGAAAGATTGGGGACCCAAGCCATTTAGGAGTATCGACGCTTGGTTAAATTACCCAGGATTCAAAGAGTTTGTGCAATGTAAGTGGCAGAGCTACCAAGTGCAAGGATGGGGAGGTTACGTTCTCAAGGAAAAATTCAAGCAGTTGAAAAAAGATTTAAAGCTTTGGAATGGGCAGATTTTTGGGTCAGTGGACACCAACATTGATCATCAAAGAAATGAATTAAAAAGAAACGAAATCCTGGGCATCGACATAAATGGAGTTTGGCACGAAGAGGTAGATGATGTAAAAAAAGGGATTTTTGAGCACTTCAAGAATCATTTCCAGAGTGTGAAGTTCAGAAGACCAACTTTGGCTTCTAATTTTACTACGAAGAGTGTGTCAGATCTTGACAACAATATGCTTATTTCTCAGTTCACCATGGAAGAAGTCAAAGAGGCGGTGTGGTCGTGTGATAGCTCTAAAAGCCCCGGGCCGGACGGATTCAATTTTCGATTCCTAAAGGAGTTCTGGGATATGTTCAAAGATGAGATGATGAGATTAATGGCAAATTTTCACCAACATGGGAGACTAGTAAGAGGTATCAATCCCTCTTTTGTTACACTAATTCCAAAAAAAGAGGCTGCAATGGGGATGAACGACTTTCGACCGATCTCTCTAATCGGAGGTTTATACAAAATCATCTCAAAAGTTTTGGCCAATAGACTCTGCAAAGTCCTCGACTCCATTATTTCTGAGAATCAGAGTGCTTTTATTGGAAACAGACAGATACTTGATAACATTGTCGTTTTGAATGAAGCTATTGATGAGGCAAACAAAAGAGGCTTACAAAGAATCTTCTTCAAAATTGATCTTGCCAAGGCTTATGACTCGGTTGAGTGGGGATTCATTGATCTAATGATGGAGAGGTTCAATTTTAATTCTAAGTGGGGACGTTGGATCATGGAGTGCATATCAACGGCTTCTGCATCAATCTTGGTAAATGGAAGCCCCACTTGTGAGTTTAATCTGGAACGTGGGCTTAGACAAGGGGATCCGTTATCCCCTTTTCTTTTCTTACTTGCAGCAGAAGGCCTAAGCATCCTTATGTCAAAAGCAACAGAGCTTGACTTGTTCGTACCAGCTCACATTGGAAGAAACCGGGTTGTTGTATCCCATCTCCAGTATGCGGATGATACAATTTTTATGGGCTCCGCGAAGTTAGAAAATGCATGGACCATTAAGCGTGTGCTAAGAAATCTGGAATTGCTATCCGGCCTGCGGGTGAATTTCAACAAATGCTGTCTGTTCGGAGTCAATGTTGAAGAATCTCGACTCTCTGAGTTGGCTGAAATTTTAGGATGTGGAGTAGGGAGATTGCCATTTTCTTACCTTGGCATCAAAGTTGGCATGAATCATCGAAGCATTGAAGAATGGAGGTGCGTAGTGGAGAAAATTAAGAATAGGTTGAGGAGATGGAAGACACATAAGATCTCACTTGGCGGAAGAATTACCTTGCTAAATTCGGTGCTAGCCTCTCTACCAACTTACTATCTATCCTTTCACAAAATTCCAAAAAAAACCCTGAGTGATATCGTGCAACTTCAAAGAAACTTTTTATGGGGGTGTGAGGAGAGTTCAAAAATTATTGCCTGGGTGGAGTGGAAAAGTATTTGTAATTCAAAGAGTCAAGGGGGGTAAGGGGTAAAAGATTTGGAATTATTTAATATTGCTTTACTGGGAAAATGGATGTGGCGTTTTCTGTCTGAAAAAAACTGTTTATGGATTAAAATTATCGAGTCAAAATATGGGGGTGTAGGGGGTGGGGGGGCTGATTTTTTGGCATTCGAGTCGGAAAGGGGCTGGTCGGGGTGGTGGAAGGAAATTGTAAATATCTCACTGGGAACTTCGGGAGGGTGGTTCAAGAGTAGATTAGAAAGAGTCATAGGTAATGGCAACTGCACTAGATTCTGGGAAGATATTTGGGCAGGTGGGGAGTCCTTGAAATTCAAGTTTCCTAGACTGTTTTACCTTAGTCTAGATAAAGGGAGTCGTGTGGGATCCGTGGGAACTTGGGAGGGGGAGTCTTGGCGATGGAATTTAAGATGGAGAAGGGGTTTATTTGATCGTGAACACGTAGTGCTTGATGATCTTGTTTCTGTAATTAACAGGTACTCTTTAAAGCAAGGAAAAGATGATTCGTGGAGGTGGACTGGATCAACAAACAGTATTTACTCAACAAAAGATGCTTACAACGTGTTGTTGAATGATCGAGGGGCTGCTCAAATGGAGGCGGTAAAAGAGGAAGGCTTCAAACTAATCTGGAATAAATTTGCTCCGATGAAAGTTATAGCACACGCATGGAGACTTCTCTGGGATAGACTGCCGACAAAATGCAACCTAAGGAGGAGAAATGCACTAGGCCAAATCAATGATGTTAGCTGCGTGTTATGTGGTGACCATGAAGAGACTGGGAGGCACTTTTTCTTCGAGAGTGTCGTCACTCACAAGATATGGATGGATTGCTTCAAATGGCTAGGCATAACCACGGTGCTTCATTCTCACCCTCTTCTTAATTTGATTGGTCATAAGGAAACCTTGAGAGGTAAGATTGGGAGATCTGTGGCAATAGCTATTTGGTTGTGCGTAGTGTGGGTGCTGTGGAAAGATAGGAACTCCATGATCTTTAGTAATACATCTTTTTCAAAGGAAAAATTAGTAGATGAAATTAAGGCTAGACTCTGGAGTTGGTTTAGTGTTAAAGGCTTGAAATGTTCTAGTTTTACTTTCTCTGATTGGTTAGCAAATCCGAGAATGATTTTAAATTGTTAATCTGTAAAGTTAAACTTGTTGGGTATCACTGGTACCCATTTCTTTTGGTGTAAATAAAATTCTTTTGTCTGATAAAAAAAAAACTATGACTTATTTGTAATATACATACAGATATGTGTGTAGGGCCATATCCTACATGTCTAATGAATGAGCTATATATGAGTTCTCATTTAAAAAAAAAAAAAGGCTTATAATAGTAGTAGGAAAATCATAGTCAATTATGGTTTATATTACATAATTGCATGCATCTTGCACGCCACCTTAGACTTGGGAACAATGACAATATAAAAATTGTTGCATACTCCCTCCGTCCAGGAGTAAACTTCCCACTTTCCTTTTCGGGCCGTCCACGAGTAAATTTCTCATTCCATAAATGGAAATAACAACACTCTATTATATATAAACTTTAACCTTCAAACCCACACAATATTACAAAAATGTCACTCATTCACTTTACTTTTCAACACTATTCATTACTTTATCCCAAAAGTCAACATGTGGCCCACCATATATTAATAAACAAATACACTTTTTTAAACCATTCAACAAAAAGAAGTGGGAAACTTACTCGTGGACGGAGGGAGTATAATTTAATACAGAATTATGTGTTCATTACAAATGTGATAATGATACATAACTACACTTAAATAATTAATTTAAATAATAACGAGCCTTCTAAATATGTGCACTATCACATTTGCTGGACATATAAGTTTGTATTCACTGTGGACACATAATATTTTCGTAATTTAATAACAAAATTTTAGACTAACTAAATTCTGTATCATCACAGTTGAAAAAAGAATTATTCTCACGTGCTCCTAGTCCTACTTCATTCTAACTTGTCTAGCTATAGGATGTGTTCGTAATCGCAAATATGTTGATACTTATGGAAATTAAAGACGTGAAAAATATGAATGAGAACATCAAAATTAGAGTAGGTCTTATATGAGACCGTTTCATGGCATGAGACAATGAGAATGGGTGTAACTAGGACATTGACTCATTAACACTTTTGTAGGGGTAGTGTCTATTTATGTGATCTCTTGTTATGAGACGGTCTCATACAAGTTTTTGCCTCAAAATTATTACATCGTTTGTACATTTTAACACGACTTTCGTGTTATATTGAATATAGGCAAAAACTTGTATGAGACCGTCTCATGACATGAAACCATACAAATTTACACTTACTCCTACCAAAGTGTTAATGAGTCAATGCCCTAATTACCCTCATTTTCATTGTTTCATGCCAGTCCTACTCTTGAATATAATATTGTCCACAGATATTAAAGACATTGTATGAATCAAAACTTTAGATAATTACAAATAATTAAAATCACCAACTTATAATGTTACTACAAATTGGGCTTCCAGGAAGTTTCCGAGTTGCCTATAACATATTTTATCCAAAATTGTGGATTAGATTACAACTGAACAAAAAATAGTGATTATGAGGGTGTTTGTAAAAAGTTATGCTGAGATGAAATGATTTACTTTAATAATTATAAGAATATTTATTTAATAGTAAAAGTGAAAAATGTTTATAAATATATTGCAAAAAAATAATGGGAGTTAAAAGTAAAAACATCAAATAACCAACTTATATGCATTATAACTTTTATTAGATTATTTAATTACTTAAAAGAGAAATAAAACACCGATATACAATAAAAATTAATTACTCCCAAAGAGAATAAAGTGTGTAATACATTTATATAAATTGATATAAATGAAATGTATGAATATTATAATTTTTTTAACTACAAATCGTCCCATAACTTTTTAACAAAATAGATTTGAGCCAAAAATTAACTTTTTATCAGATTTAGTCCCAATTTATCTGACAGAGTCCAATTTTGGTCTCAATTCTCACTTTGAAGTCCGAATTTGGTGATTTTTGGCGAGGGTGTTGATGTGGCTTTTATATCTACGATTTATATTTATTTTTTATTTTATTTTGCAATTTTACTACACATGATATATATTTAAAAATTGCATAAGAAAATTACAAAATCAAATATAATTAGCACAAATGGATGCCACATCAACACTCTTGCCATTAATCCTCATTTTCGGACTTCAAAACGAAGTCGTAATTACTTTTCCGGCCGATTTGGAATCAAAATTGGACTTTAAATCTGATAAAAAATTAATTTTGGGACTAAATTTATTTTGTCATAAAGTTATGAGACAAACTGTAATTTAAACTCATGAATATAACATTATTAGTTAATATCCAAAAAAAAGTATGAAAAATTAATAATGAAACGGGCGAAAATAACAAAATGGAAAATTAATAGCAAAGGGATAACAATTTATTATTTTCAATATAAAAAAAATCAACTAAGCTATAGGTGCGTGTTATTGTCGTCATTATTGTTACTACTGATAAAAGATGTGATAATTTAGAATGACAGGATTCCAGCATCCTACGCGGTGACAGTTGCCACCCACCCTACGGAAAGTGGTAGCTCGGCCCGGTATTGGGGCCCGATTTCAGGTGTCATTATTTGTTCAATGTCACCAGCTGATTCCCACTATTCCGGGATCCAACGGCCCCCCACAAATTTCCAAAAATCTAAAGATTCAACGAATTCAATAACTTAAATTTCGAATTAATAAAAATAAAAAGAAGGATTTCTGAAAATTCTTCTCATTTACGCACGGCAGTTTCATGAGAGAGATCGACCAATCCTAACCGTCGATTGATCACTCTCGTTAACATCAAACCCGTTAAAAACACAATTAAGGAAAAAATGAGATGACAATTTTTCATTTCTTTTATTTTTTCCGAATAAAAAAAAAGAAAGGAAAAACATTCATCTTTGCTGCTGGTCCATCATAAGACTGAAGTCCTCGAAGCAGACGAACCCGTCTCCGTTCCTATCCACCCCTCCTATCATGCGCCGGCAGTCCTCTAACGTGCACTGCGCGTCTCCGATCGTTTTGAACACGTTGAAAAGCTCCTCCGCCGTGATCTTCCCGTCGCGATCCGAGTCGAAGAAATCGAAAGTGTCTCTCATCTCCGAGTTACACGTCGGCGGCGCGAAAGCCGAGCCGATCGCGTGGAATTCCTCCAAAGTGATGCATCCGTCGCCGTCTCTATCCACCTCGTTGAGCATCAGCTCCAGATCCTCCTGGCTCGGCGGCTCCGCGCCGAGCCGGCGGAGCAACGCCTCTAGCTCCTCCTTCTTAATTTTTCCGTCGCCGTCTCTGTCGATCATGGCGAACGCTTGTTTCAGCTCAAAATAGACGGCGGAGGGGATCTGCGACCATTCCTCGGTCGAAATTTCAGGCGATGAGGACGGGAGGACGCTGGTAGGCGTGGATAAGCCGGTCGGCTTTTTGAAGCCGCCGTCGTCGGAGGAGGTGGAGGACGTCGTCGTATGGGAGCTGAAGGACGACGGATCGGCTTCGGATCTGGAAACCGAGCGGGATTTCTTCGACCTGAAGAGTTTTCCGGGTATCTCGATGAATTTCATGGTGGCAATGGGAGTGATGAAAATCCACCCCAAAATTGAGAAGGGAGAAAAGGAGAGAATAAAAGAAGGAAAGGATGGGGGTTGAGAGGAAGGAGTGAGGAACGAGGGAGAGTTAAATGGTTGGGGAAAGCCATGGAGGAGTGAGCTTCCGGGAAATTTCGTAGAGAGAGAAAGAGAGGGAGAGGGGAGGTTTGATTTTGAAAGAGTATTTATGGGAAAGGACGGAGATGCCTTAATTACTTTGTTTTGGTTTAATATGGATGGGTAGATTTAATTTTGTGGCGTTGGTTGGAAAAATATGGAGTATTAATTGTGTTTGGTCATCTTCAACTAAATATTTGACAATAATAAATGGAATACTAAATCCATTTTAAATATTTGGATAGCTACATAATTCAAATGTATGATTTTTTATTCCTGGAGGAAAAAAAACTTAGATTCGACTCTTATCTACCTGAATAGATTGTTTTAATAAATCATCTACTGCCTAACTATACAAAAATGATCATATGTCCACTGGACACAATATAATATATTCATTGCGAATATGATGTTCCCACATTCGCGGTGGGAATATTATATAAAACTTATCATTAAAATTATAGTGAACTTATTGCTTATGCGTCATTGTCACATTCGCGGTGGGTATATTATATTGTGTCCACAGTGGACATATGACCATTTCCGCCTAACTATATCTAATAAAGTTATAATTTAAATATAAAATATAAGCATATATAGAATGAAATTGGTTCATCCATTAATCATTAAAAAAATATTTGTTATTTTCACTACATAGTATTAGTTGTTTCCACTAAAATTTATTAGCTTGTTTTCACTATACAACTAATATCCTTCGTAATCTAAACCAAATTCATCCTCTATCTTCTCACTTTGAGTAGGTTTTATATGAAAACGTTTTATAATAAGTTTAACATGAAATGTTTTTAGAATATCATTAATCTCATCAGGAGTATTATAAAACCTGTCAGAGGTATCATTAGTTTGAGTTCAAGAAAATTTACAGACTAATGATACCCCTGATGAGATTAATGATACTCTCAATAAGATTAATGATACTTTAAAATTGTTTCATGATAAGTTTATCATGAACTATTTTCATATAATACTTTGTTTTTCACTTTTATCTAAATGATCCTTTATATATTTGTTTTATCAATTTAGTCCTATATTTGTTCAAGTTTCACTAAAATGGTCCTAATTGATTTTTTGTATTTTATTTCAATTTTTTTTTATTTGACAAATATTGTCACTTGGCGTGCCGCATTGAAGAAAAACACATTGTAGGTTTTCGCTGAAAAACTAGAGCACATGACTAAAAATGTGGCATTTTATGTTTTTTGCGTTCAATTAGGACCTAATTGGAGAAATGTGAATTGATACGAAACTGAATTGGTAAAGAAAATAAATAGAGGACCGAAACAATGAGATTTTGTATATTTTTAGGTCAATTAGGATCATTTTGGCAAAACTTGAATAGATACGAGACTAAATTTAAAAAAAAATAGAGAACTATTTTGATAAAGGTGAAAAGATAGGGGATGAATTTGGTTTAAATATCAATAATCTTCAATGAAAATAACTAAATACCATTCAGTAAAAATAACAAACACTTTATTATAGAAATAACTAATATTTTTCAAAATGATTAATGTTTACACTCTTACTTTGTCTTCAAATATTTATTATTTTGCTTACGTAAAAAAAAAAAAAAATTCAACTCTATCTCGCTAAGTATATATATTTTTAATAAACCATCTACAACCCAACTATATATATCTATAAAGTTATAATTTTAATATAAACTATCTTAATTTATTTTACAATAAGTTAAAATATATATAAATTTGTTTTATAAATATTATCGGAAATTTTGAAACATTATATTTATAATTAATAAATTGTCTATAAAAATCAAACAAACATAAACATTCCAAAACGTGCTTTATTTTTAATGTTACCTCACACAATTAATTCTATAAGTTCAATAGTGTTGTTTAACTAATATATTTAAATATAGTATACACACAAAAACAAAAAAATGAATATTATTATACAATAAAACAATATTCCCACTAAACTATTTAATTTGTTTCTAATTAAGTTTAGAGTAGTGGATTGCACTTGGTTTCTGCGGAACCCAATACAGTGGATCCAATATGCAACAGTGGAATATTAGCCTTGGCTTTATGACATACTCTCACTATGAAAATTGAACCGGTTACATTTTACACTATTATAAGGTTTGATATAATGACTAAAAATTAAGGATATTGTGTTAAATTAAGTCTAAAAAAAATTATTTAAAAAAAATTATCTGTGTATATTAGAAAATATAGATAAAATTTATTATTTTCATTTTAGAAAATATGACAATTTTTATGGACGGACGAGTAACTCAATCAAGACCAATTTTTGTGAACAGAGGAAGTAATATTAAGTTGTGTTAGGATGGAGAAATTTAAGCTATGAATATTAAATTTAAATCCATTTCACTTGCTTGAGTTGGACATTTAAATTGATAGCTTACAAATTTCTAGTTTTGATTCTAAATCAAATTGAAGGTATTTTAAATATTTAACAAAATTATATTATTTAAAATTCATTAATTTTTAAATCGATTAATTTTTTAATTCATTTTTCAAATGACTCTATCCAAATGTAACACATAATATAATTCTTTTTTACACTATTTAAATATGAATGACGTATAAATAATGTAATTAATGTAGAATCTGATCAAAAAATTTACGTTAGCATTTAAATAGAGTTAAACGTATAAATAATGTAATTAATGTAGAATCTGATCAAAAAAATTACGTTAGCATTTAAATAGAGTTATTTAAAATATAAAAAATTTAAAATAAATTAATTTGTGAATTTATAAATTTCAAATAATATAATTTTGCTTATCTTATTTAATAGGGTGGATTTCAATTATAGATATAAAATCAATCAATAACTTCGTTCAAACACAACTTTAAGGAACTCATTGACCCAATACCCAATTTTTGGGGTGTTAGGTATTGATGTGCACTTTCAGATAGCTATGTATATATCCATCATTAATATTTATACATATCACATATGTATAAGTAAAATAAAAAATTATAGAAAAAATTACAAACCAACAGTAATATTTAATACATTATGCTAAATATAGGATATAAAATTGTATCATTTTCTGTGAATGTATAAGTAAAATAATTCCGTCAAAAGAAAAAAAGTAAAATAAGAATTTATAGAAAAAAAAATAAAAAACAACAGTTATATTTACATAATTTGCTAAATATAGCATGTAAGATTGGAGTATCATTTTCTGTGAACCGGATCTTCGTAAATGACTAATTTGTCAGGTTCGAATTATTCGCCCTATTTACAATAAAATTGTCTCAAATGCATTTTTATCGAAATGGATTAAAAAATCGTGAATATCTTGCAAAAATTACGTCTCCTTATTGATTGTGCTATATATACTGAATGAGTATGTATAGAGTGAAATTGGTTTATATATGAATCATTTAAGGGTATTAGTTGTTATTACTGAAGAGTATTAGTTACTGAAGAGTATTAGTTATTTATAGATATACAAGGAGGTTATGTGTCACCTTCCTAGTGGTTTAACCATTGGATTTTTGCCAAGTGTCGAGACACTTGTACAACATCTAAACTACTATCACTTGGATGGGTGCCAAGTGTTAGGACACTTGGACCATATCTACACTAGTGACTCTTGGGGTTCCTTATGTTGTACTTAGCTCTTATGACTACTCAGCTGGCCTCTTTGGTGACAAGTTGCTGGTATATCCTTGTTGGGCGCAGTGGACCCTTTGTTCGCTCTTGGTCGCGTGAAGTGTATTGGGCCACATTCTTGGTCGCGTAAAGTACCCTTCTTTAAACCCTGGTGGTCGCCTGCCTCTTGATTTCAGCTTATTAGCTCTTAACCCTTGGTCACTGTTGCTCGCCTGGTCGCCTATCAACATTGCCCCCTGACTTGTTCTTTGTTAGGAAAATTGTTGTCTAATAAAGAGCAAAGCATAGTTTCGATAGAGTGATAGTTGCGTGTGTGGAGCGAGCAACAAATTTTTTGAATTCCTTTGAGCGGGAAAACCGGCGACCATCAGGTCATCTAGGCGAACACTGGGGTACTCCGTGCGTTGGTGACGGTTGGGTTCCCGAGGCTCTCGGAAACTGTAACGTCGTGGGCGGCGATGACGCCATTTCTGAGTCACGCGTATTTTTCTTTGCAAGTAGGGGCCTAGAAAACTTTTCAAAAATTCCATTTTGACCCCCGTTTTTGACCCCTATAAATATCCATCTTCACTCTTCATTTCACTTTTTCAAAATCGTTTTCCCTCTTCCGCCATTAAAGCTTCCATTCAAGCTTTTCTACTCCGATTTTTACGAGATTCCTGGTTCATTTCACATAATATCTTCAGGTAATTATTGATCATAGTTCTTAATCTCGTTTTTGTCTTGTTTATTTCTCCAATTTCGTCATTTTAATTTTTCCGTTAAAAATTCGGCCACCGCCACCGTTCGAACGCCGCCGTGCTCATAATCTTCATCTTTTTCTTCAAAATCCCTTGTCATTTTTTCCATTTTATTGAGAATTTCTCCCAAATGGCTTCTTCGAGTGATACTGTTTCGATCGAAATTTTTGAACGCAATCCTGGAAAACGTCCTATGGAAGAAGTCTCTTCCCCTGCTCCTCGCCGATCTATTCGCCAAGCATTTGCTCGGAATCCGAGAACTTTGTTGGTGGACGAAGAAACGGGTTCCGAGGCATCCTCTGTTGTTCGCTCCCTCGAAGCTCATGCCTCGGAACATTCTGGCGAGGAAGAGGTTCAGAACCCTGCTGGTCGCAAGGATGCAGAGGATGTCACCTCCTCTGACTTAGGGGAGGATTCGGAGGAAGTAGCCGCCGAGATTGAAGCTAACAGCGACCAACACGAGGTGGAGCGACCACGACTTGCCGTGACTTGGGAATTCCTTGAAGAGATAGGTTTTCCCACCTCTAAGGTGACTCCCGAGTCCCAAATCCCTGAAGGTGTTGTTCGCCAGAGTGAGTGGAAGGACTATTCTGCTCGCTTTTCTGAGACCTTCCATGTTCGCGCCCGAGAGTTTATGTCCGCCGAGGTGAATACTTACACGGCAAGCAAGATTTCGAGCTTAGTCGTGGAGGACGACTTAGACAGTATCAGGTCTCAGTACAAGATCCCTTATGACATATTTTTGTACGCCCCCAAAGAAGGAGAGACTGCTGATCGCCCCCCGCCAGGTTGTACGGCGATCAACTTGGACACTCTCAACACGGGGTTCCCGTTGCCGCTTCACCCAAATTGGTCGTTTTTTGGAAGACATCAATTTGGCGATTACCCAAATTACTCCCAATGGGTGGAGTATTTTGCTCGCTCTGATGACCCTCTTCGGCATTGAAGGATACAAGAACAAACTTAGTACGGCTGAGATTTTATACGCCTTGGTTGTCTCGGCTTGCAGCGAGGAGGGTGTAGGCTGGTATTACGTAAAGGCGAGGACGGGGGTAAAACTTATTAAAGGAGTCCCCAATAAAGTTAGGAGTTGGCATAACCAATTCCTATTCATTGGCGATGATTGGCGAGCATCAGCGGACTTCTCCGGCGGCCAAGCGCGCATTAATTCCCCTGAGCGATTTGGCATAATCAAATGTATGCCTTTCTTTTTCCTTCCTAGGACCGCGTTGGGGACTAATTTTAATTTTTTCTTCCTTGTTGTTTTGCAGGTTCGAGAGTTTTGAAGTGGGGCAATCCCGGCCTTAGCGAGGAGTTCCTGTACACGTCGGCTGTGATAGTACTTCGGAATCCTGTTGATCGCGACATCCATCATCTTTCAAAGGCTCATTGTCGCAAGATTGCCCAACTTTTCACGAGTCCTCATCACTTAGAGGCTCAGGCAGAGATCCCCGAAGGTAACTATCATTATGACATTTACTCTCTTGTCCGCTTGGTCGCGTTTCTTTATTAACCCTTTATTTCGTCTTTTTCTTTTAAACAGATCAAAGGGTGACTGTCGCTGTGCCAACTATTCCATTATCTTACCACCTGCTCGCTGCAAGATTTAAACAGATGGCCGCTGAGGTGCCGACTAGGAAGAGGCAAGATCCGCCTTTGTCACTCATGCGCCTACGGGCTGGAGGAGAGCCAGGTGCTCATGCCCGCCCGCGAGCATCCACTGGTCGCTCCAAAGGAGCCCCCAAGACTGCCACCTCCTCCCAAACTGCGGAGAAGGAAAAGACGAAAAAGAAAGC
The DNA here is from genome assembly GCA_947034835.1 of Ballota nigra. Classification (NCBI taxonomy): domain Eukaryota; kingdom Viridiplantae; phylum Streptophyta; class Magnoliopsida; order Lamiales; family Lamiaceae; genus Ballota; species Ballota nigra. The sequence goes on along the minus strand of OX344726.1, from coordinate 4,346,274 downwards.
TCCGCGGGATGACTCCCACAAGGAGGGAGACGGTGCTGAGCGAGCATCGAAGCGCTCTAAGACTGTCACAGAGGCGAGCAATCGTGCTCCTCGCTCGCCCGCTCCCAAGCATGCCTCGGTCGAGGTTGTGAGTGAGCAGCAAACCGTTGCTACTATCTTGAACAAGAAAATACGATCATCCAGTGATCGCTCGTACCTAGGGTATGACCCCGTAAAATTGAGGGAGTAAGTTTTCTAACTGGAACCCTGATGATCGCCTCTTTGTTGTATCTTTACTTAAAAAAAATTCTCTCTTTTTCTTCTTTCCTAGGTAGAAGCCTGAGGAGCACCCTGGGCGGGCAGAGGTGCTCCATCAGCTCAGCTGTGTAAAGACTCCTCCTCCTTACTTGGATATCGCGGACTCCCATGTCCGGCGAGCAACCGAGATGGTTCCCCGTTCTTGGACCAAGACCTGTGAAGATATTGTCCAGGGGCAGACCACAAGCGATAATGCTCGCTTGATCGCGTACAATGCCAACCATCAGGCTGTGATGGCTCAAAGGCTCCTTGATCAAATCGCACTCCTGGAGAGGACAAATCGCAGTCTTGGTCGCAAGATCGAGGGCTTCGAGGCGGAGAAGGCTGCCGTCTTGAAGAAGAAGGACGAAGAGCTGGTCCAAGAAAAGGCCGAGCATGCTAAGGCGGTGGCTAAACTGGAGCAAATGTACAATGCCTCCTTGGCCAGCGAGCAACTTGCCCTGAACCAGTCAGAGAATTTATCTCTTGAACTGGGAGTGGCCGATGAGCGAGCAAAAGCGCTAGAGGTAGAGAAGATGGCCATGGTCGCCCAGATTGAAGAGCTCCAGGCTGAGGTTGCTCGCCTCCAGCAAGAAAAAGTCGGGATGGTTACCTATGACCTTTACGCTCAAGACGTGGCCGACAACACCAACCTGGGGTATGTGTGTGCTTATGCTGAAAGCATTAGGTCAGTGAAATTCGCCTTGGACCATAACTTAGATGTTTTGGCCACCGCAAAGAAGGATTTCATTGACTATGTTAAGGATAACCCTATTGGTGCTGGGTTTGCGCTCCCTGTGGCTGATCTTGGGGAGCTGGGGGTCCCCTTGGATATCTTTGGGGAAGGTGTTGAGATTGTCCCTCCTCAGTCCTCTGGCGAGCAGCCGAGCAAGGAGGCGGATATCTTTGAAAGCCTTCACTCTCTCCCAATGACCCCTATCGATGGGGCAGGCACCTCGGCTGCGGCGGCCACAACTGCCCCCATTCCTGATGTGACATCAACGGCTCCGGCGACCACGGATACCCCCTCGGCCCCCCAAGCTTGAAGACTTCTTGTTTCCTTATTTCTTTGTATTAGGGTCAGCTTGTATTTTTGTTTTTCTTTTGCTATAACATATTGTTCTTTTTTATGAATGAAAAATTTGGATGTGTTTGTTGTTCTTTTGCTTTACCATACATCCCTGCTGGCTTGCTATATACGCTGTTGTTCGCATTGAACTTTGAATGCATTATACGAGTTTGTATTTTCTTTTTAGGATAAGCGTCTTCGTGCTTGATGATCGCCTGATCGGCTTAAATGGGCTCTTATTGTCTTTTCCGAAAGACTTAGCCTTAGGTAATTTGGGCCTCATGGTCCCATTATGGACTTGGCCTTATATTTTTGTTTGTTTCCAGCGCTGTTGCTCGCTCCCTCTGCTTGGTTATTTTGAGCGAACAACATTGCTTTAAAAAGCGAGCAACTTAACAAGTAGCAAAAGTACTCTTATACATCCATAAAATTTTGAAAGTTTCTTTTTATCTACAACTCTATACAAATGATGCAAAAAAACTTTAAACCAAGCTAGCTTTTACATATACTGTACAATATCTGTCTATTGATAATATTTTTTTAACAAAGCCGCATTCCAGGAGTATTGTGCCGGATTGCCTGTCATGTCTTCTAAGTCATAAGTGCCGTTGTCCCACTTCTGAGTTATCCCGTATGGGCCTTCCCAAGTTGGTCCGAATACTCCCGGTGGTGATCCTAAAATATTTTTAAGTACGAGATCTCCAATCTTGAACTCTCTAACTTTTACTTGTGAGTTGTAGTACTTCGCGATTCTTCTCTTGTATATCGCATTTTTCATTTCTGCCGAGATCATTTTTTCTTCAATTAAGTCCTATTCTGCAGCTAGCATTTGGTCATTCGTCTATTCATCAAACATTGTTGTTCGTTCCGTTGGGACCTTCAACTCTATGGGTATCACCGCTTCGATGCCGAATGCCATGGTGAATGGGGTTTCGCCTGTACTTGTTCTGTGAGATATTCGATATGCCCACAACACTTCTGGTAGCTCTTCCGACCATTTTCCTTTCTTGTCCACCAGCCGGATTTTCAGTATGTGTTTTATTATTTTGTTAACCGCTTAGACTGGGGATGATATGGAGTTGAAAAATATTTTTTTATTCCCCATTTCTCACAAAAGCTTCTTATTTTCTTGCCTTCGAACTGTCGCCCATTGTCAGTTACAATTGCTTGTGGCACTCCAAACCGACATACGATGTTCTTCCATATGAAACCGATCATTTTCTCCTGCGTAATTGTCACGAGTGCTTCTGCTTCGGCCCACTTTGTGTAGTAATCCACGGCCACTACTGCGAACTTTACATTTCCTTTTCCTATTGGGAAAGGTCCTATTATGTCGATTCCCCATTTCGCGAACGGCCATGGACTATTGACTGCTATCATCTCGGTTGGTGGCTTGTGGATATTGGGGGTGAATATTTGACATTTGTGACAGGTTTTCGCAACTCTGATAGTGTCTTTTAGCAATGTAGGCCAATAATATCCTTGTCTCACTGTTTTGTATGCCAACGCGCGCCCCCAGCGTGATTACCACAAACGCCTTGATGAATTTCTCGTAGAACCTCCTGGCCCTGCTCTTTTGTCAAACATTTCAACAACGGGAGTGAGAATCCTCTTTTGTACAATTGTCCATCCATCATGGTGTACCTTGCTGCTCGTTTAACCATCTTGCTAGCTTCCAACGAGTTATCCGGTTTTTCATCATCTCGTAGATATTTGATGATCGGCGTTCTCCAATCATCTTCATCCAATTCTGCGTCAACTTGATAGATTTTATAATCCTCGGTTGATGGGTTGGATATCTTTGTCAATGTAACTTCAGATAACTCCGCTGGTCCGGTGCTAGTTGCTAGCCGAGCGAGCGCGTCTGCTTGTGCGTTGTTGTCTCTTGGTATCTGTTCGATGTATATTTGTTCGAACATGGAGGCCAGGTGAGCAACAATTTTTTGATACAAAGCCATGTTTTCATCTTTTGCTTCGTACTCTCCCCGAACTTGGGTAACAATTAGTTGAGAATTTCCGAAAATCTGTAACTTTCTTACTCCCACCGCTAATGCTAGCCGCAATCCAGCGATCAATGCCTCATATTCGGCCTCGTTGTTTATTGCCATGAATTCGAAACGAACAACCGAAGTGAAGACATGTCTGTCAGGACTTATCAGAACTATTCCTGCCCCCGAGGCTGTGTTTGTGGATGACCCGTCAACGTACATGTGCCAGGGATGACTATGTCCTCTCGTCGGATCTTGGGGAAAAGTTAGCTCGACTATGAAGTTGGCTAATGCTTGCCCCTTGATCGCTGTTCGAGGAGCATATGAAATCCTGAACTGGCTGATTTCTAAGGACCACTTCAGGAGGCGACCGGTTGTGTCAGGTCTATGCAGTATCTGTTTGAGCAGGAATATTGTTAGCACTTCCACCTGGTGGTCGAAGAAATATGGGCGAAGTTTTCTGACGCTCATCACTAGCACGTATGCCAACTTTTCTGTTGGCGAGTATTTGAGCTCTGCTTCATGTAAGGCTTGACTTACATAGTAGATGGGCAAGTGGAACTTCCCTTCTGCCCGAACGAGTACGGAGCTAATTGCAACCAAGGATGAAAATATCGCTATCGCAAGTAATATCGCAACCTTAAATTTACGGATATATCGATAGATATATCGATATCGCATATCGATATCGCAATTTTTTTGAAAAAAAGATGGAAACTTTATTAAAATTTTGGAAATTTAACATGAAATTTTAGGGAGTATTATAATATGATATTATGCATATATTTTTATTTAAAATCACTATAAAATTACATATTTAAAGTAGACATATAGATAATAGACTATATAAACACTGTTCAACGTAAAAAAAATTGAAAATATAATATTTAATACTATACAATACAATACAAGATATAAATACATAATATAATATAATATAATATAAGATTATGAATATTACATGATACAATACACTTAGTACCAAAATGATGACCTATGAGGTTCAAGTACCGAGTATGTAATGTCATCTTTGTCCAAATAATATTGACACCAACTTATTATATTGGAGTAATCCTAGATAAAGGGTATTAATTGATGACCTATTAGTTGTTTTTACTAAATGATATTAGTTTTGGAGGGTATTAGTTGTATTCACTGAAGGGTACGAAGAATAATATTTATTTAACTAAAGCGTATCAGTTGGTTACACTAAAGAGTATTAATTGATTACACTAAAAAGTATTGTAAAGTGATTCATATATGAACCAATTTCACTCTATACATACTCACTTTAATGCTAAGTCAACTTAGGCAAATAATAAACATATAAACACATAAAAACAATAAACACAAAAAAATCGCGATATTTTTATTTATCCGCGATATTTTGCGATATATCTGTGATATTTCCCGATACTCATTCATTTTTGTACTACAAGTGAACCGATATCGATATCGATAACTTGCGATATATCGCGATATATCCGCGATACGCTGTAAAAAATACATTGCACCCCAATATCCGTATCCCAATCTCAAAATTTGCGATATATCCGCGATATATCGCGATATTTTCATCCTTGATTGCAACTCCTGAGGCTGCCAAGTACAGGTACAGTTTCTCTCCTGGAATTGGTTTGGCAAGAATCTTTGTATCGCTGAGATATTCTTTCAATTGCTCGAACGCTTGTTGGCAGGCGTCCGTCCATTGAAACTTCCCCTTCTTGATTGCTTCGAAGAATGGCCTACATTTGTCTCCGGATCTAGAGATGAACCTATTCAACGCTGCTAGGCATCCGGTCAACCGTTGAACTTCTTTTACTGACCGGGGCGGTTGCATCTCCATGATTGCTTTTACTTTCACTGGATTCGCTTCAATCCCCCGTTGACTGACCAGATGTCCCAGGAATTTCCCAGAATGTACTCCGAAACTGCTCTTCTTGGGGTTCAGTTTCATATTATAGGTCCGGAGTATTTCGAATGCTTGGGTCAGGTGTTGCAAATGATCTTCTTTTTTGGGCTTTTAACGACAATGTCATCCACATACACTTCCATTGTCTTTCCGATGTGGTCATCGAACATCTTGTTGACCAATCTCTGGTAGGTGGCCCCGGCGTTGATCAACCCAAATGGCATCCTCTTCCAACACAACAAATTTTTGTTGGTGTAAAATGTTGTGTGCTCCTGTTCGTCTGGGTGCATTGTAATCTGGTGATATCCTGTAAATGCATCCATGAATGTGAGGAGCTCATGTCCAGCTGTGCCATCAACCAACTGGTCGATATGTGGCAATGAGAAGTTATCCTTCGGGCAAGCGGCGTTCAAGTCGGTGAAATCGATGCATAATCTCCATGCTCCGCTTGCTTTTCTGACCAACACCGGGTTCGCCACCCACTGCGGGCATAAGGTTTGTCTGATCAGGTCGTTGTCCAATAGCTTCTTAACTTCCACATCTAGTGTTTCATACTTGTCGGGCCCGAATTTTCTCCTCTTCTGATGGATCGGCTTTTTCTTTGGGTCGATGTTGAGTTTGTGGCAGGCATGCTCGAGGCTAATGCCTACCATGTCTGCATGCGACCATGCGAACACATCGAGATTTGTTTTAAGAAACTCCGTCATTTTGGATCTGTATGGCTTTGGGAGTTCAGATCCTATGAAGAGTTCTAAGCTCTCTTGGTTCAGGTCGACTTTTATTGCCTCTAACTCTTCGACTGGGGTAGCCCTTCATTTCTGGCCTTTCCAACGAGGGTCGATAATGGTCCCATCCATGTTCAATCCGTCTTCGACTTCCATCGACTCCATGCCAAGTCGTGGTTCAATATCCTCTGCCTCAATGTTGGCTATTGTTGTATGCTCTACTCTGTTGCTGGTTGTTGCAATTTCTTCGTCTTCCATATGACTCAGCTGCTCGCCACCACTCTGCTACTCGTCCCTACACCGCTGTTCGCCTACGCACAGCTGCTCGTCTCCGCACAGCTGTTCGTCTCTGCACAACTGCTCGTCTAACTCCATCATCTCTGTATCGATAGAGTCCATGGTTTCGTTGGGAGTGGATGACTTCTCTTTACCACAGCTGCTCAGTTGTTTATCCACCATGCTGACTCTATGATCCTTGGGTTGAAGTTGTAAGAGGCATTCACGAGCTTTCTTCTGGTCACCTTTGATCGTGCCTGCTCCTTTTGATGTGGGAAATTTTACACAATAATAATACGTCGAAACGGCGGCCTTAAATTCATGCAAAAAAGGACGGCCGAGGAACCCATTGTAGGTGGACTGTTGATCTACAACTAGGAAGTATACCATCCTACTCAGCCTCCTTTCAGGGTCCTCGACCGATACAAGTTCGACTGCTAGCGTAATCATTCCTAGTGGGACGGTCACAACATTTCTGAATCCCACTATTCTGTGATCACAATCTTTTATGTATTCAGCACATTCCCCTAGCTGATCCACCGTGCTTTTGAACAGGATGTTTGTGTAGGAGCCAGTGTCGACAAGCAGATGGTGTACCTTCGTTCCCATGATGTTAGCGCAAATGACTAATGAGTCATTGTGGGGGGTGAGTACCCCGTCTAGATCCTTTTCTGAAAAAGTAAGATTCTCAACTCGCTTGGTTGATGGATTTACCCCAACTTCCATCACTTGCGCTACTGCCCTTAATTCTGCTTTCTTTTTTCTTTTTGACATGGGTGGTCCCCCATCAGAACAACCGCCCACTGGCCCAAATGGTCCTAGCATTAGGATCTCCGGGATTGGTCTTGCTGGGGCTGCGGGGACCTTCCTTCCTTTCTTACCCGTCCTGCTCGGTTGCTCGTCGCTATCATCATCGTCTGAGCTGGACAGCGCTGTTGCTCTCGGTCTCTTGCCCGGTTCCTTTTTCACGAACTCAAACAACCTTCCTTCCTCGTAGAACCTCCATAATTGTTTTAACAAATCTCGGCATTCACTGGTGAAATGGCCGATGCTCTGATGATATGCGCAGTACTTGTTCGGGTTCAATTTTTCTCTTTCCTGCTTTATCTTACGAGGCTCGGGTAGCATTTCTTTGTCCTTGACATTATTGTAAACAGCGTCCACCGACATTGTGTGGACTTGATTCAACTTTTCTTTCAGCTCTGTTCCTTCGTTGAATGATTTCATGTTCTTCGGAGCCTTGTAATCATTTCCTCCAGACTTCTTGCCGAACTTCTTCGGGTCAGCTTTATCTCTCATTTCTTTGTGCAGAGCTTCCTGCATCGAAACGTGGATTTCTGCCTTATGTCTGAATTCCGCATACGTCTTTGGACAAGTCAAATGCATTTCTTTCCATAAATCGGTTCCTTTCTTCAGTCCAGCCATCACTGCCACTATCTTCGTATCCTCACTCACCATCTCGCCCTCCTGTAGCACTTTATCAAATCTTTCCAGAAACTGTTTGTCCGATTCTTCGTCTCCCTGCTTGATGTCTGCTAACCGGTGCCTGTGGGTCAAGTAGGACCCAGCAGTCGAAAAATGAGATAGAAACTCCTTGCTCAGTTGTGTGAAGGAGTTGATGGAACCAGGAGCCAGTGCTGAAAACCACATATGCGGCCCATCTCCCAGGGTGAGTGGGAAATTTCGACATTGAGTGGCGTCAGTTGCCCCCACTGAGATCATGAAGTCTGAATATTTTGTCACATGAATTCGTGGGTCCGACGTTCCTTCATACAGATTGATGGCAGGAAATTGTATCTTCTTCTGGATCGGTGCATTAAGGATTGACGGAGATAGCGGTGAGGACGGAAGAACAGTTGATCCGATGCCTTTCTGAGATTCTAACTGCTTTTGCAATTCCTCAATTGCTTTCCTCATTTCTTGCAATTCGTTTGGGGGAGTCCTCCCGTCGGAGGGCTGTTCATCGTGATTGGGTCCAACCTCTTCGCGATGCAGTCCCTCTCCGACGGGACGTTTCTCCTGGGTCGCCTTTCTAGCAACATTGCTAGCTCCATTCGGCCCTAGCCGGCCGAAAGCTGGTCTCCTGATTCGATCATGCACTGATGGGCGAGCAGCAGGGCGTGATCGTTCTTCGATCCTCCTAGATTGTTCTCTCCTAGCCGTATTCCTTGTTCCTAGCCTTTCCAATGCACTTGTTCGAGAGGTACTTTTGCTTGACTCACTTGCCTGACTTGGTGATGATTCCCCTCGATTCCTTAAACGCTCGCTCATGGGAGCCTTCCCTTTATTTCTGTGAACCTCAGCGCTGTCAGCTTCATCACGGCGCATATCTTCTCTCATTTTACTTCGCTGCTCGCCTGCTCGATTGATCGTCTCTGCTGCTCTTGACGGCCCAGCTGTTTGCCAATTTTGCAATGACTGAAGGACATCGATCATTTTTGCTAGCTCCTCAGGGTTTTGAGCAAGGGCTTCCACTTCTGGTGGAATCGTGTCAATCGTAACTTGGACGTTCTTTCGGGAAGTTGTTCTAACCGTTCTTGCATGGCCTTCGGTGGACGAAACCCTAGTTTTTGACCTATGACTCAGAGATGCACTTGAGGTTCGATCTTCTTGGGATCTTATCATCTTGGTTGTTAAAATATAGATGATAAACAAGGATTTTGGGGTGGTCCTGCTTCTAACACTTTTTTAAGAGTCACTAGCCTTGTATATATGAATATGGTGGTTTTGAAAACCCTAGTTCATATACACATGCATTCAAACTCTTAAAGTGATATATAAATGGATAACTTTGCTCCGAATAGTGTGCACACTTGATTTCCGGCGGTCTCCTCCCGGATTCCGGCCAACTTTTGTAGATTCCGCTGAATATCTTCAATCTTTCTACGATTTCTAGAAACCGGAGGTTCGAACCCTCCTTCTAGCGCCAATTGTTGATGATCTTTTCCTAATCGATGTTGATTAGTGGCTGTTTTTACTAAATAAGATCATCAAACAAACACTAAGATCATGGAATTTAGTTGAATGAAGTGCAAGAAATGAATTTGCAAGAGTTTAAGCTATTTTTTAATTATGGAAAAAATCCCCCCCCCCCCCTTTATGCAAATGAAGGGGTATTTATAGATATACAAGGAGGTTATGTGTCACCTTCCTAGTGGTTTAACCATTGGATTTTTGCCAAGTGTCGAGACACTTGTACAACATCTAAACTACTATCACTTGGATGGGTGCCAAGTGTTAGGACACTTGGACCATATCTACACTAGTGACTCTTGGGGTTCCTTATGTTGTACTTAGCTCTTATGACTACTCAGCTGGCCTCTTTGGTGACAAGTTGCTGGTATATCCTTGTTGGGCGCAGTGGACCCTTTGTTCGCTCTTGGTCGCGTGAAGTGTATTGGGCCACATTCTTGGTCGCGTAAAGTACCCTTCTTTAAACCCTGGTGGTCGCCTGCCTCTTGATTTCAGCTTATTAGCTCTTAACCCTTGGTCACTGTTGCTCGCCTGGTCGCCTATCAAAATTATTATTATTTCAAATTATAAATATTAAATTTTTTAATATCTTATAATTTCTATATAATATTAAACTTATAATTATAATTCAACGAACAATGAAAAATATTAAACATGAATAAATAGAAATTTTAAAAAATATTAACAAATTTATACATTCAATCTCAAATTAGTATAAAAAAGTATTACTTAAAATTACATTTGTTGTATAGTTGCATGTCATAGAATCACACATTTCTGATCTAAAGGTGATATTTGACAAAAAAGATGTCATAATTAAAATAAAATATTGTGTAGATGTTTATGTAAGAACAATTGATTAATTTCTTGGTATTTATAATATACAATTCAACAATAAGCATTGAGTTTAAGCGCCAAACTTAATTTATATTTTTAAATTCAATTTTCCTCCTAGATATTTCATACTAACATTTAAAGAACATTATCAATATGTATTAATAAATCATCAAAAAATATTATGAAATACAATTAAATGTATAATTTGTAAAACTCAAACTTGTAAATCTCTCAAATATTAACTTCATCAAACGAACAACTTTAATTTTAAAGATAGAATCACATATTTCAGACCTAATAGTAATATTTGACCAAAGTGATGTCATTGTTAAAATGCAATTTCATGCGGAAGTTTGTATAGAAACAACTAATCAGTGTGTTGATATTTATAATACCAAAAAAAAAAAATCAAACGGTAAGAAATACGTTCTAAGCATAATTTAAATTTAAAAATAAAAATCTCGATTCCACCATGCAAAGTTGACATCTTAGATTCTCCCCTACAACATTTGAATTCATACATATAAAAATCGAATTCCTCTAATTTTTTTCCTATATTATCTAAGAAAAAATCTTTTAAACTATGAAAATTGATCATATCTATATTTTACACAATTGAATATTCTAATTCGATAATAAAATCTTCACCCAAAAAAATTAGGTGAAAAATATCGAATATAATAGCAAGATATAAAATTTGGTGGCAAGATTTTTTGGAATCAAACAATATTTCGTTGACAATACTATTTCCAAAATAATCATAACAAAAGAATATTAGAAAATAAAATTAAATCTTCTGTCAAACATATTGAATTTTATGTATATATAGAAATATTCTTGCTAATATTTTTATTTTAAAATATGAATAATTATTCTGAAAAACTTATTATTTTTTAGAGAATAACTAACAATTTTTTGAAACAATGAAGGGATATTTTTATTTTTTTTAAGAAAAGATTCAAGTTTGATCCTACAAATTTCACATCTATCATTATTTTTCAAAAAAAAAATCCTAAATCATCTAAAAAATTGTACAAAATAATTGAATTTTTTTTATCTAAAATTTACAATTTAATAGTCTATTTCGGTAGCAAAATTTTCTCTCAAATAACTTTAGTTAATCTATTCTTAATGGCCACGTCAAAAAAATATATTCTTAATGACAAGATATTACATTTGGTGGAAAGATTTTTAAGAATAATACACTATTTCAGTCAATATCCAAAAATAATCATAAAAAATATTAGAAATTAAAGCTAAATCATAGAAATATTCTTGCTAATCTTTTTATTTTAAGATATTAACATTTATTTTGAAAATTTTATTTTTTTAGAGTATATATAACAAATTTTTGAAAAAATGAATTGGTAATTTATTTTTTCTTTAAAAAAATCGAATTTAATCTAACAAATTTCACATCTACCATTATTTTGAAGAAAAAAATTGCTAATCATCTAGTAAAAAATCGATACAAATTTAAATCTAAATTTTGTAATTTAATAATCTATTTTGGTAGCAAAATTTTCTCCCAAATAACTTTGGTGAATCTATTGTTAATCACATTATATTACGTCTGGCGAAAATATTTTTAGGAATCAAACACTATTTTGGTCACAATATTATTTTCAAAATATTAAAAAATAATTCTACAAAATCAAACTAAATGTTAGACATTACTTATTTTGGAAAATATTCTTGTTAATCTTATTATTTTGAGAAATTAATAAGTATTTTTGGTAACATATTATTTTAAGAGAATAAATATAATTTTTTTAAATGAAGCGGGATTTTTTTAGAAATATTTCGAGTTTTGGTCTTACAAATTTTACATCTACTATTATTTTGAAAAAAAAAACAAATAATCTAATAAAATAGGTAAAATATAGAAATTTATATCTAAATTTTACAATTTAATAATCTATTTTGATATCAGAATTTTCTGTAACGCCCCGAATCCAAAACACATAAATATCTCAGATTCGAGGTGCCACTTGTGACTAAAAATACGAACTATAAAATTTTTTATATAAAAAGGGATAATAAAATAGAGATGAGTTTTATGCAATGGAAGAATGAGTAGAACAATTATTATAATATATTTCACACACACACATATATATATATATATATAAAGCTTAATATCAATAGTAACATTTTATTTAAGCGGGGAACTCCGTGTCGCCTCTATTACTGTCCTTGCTCCACGAAATCATAATCTGCAAGGGTTGTAAAAAGGGGGCGTGAGATTTGAATTCTCACGTATGGATGATTTGCAACGTCATGGGATTGGTAAATCCGAAGTATATTAAATTATACTCATTGAGAAAGTATATAATTTATTTAACCAGTTGATATATAAATATGAATAATATATATCACAGAAGTAACAAATTCACGTAATAATTAATTGGGCATGACAGGTTTCACATTCACATAATTAATATATCACAAGTTGGTTCACGTTAAGGGGCAAAGCCCACAATCATTTTCAAGTAACGACCGAATCTGCCAAAATCATTTTCAACACATTGTGAATCTCCCCCAAACCGTCTCCCACCAACAAATCATGTGACCATAAATCTGAATAATTATTATCACTCATGGTCACCACAAATAATATCAGTGACCATGAATCTGACCTATTGTCACACATGGCCATACGTGTCAATCCACAAACATAACTGCTCAATGATTACTCATCTTCCTCTTTCTCATAAACACTGTCATTTCAAATTGTGGGGAGAATTCACATAATTCGTACTTGTATAAATTCATGCTCACAAAATGCCCTTTATCATGCAATGGTGCTCGATTCAAATAAAACAATAGACATATTTTATCATATATAAATATATCACGTAATTCGAATATTTATATTATAGGGATACATTTATGTTGGATTAGTTGTTTTAGATTTATTTAGTCGAGTTCAGAGTATACCAGCACAACGTATTATAAGCAGATCGATCAACAGATCATCACCCACCTGTTTGCTCCGGGTCCCGTGAATGATGTACAAACAGATGGTCGGAAACCTCGTGTGCGTTCCAACTAGTATCGAATCCTAGTAGGAAAACATTTAATTAAAAGTTGACCTTTGAATTGTTTAGGAAAACTTGAGAGTTTGTGTTACGCGGATCGAGGTGGTCTACGTCTTATAAACTTGTTAAAAGGGCCTACTTAAAGGTCGCACCTTATTTTGGTAAATACACCACTTCTAAAAGGTTGATGTATTAGGGGAGTGTATTTACTAAGTTCCTTGTGGTATGATCATTTCGATTCCTACAAAACAATCTTTTGATATTCTTAGACTTTTATAACTAAAAGCTTTTATAACTTAAAAGTATATTTACCTAATATTTTCCCCCAAAAATAATTAAAAGAAAAATGAAGTTTATTTAAATAATATTAATATAATAAAACTCAATTTAATATTTTGCTTCCTAAAATTCTCATTTCTTATTTTAAAAGAACTTTGAATATAGTTTATATTTTATAAATAAAAATCGATTTATTAATACTTATTTTGTTTAAAGAATTTATATAATAAATACTAAAAATAATATAATATATGTTTTTCCTTATTATTAATAATACTAATAATATTGACTTGTGTTACTTTTAAAACAAAAGAATAGTATTATTTTCCAAAAATGATCTTTTCATTTGTTTCTAATTTTGGATATAAACAACTTGTCTTTTTCGTTTTTTTTCTCTAAATTTATCTAATACGATATTTCTCTTGAATTATAGTCATACTAGTACTATTTCCAAATAAACATAAAACAAACTCTTAAAGTAAAGGAAGAAATACTACAATATACTAAATCCACTAATTCAATAACACCAAACAACTATTTCAATGATACTAAACAACTAATTCAATAAATACTAACCAACAAAGCCAACAGTACTAAATAACCATTCCAATAACACCACCAATCAATTCATCAATTCAATAATACCTTCTGACTAAACCAATAATACTAAACAAACTCAGTTAATCATCTTATGAGGGATAAACGGTACAACCGTGAGAAATTTAACTACATCAAAACTCTATCAATCCATCTTACTGACCAAAGTTCACAAAACTCTAACAGTAGGGAAATAGGATTAAAACAACCCATTCCAAAGCTACAAAAAACAGGAGGAGTAGTAAGCTAGAAATTCTTACGAGTCCGGTTTGCGGTGGTAAACGGACGGCCTAACGGCGTAGTTTGGGGATTCGGGAAAAAGAATCGAACAGCCTAACGGCGTCGTTCGAGGTCTCTAAAAATTTCAGCAACATCAAATCGGTTTAACGGCGTCATCTCTGAGAAGAAAGAAATAGTGAATCGAGTTATGGTTTTGAAAAATTGAAGTAATCGAAGTCGTAAATTAATCGGAATTTAAGTAGAATTGAATTTGGAAAAGAAGGATTTAGACCTTTCTGGAAAAAAGAAGAGGAAAGAGACGGTGGCGCTGTGGCTCGAGGCGGCGGTGGCGGTTCATTTCGGAGGTGGCGTCGCGACGGCTTTGGCAGCGGAAAAGGGGTGAGAGCGAGAGAGAGAGGAAGAAGGCGACGCGACGACGGCCGAGTCCTGGGCGAGCGGCGGCGTCCGATCGGAGAGTGAGCGGCTTCGTGACAGGGGTTGGGGAAGAGGCGCGGCGGCTGTGGCTGGTGGCGCTTGGATGGTGCGACGGCGACGGCTGCGGCTCCGATGTGTGAAGGAGGGCAGCGGCGCAGCAGCGTTTGAGAGGCACGCGGCGGCGCGCTGGTGGCGGGACGGAGAAGGGAGGACGAAGTAGAGAGTGCTGGGTGTTTAGTTTGCTAGAGAGAGAGAGTGAAATTTAAGAAAGGGAAGTCATCCCCTGATATGGAGAAGGCCCGGTTATTTATAGAAATATAATATTTAATTAATTTGGAATTAAAAGAAAGGAATGGAATAATATGTGGATGAGATTAATCTATTTTAATTCCTGATATTTTCAATCCCACTTGATACGGTTTAGGGATCGTTTGGTTCACGAGTTTAATCCCGAATTGAAAATTAATACAGTCTTAGAACTCAAATAATATTTTAGTGTATTTGAATTATTCTCAATAAATTATTCGGATCGAAAACATAATTTTAAACTTTGAATATTTAATTTCTCGTAGTCCCTTGTCCGTTTGAAAGTTCCGATTTCTTTCTTCGAACTTGGGAATTTGAAAAAAAGGGTATATATTTAAATTACACGTTAACACACATAATAATAAAATTAAAAGAAACAAGGATAATATTATAAAATTATATAATTAAGGTCTCTATGAAATTAAAAGGTACAAAACGGGACGGGGTATTACATTTTCTCCCCAATAACTTTGGTGATTCTATTCTTAATGGCAAGGTATTACATTTAATGGAAAGATTTTTAGGAATCATATAATATTTTGGTAACAATATTATTTCCAAAATAATAATAAAAAGAATATTACAAAATCACACTAAATGAAAAGAATATTACAAAATCACACTAAATGTTCGGCAACACATACTTTACTTTACAAATAATTTCGATATCTTTAATTTGCAGAAGTCTTCGATATCCTCAATTGATCTAAAGAAAGGAAAAATATCATACTTTGGAACAATCAGATAAGAGATATTCGGGAAAAAAAGCAATAGACGAATATATGAATAATTAAACAATTTAGATCTGAACAAATAAGAACCTTCAATAACAACGGAGATAACGTCCATGTGCAATACTGGTGGAGATGGCGGCTGTGTGCAGTAGATGCGACGAGGCAATATTCAAGACAAAAGAAAAGAGAAAATAAAAAATATCATATTTAAGAAAACAAATCAGATCAACGATACTAAAAAAAACAACAACGAATGTATGGAAAATTATAAAATTTAAGTTTGAACAATTATAAACCTACTATAACAATAGAGACAATAGTTGCATATAATAACAACAGAGGCGGCGGACGTATGAAGTATATGTGGCGGAGCGCGACCGTGTGAAGTAGATGTGGTGGAGACATGGCCGTGTGAAATAGCTATGGTGAAAGCACGACGTTTAAAGTAGATGTGGGCGAGAAACGTTCGTGTGAAATAGATGAGGCAGAGACGACATTCAAGATGAAAAAATGAGAATGAAACTTTGAGATTAAGGTTTAAATATATAGGGTTTTATTATAAAAATAATAAATTAATTTTAATGGTGTAGATTTAATTGTGTAAGATCAAGGGTCATTAAAAGTTTAACCAACTTTTAATGAGAGCGCAGTATTTCGAAATGGGAGATTTTAGACATGCCACATCAGCCTAAGATTAAACCCGGGGTCAAGCGGGTTGGGGGTGAGTCGTGGTTTTTATAGGACCCGCCCTGCGAACATCTTATTATATTAATATTATATTTATTGATTTATATGCATTTATGTGTACTTATATTCAAATCAATGTATGAATTTTATTAATAAGTTGATTATATATGTTACTAGTTAAAGACCCGCGACGTTTTACGGGCTTGAATACTCATTGTGTAAATGTTGTTTTGTTTAAATTGCAATATTAAATTGTTTTGAAGATGTTTTATTACATAGGAATAACATAACTATTCCATTAATAAATGGGTATTTATTTAATAATATGATGATTTAATGAATAAATGATATTTGATATTATTCATAGTAAAAACAACATGGGGTGTTTACAACCAAAACACATGGCAGACTATCCAGGTGATTGTGATAAAGTAATTGTGAAATACTTTTCATCATGGATAACACATATAACATCACCAAATCCGATTTCAATCTTCATCACAATATCTTCCCAGAATGTTGACAAACTAACCAATTTTGAAGCAATTTAAGGTTTATATTGCATCAGTTGAAACAATTAATAGAACTTTCATATTTAAAGTTGGGAAAAGATTTCAGATATTTGTAATTATTATAATTTTATTGAAGAATTATATATAACTGGTTCTGATAAATTTATCAAAAGAATACAAAACTAAATTACAAAACAAGATCGATACACAATTTGAATGAAAAATAAAAGACAAAATGCAAAAATAGGATAATTTTTTCCACTTATTGAAGTTCGATGACCGAACTTTCGACCTTGCCGGACAAGTACCGAACTATCAAATTGTTACAAAAAAAAGGACCCCGGACAATTTTAAGGACAAATATAGGGAAAAATATATTTTTTGGTCTCATAACTTATCCAGTGTTCCGTTGTCGTCCCGAAAAATTTAACAATTCCAATTACATTCTGTAACTATTTGATAGTCCAACTTTAGTCTTATTTTCGCTGCTGAAAAAAAAAAAGTCATTTTGAATTTCATAAAAGTCACATTTTGTCCGTATTTAAGGATATCCGACGACTTTGCTTAGATGAAACTCATGTATTATTTTGAATTAATTTTTTCGCTTATTTTGAATTAGAAAATTCACGTCATTTATTTTTTCCATTTACTCTTTTAACTAACCCATCTCCCACACCCTCCCACCTTGGTCTTTTCTCCAAAACTCCCAGACCCCAATCCTCTTATGTTCTTTTATTATTTCAAGAAATTTTATTTGATTTCCCATTTTATTTATTATTAACTAAACAAGTTTTAAATTAAATTTTGATTTTAAATTTAATTTCATTTTTTAAAATTAGAATTTCAATTTTTTTTTTATAGAATTCAAATTTATGTGAATGACTTTTTATCTTTTTAATAGTTAAAATAAAAGAGAAATCAATTTAAAATATACACATTTACTCCATGTCAGAAACTTGACTAAAAGAATTTGGCCTATGCTAGACTTTCATGTGATTCAAATTGCGTCGTTATTTATTTATTTTTGGCAAAAAATGATAAAAATTTGAGAGTCAGATAAGTTATGGGATGTATTTAAAATTGTTAAATTTTTAGGGTTGAAAATAGGAAATTAAATAAGTTATAGGACAAAAAATTATATTTTCTCCCTTATTTTATCTTTAAAACTGTATGAGGCCCTTTTTTGCAATAATTTGATAGTTCGGTACTTGCTCTGCAAAAGCTAAAAATTCAATCCCCTAAAAGCTAAAAGTTCAGTCCCCTAAATTAAACAAAGATAAACTTACCTATTTCAAATTAAACTAATTAGTTGATATTTGTGATTTAAATATGTCATTTTAGTGTAAATAGGAATGCAATTTAAGATTCTATGATGATGATTGAAACATTTAATGAAAATTCCATGTATAAAGTCAAAATAGGACAATATAATTTATTTTCAATTTAATATATATTACATTGTAAAGGTAAAACCCGAATCTAAAAAAGGCAACATTGTGGCTGCACAAAGTTTTCAATGTTTATGATAATAAATATATTATTATTACTTTCATTTTTTATTATTTTTGTGTAAACTGAATCATAGCCATGATTATTATTTTATAAAAATAATGATTAGTCATAAAATTATTAATTTATATTAAATAATTATATAAAATGTCAAACATACTCTAAATATGTATGGAATAAATTTAAAACATTTCAACAATTCCTTGCATACTGTTAATCAGTATAAATACACATAATTTAAAATAAAATTGTCAAACATACTATAAATTAATTCCAATTATTTTGCTAATTTAAGTTAAATGAGTATTGAATTTTCTTCACTCAGCCTTAATTGTAATTATCAACCTTACTATGTATATTTTATATTAAAAAACAATAATCGTGATTTTTTTAAAATTAAATTATCCCCTCAATTCACTGCAGAAATTAAATAAATTCACAATTAATACTCCTTCCAACTTGTAATCTACCAAAATCTCACCTAATTAATAACTTAATCCCCTCCATTCACTGCAGAAATTTGAAAATCCCACCTAATTAATAGCTTAATTCCCTTAAAAATCTCAGCACTTGCTGCATCTTCAAAGTGCCGGGAAGCTTGATCGAGATCAACGGACGTTGCCACCAGCCCCACATAGTCTCCATCGGCAGCTAAACCCAGGTGATCCCCGTCTGAAAATGATCGAAGAGCATAAATGGAGATCCATTTTTTCGTTCTTCAATGTATCTACGGTTTGACCCAAAACCTCACCGGAAAACACATCCTCGATCTCCTCCAATCAAGCTTCAACCTGGAATTATACGAAGAAACAACAGAAAGCAAATTCACCAACACTCAGGTAATCCGCTGCATCTCAAAGCTCCACCGTGCCCAAAATCAAACTCCACGCCGGTTATGTGTGTCGAAACTGTCAATCTAGGTTTGGTTTATAAAAAAACTTTTCTGTAAATTTTGAGGACAATTCGGTAATTTAAAAAGTGTCTAAACTCCAGCTTATAATTGTCCGCCCAAATTGGACGGATTAAAAATTGGATTTTAACAACGTTTGTTCTGGGCCAGCCAGTTAACTCGGATGGGTGGTCTTACCAAATAAACACTTGATAAAGCCCTATTATTTCTCTAAATGGCCCTTATCATGCCAAGTGAACACAACAATAAAACTAACGAAATACACAATTTATTCGTTAATTGAAATGATTATAAAAAATTAATATATATTATGTTAAAAATGGAGGAAATATGGTAAAATATACAATCAATGACGTCATGAAAAACACTCCATTAACGATCAGAGAGAAGATCTAAAAAAATGTTCGTAAGTAATCTTCAATCCTAAAAGTACGACCACTCGTACACTGGATAAGAAAAAAAGAAGAAGAAATCAATAGTCAAAGCAACAAAGGATGACTAAATTAACAAAATAAATAAACAATTAATCAATTAGAACATACAAATGGAATGAATATAAGAAAAAAAAAAGGACATCAAATGGCAAAATATAGAGAAAAAATACCAACAGATGAACGGACAACACAAACAATTAATCAATTAGAACATACAAACGGAATTAATATAACAAAAAATAAAAAGGACAACAAATGGCAAAATCAAGAGCAAACATACCAATAAATGGGCGGACAACGCAAACATGTTATAGAAAAAATGTTACAAAAGCGAAGGGTTGAGATTAAAAGCTAAAAAGATTAACAACCAAGATCAAATTAAGAAACTTAAATAAAGGAGGATGGAGAGAGAGAACAAAATGGAGGAAAAACAATGATGTCATATAGACAATAGATGTTTCCTCTATATTAAAGTATGAATTTTTAAGTATTAGATGAAAAATAGTTCTAGTATGCACTTGAGTGTATGATATACACTTGAATTTGGAAAAAATACTCTAAGCAGAAATCAGTAACACCCGAAGTAGTAATCTTTGATACCCCAAGAAGTAATCAACAATACTCCAACTGCAAAAACACACAGTTCGGTTTGTTTAAAAAAATAAAATGGACTTTAAAATTCAAGTGCATGATATGCACTTGAGTGCATGCTAGAATTTATGCTAGATGAATATTATAAAATATTAATTGAAGCAAATATATATTTAACTTTAATTTTTTTAATTAAAAAATGACTATATTTTACATTTAGAAAATTAATTTAAAATCAAACGGGTCGGTGTGGGTTGGACCAGGAGGGTCCTGGGGTGGATCCAGATCCAATTAAATTCTAGCAGGACAAATTTTGGGATTGGTCAAACCCGTTTAGGGCTGTAAATGAGTCGAGCCGAGCCGAACGCACGAGTGTTCAAGCTTGTTTGAAAAATTATCGAGCTTTGATATTCATGTTTGAGCTTGTTTGATAATTATTCGAGTCGAGCTCGAACGAGCTTTAATCGAGCCGAACACGAGTCGAGCTCGAGTAGTTTGATATTTTTACACATGTTTTATCTTTTTTTAGTTATCGAGCTCGAGTTCGAGCCGAGCTTTATAATGTTCCGAACATAAATTTGTGTTCAAGCTTGTTTGATTTCTATTTCGAACCGAGCTCAAACGAGCTTTTATCGAACGATCTCGAATCGAGTATCGAATAGCTTGGTTTGATTTTCAGCCCTAAACCCGTTTCAAATTCGTCTCATTGTCATCCCTATTTTTAACCACCTCCCCTCCCCCATCTTCAACCATCTCTTACTCAACATATAAATGAAAAGGAAATATATTAATATTAAAATTTAAAAGTAGTCATTATAAATAATCAAAGATTTTATAAATAGTATTTGACAAAAACCTTTGGAACTTATAAGCTATTTAAAAAATTAAATCTTTTAAACTTTTAAAACAACTAAGATGTTAGAGTTTAGAATAAGTCTCTTGTGCACCTGATGCACGGTGCACTTGATTAATAGTTAAAGTTGTTTATACTGAAAATGTGGACTTGTTATACTGAAAACTTTTATATGTTATCGATTTTTAGTGTAATCAACTCACAAGTGTAAGCTTTTCAGTGTAATTAACTCACACTTTTCAGTGTAATCAGTCCACACTTTTTAGTGTAAACAACTTCAACTATTGAATAAGTGCATCTTGCACCAGGTGCCTATGAAACTTTATTTAAAATTTGTAAAATATTTCAAATAAATTTAGTCAAAGTGATACTTAACATAAATGGTGACCGCAAGAGAACCTAAAAGAGCCGCGGACATTGCCCAAACTGACGAACGTGTCAATGTGACAAACTATATATAAACATTCAGCTATTCATTTTCTTCAAAGAGTTTGGACCTAGTAATAATATGCTAAATTTTCAATTAGTGCACGTCTTAAAGTAGTGTGGTCAATATGGAAAGCAAAAATGATTGCATTTTATCCTCTAAAACCATCCCCACTTTAGAGACAAAAAAAAAAAAAAAAAAATCTCCAATATCAATTCAAAACTTAAAATTTGTAACACGACAAATGTTGCATTTATTACTGATCATAACCACATAAATGTAGCATATACTTATATTATAATTACCAACATAAATTAAAAATAATACTCTGGCGGGTATGCACATATCATGCCCTAATAGACACATATATTAATCACATACACATTATTAATTTAATGATGCAATATTTTTATTCAAATTACTCCATTACTATACGTACCCACACAAACTAGTTTTATTCTACTTTGGGGTCGTCTTCTACTGCGATTTCGATAAAGGCGGAATGCTCTGTTCATTTCTAAAAAAATTGGACGGATCGACCCTCGTCTTAACACGAACCAATCTTTTGAAATTGTTTTTGAAATATCTAACACCCCAAACGCTAGCTTGTTCATAACTAGTAATTCCTTCAATATTATTCCTTCCTAAATCAAGATCCCTATAATTAACATAAGCACCTCTAGGAGATTTTGTCACGTAACGCGCCATGTAATTATGAATCCTTCTAATCCAATCAATATGTCTCCCAGATTCTTCCACTCTACCCCAACCCACCCCATACTCTATCATGAAAATGTTCCCTTTCCGATGTGGGAACGGAGTGTCAGATTCTGACAAATTATTGATCGCCCCTCCATAGGGACTGAACTGTAATTCTGCATGTTGTTCATCTTCTTCATGAAGAAATCCCCATATCCCTCTCAAACCACTCACTGGAATCGGCGTACTAATGTAGTCGGATTTTCCTTTGAGAAACATGGAGGCATACTTTGCCGGTGGACTTCTATCAAGAAGGATATCCAGAGGTTGGCCAGACAAACCTGCAAAATAAAGAATTGAATCTATCCAACTCATTTCCGTACAATCTTGTTCAACCAAACCAAGCTCAGGGAACTTCTGATCCATCAATGGCTTAAGATCACGAATCGGGCCAAGGTACAACGTCGTGAACGTGGCGTTTATTGTCCGTTTTCCTGTGATCGGAGACCTCACACTATGCAAGAAAATTCTGAGAAGAAGATTGTTGTCGACCTTATTAGCAATGTGCTGCCACCGGTGGATAAGCTCCGTCGCGTTTTGCTCCAACGTTCGGGTGACATTGAAAACCGTCACCGTTTCCGGAACGGTAACCGTTGACACCTTAAATTCAATAACAATTCCAAAACTAGCACCTGTTGTAAATAATCAATATATGAGCAACGTGCAATTAGTTCACATCTGATAATATTCAGTTAAAATATTCAAAACTAATCGATTAATACCTTCTAGTAGAACCAATACCACTTAAAAATACATGATGTAACTAGTCAAAGTCTTGCGCAAGGTGCACATCGCAAAACAAGTGCAAGTTTAATAGTTTGATTTTCACTCAAAAGTTATACTTGTTTACACCAAATAATTACAATTATTCAACTTCAACTATTCAATTAAAAGTGAAAACAAGTGATATTATTTAAAAAATACGCTTACTCGTGGAATTTAGTGATATTAAAGCATGGAGTATGTATAGAGTGAAATTGGTTCATATATGATTTATTAAACGGTACTAGTTGTTATCACTAAAGATTATTAATTGTTTAAACTTCAATGCTAACAACTAATACTCTCTCTGTGTAAAAAACTAATACTCTTTAGCGAAAACAACTGATACCCTTCGATGGTTTATGTATAAATCATTTCCACTCTATCCTTTGTCTAAAGCATGAGATTATAATTAGTGAAAATACACAAAAGTGCCCAAAATTTAGGGGGCACTTGATTTTTGCCCCTTTTTTTACAAAAGATGTATATTGCCCAAAAAATGTTGGCAAAAGGTTGTCGAATGGTTGGTACACAGGTTGGCATGAGTGTCAACCCTTTGTCAACCATTTTGCTAACATTTTTTGGGCAAAAAATATTTTTTTTAAAAAATAGGGCAAAAATCAAGTGTCACCTTAAATTTTGGGCCATTTTATTTTTCTCCCTTATAATTACTTAGTTTTGTTTAGAGTACCTCCTCCTCCCCGTAAGGCCCAAAAGAGATCCTCTCCCATACTTGCTCTATCCAGAATTTCGCCGTCGGCGTTGACTATTCTGGCATCGATTACATGATCGGCCGCGATGGAATGCTGACGCGCCATCATGCCATACCCGCCGCCGCTGAACTGCCCTCCGACGCCAACGGTGGGACAAACCCCCGCCGCAACCGCCAGCGTCTTGCTCCTCCGAGCAATCGCGTAGTACATCTCGCCCAGCGTAGCTCCGGTTTGGACCCACGCCGTTTTCTGGTCGTCGGCGATTGTCACCGACCGGAGGTTCCTCATGTCGATAATCACGAAGGGTTTTCCGGAAGGGGAAGTGTAGGAGAGCCCCTCGAAGTCATGCCCGCCGCTCCGGACCCGAATCTGCATTCCGAGTTGCCTGGAGCAGGAAACGGTTGCACGGATCTCGGATTCGTGAAACGGCGTGACGATCACGTCGGGGTGTTTGGGCGAGACCGAAGCCGGCAGTAGGTTTGGTGCTTGTAAGAGGGGTGTGTATGTTGAGTTTTGGGGTGTGTGGATGGTGTTATTAGTTGATGAATTTGATCGCTGGAATTGTTCGGTGAGACATTTTACGAAATTGTTGTAGTGTTGGTCGGATGAAGAAGCGGTATGCACTATTACAAAGCTTGCCAAGATTAATAGCAAGAATGTATTATTATTGCGATGGAGCCCCATCTTGAATTTGATTCTTCATTGCTCAAGGGCCAAACCCTTACCTTATATAATACTCCCTCCGTCCCAAATTTATTTTCCCATTTATTGTTTGCACGAATTTAAGAAAAAAATTGGTTATAGTATTTAAGGTGTGTTTGCAAAAGTTTTTTATAGCTTATCAGTGATTTCGAAACCGGACCGGCCGGTTCAACCGGTTCAACCGGGAACCGGCCATGAAACCGGTCCGGAACACCCCTAAAACCCGTTTTTGCGATTGAACCGGATTGAACCGGTCAAAAACCGGTTCAACCGGTAAAACCGCACAACCGGTGAACCGCTAAACCGGCCGATACCTTTTTTTTTTAATTCTGATTATTATTTAAAATTAAATTCCTTATTTCCTTTCACGCCCTAATTTCCTTATGTTATGTTAGGAGTCATATGTGTTTATTTATGTTATTCAATGTGAAAAATATTTTATGAGTGTATCTATATATATATATATGTATTTATATATTTTTTTATAATATAACATAGGAAATATTAAATAAAATTAAGCAGGGATCATTTTTAGCGGTTGGACCGTGAACCGGTGGCCAAACCGGTTTGGTCTCCGGTCCGGTTATGAAAACACTGTAGCTTATAATTACTTTTTGACTTTTGAAAAGCATTTTTTAGTGTTTTATTTCTCTTTTAAGTGATTATATAATTTAATAAAAGCTATAATCTACAAGTTGGTATTGGAGTGCTTTTAGGAGATTATAAGCTTTATTTGAATTCTATCAATTTTTTTACAAACACTATCAACTTTTCTTGAATTTTTTTGCAAACATTATTAACTTATACTATTAAGCACTTTTTTCATAATCACTAATTTTAATCAATTCTTCAAAAGTATAATTTTTTGTAGACACACCCTTAAAGTGATAAAGTAGATGTTTTTGGTTATTAATGTACGAAGAATATAATATA
Source organism: Ballota nigra (assembly GCA_947034835.1). Taxonomy (NCBI): domain Eukaryota; kingdom Viridiplantae; phylum Streptophyta; class Magnoliopsida; order Lamiales; family Lamiaceae; genus Ballota; species Ballota nigra. The sequence goes on along the minus strand of OX344726.1, from coordinate 4,320,815 downwards.
AAAAAAATATTATTAATTTTTTGCCCAAAGTAGATGTAGCAAACGAGTATGAGACGAATTTTTTTGGCAATGTAGCAAATGAGTTTGAAACGGATGGAGTAGGATTTTCATATGATTCCTCATAATCTATAATCTAACTTGACCAATTTCGAGACCTTAATTAGATTTTCTTTGAATAGTTATGGTATGTTTGACTATTACTTAATATTCTTGACTCATTTTTTATTTTAACCATAAAATTTTACGCATATAATCTACAAACCTTTAAACTTAATTTAATGATACGTTACTTATTGAATATTATATTTATGGAATAATGTTAATTCAGGACCTCAAAAATGATAAAAACTATCAATCTAAGACCTAAAAATTTTTTCCTATCGATTCAGGGAGCCTGAAAGATAGAAAACTATAAATTCAGGACCTGAAAGCTAGAACCTATCAATTTAAAATTTGAGAATATTAAGGCCATGTTTGACATATCATAAATTAGATTTTTATTTTGTTTATATACATTCTTATTTTTTGTTATTTCTTTTTATTTTTATTTTTCACTCACGTGAAATTAATATATATTTTTTATATTTTTGGAATTATGATTTATAAAAATATTATCGGATAACAAGAAATTATTAGAGGTCAAACACGGTCTTAAAATAAGTGAGTCCTAAACTAATAAGTTTATCTTTTAGATCTTGAATCGATAGTTTTCAATCTTTCCGACCCTGGTCGATAGAAAAAATCATGCAGTCCTTAAATTAATAGTTTTACGATCTTTTATCCTTGATAAAACTCCTATATATATTTTAACTTGGTCTCTTTGTCTCAAGTTCTCCCCAAGAAGTTGTTGTCTATCAATGTCCAAGAAAATCTGTGAATAATTTTAGATGAATTTTTCTTTGAATGATTTTTGTTGATTGGGTTAAGAATTCTCAAGATATTGAAAGTGTAGTCAATTGTGATTATCCAAAGAAGCAAAATGACTATGATGAGATTTTCATATCTTATGTAATGTCTCGTTTTCATATGTTATGTAATATCTCGCATATTAGTATATCTTTTATTGTAATATATCAGTGATGTAAATGGCGGCCACCGAGGCCGCCTAGGCGCTTGTCAGCACCTACCGCCAACGATTAATGCAAAGCGGTCGTATTTGGCGGAAACCGCGTTTGACGGTGCCTAGGCGGTTTCGGTGGCGCTTAGGCGGTCTCGACGACGCCTAGGCGGCCTCGGCGGTAGGCGACGCCTAGGATTTTTTTTCTTTCAATTTTTAATAACTATAAAATGTTATATAATTAAAGAAAAATTAAAAGGAAAATAACAAGTTGCACATATGTGGATGGTAGTTTATTAATTTGGACATTTTGTTGGAGATGTGTTTAATATTACTTAATTACTTTAATTATTAAGATGGATAATAAACAAATTAAATTGGAAATATGGAACTTTATTACTTTGATAAACATTAAATAAAATACATTTAATAATAAAAAAAGAAAAAGAAAAAGAAAACCTTGGCGGCAGCCTAGGCGGCCTCGGCGCTGGGCGACCATATACCGTCTGTCGAGCGTCAAACGCCATCTGCACTCTTGTAATATATACACTATAATATACGATGAGAATTCAGTTCCTCCCAATCTATTTCTATTGATCTTATATGGTATCATCTTCCTATCTCACACAAGATTGTTGTTTTATCCTTCACTAGTATACCCCACCGTCCCCACATATTCATACGCCTCTCCCTCCACCTCCCTAAAATTAACCAGTATACCCTAATTTTTTGCCGTCTGAAGAAAAAGACCAAATTCCTTTCATTTTCATGTTGTACCAATTTATAGCAAAAAAAAAAAAAAAAAAAAAAAAACTTTATTCTCATTTAAATTGAGTCTCTATGATTTATAATTTCATGTATACCATTTTTTTTTCTTTTTCTTCTTTTGATGATGTAATTGTGTGTGAAATAGTAGAAAAATTTGTGTGAATTCTGAGATTTTTGGTGAGTGTTAAAAGCGTGAGCGTTATAAATTTAATATTTAATTTTCATAAATGGTATATTGATATTTTTTATTAAATTTATTCTTGTTAAAAAAAAAAGGTGGGTGAACAAAGTATTCTTACGTGGATAATTACCAGCACCCTTTTACTAATCAGGCATGCCTATATATCTTTGTCTTTAATGTAATTAATGGAGATTTTAATGTAATTTAATGGAGATTTTACTAATCAGGCATGCCTATATATCTTTGTCTTTAATGTAATTTAATGGTGATTTCGTTATTAAGAATAAAAAGAATTTAATTTAACAAAAGTTTTCATTTTCAAATAAAAAGATTCTTCAATAAAAATTACATTTAATTTATTTAATATATATTCACCGTCCATAAAAATATACTTATTGAAGAATCTATATTTTTTTATAGACGGGGAGAATATATATTAAAAAAATTTTAATGTAATGTTTATTGAAGAATCTTTTTATTTGAAAATGAAAAACTTTTGTTAAATTAAATTCCCGTTATTCTTAATATCTTCTAAGCGAAATCTCCACTAAATTACATTAAAGACAAAGATATTATAGTTAGTAATTTTTCATAAAGTAATATACAAAATACTGAGCATATTTTTAAGAATGGAGGGAGAGGGTATATATTAATTGAAATTTATTGTATTAACAAATATGTATTTCTAATAATATCAAGACAAGTTTAGCAATTGTCTCAAATTTCTTTCTATTTTTAGTTTACGATACTGTTATTAGATATGTATAGATTCAATCTATACCTCTTTAATCAATATATACAACACATTAATTATGATTCATGAATGAATGTTAAGATATTATACTTGTGCCAGGAACAAAACTTATAAAAAAGTTTGTGTGAGATTTTTTTTTTATTTTTTTTCATATTCTTGTATGCACCAAAATTACGGTGCACTCACTTAATAGTTGTCCATGTTTATAATGAAAAACTTGTTTCAATTACACTACACTAAATATTAATCTTTAGTGTAAACTTTTCAGTGTAATCCAACCACACTTTTTAGTGTAATTGAAATAAACTTTTCAGTGTAAACATGATCCACTATTAATTGAGTGCATCATACACCAAGTGTACAAGATAATTTTTTTTTTTTATTATTTCTTGCGTATAATTTCATTAACTTGAAACGTGAATAACTGCAGTTTCTTTTATTGGCCTTGCACACGAAAACGTATCCACTATAATCGCAATGATAACAAACCAAAGAACATGTATTACGAAAAAGGAAAATCCCATATTAATTTGTGAGTGTGCAGATTTTATGGGTTTGTAGGTTTCAATTTTAACTGCAAAATTGTGACTTTGATCTTGATTATTCCAGATTGTTGTGAATTTCTTTTATTTGGTATTTGTTAATTTGGACCTTCTCAAATACGATTTTCTCCCAAGTTTGTTTATTTTTTCTTTTTTACAGGGAATTTAATACACAGAATGGTTTAGTTATATATATATATATATATATATATATATATATATATATATATATTTATATATATATATATATATATAAAAGCATAATTATATCCAAGATTTGTCCCGCTAGAATTTAATTGGATCCGGATCCGCCCCAGGACTCTGCTGTTCCAACCCACACCGACCCATTTGATTTTAAATTAATTTTCTAAATGCAAAATATAGTCATTTTATAATTCAAAAAATCAAAGTTAATATATATTTGCTTCGATTAATATTTTATAATATTCATCTAAGCACAAACCCTAGCATGCACTCAATAGCATGCACTTGAATTTTAAACTCCATTTTATTTTTTTAAAACACACCGAACTGTGTATTTTTGCAGTTGGAGTATTGTTGATTACTTCTTGGGTTATCAAATATTACTTCTTCGGGTGTTACTGATTTCTGCTTAGAGTATTTTTTTCAAATCTAAGTGCACACTGGAACTATTCTTCATCTAATACTTAAAAATAACATATATATATATAATCAACTTATTAATAAATTTCCATACATTAATTTGAATATATGTACACATAAATGCATATAAATCAATAATTATAATATTAATATATTAAGAAGTTCGCAGGGCGGGTCCTATAAACACCACGACTCACCCCAACCCGCTTGACCGGGCTTGGGACTGGAAAAATAAATTATTATTATTTTTAAATTATAAATATAAATATTTTTTTATTTTAAATATCTTATAATTTCGATATAACATTAAAGTTCTTCGTAGTTAACATCAATGATCGTAATATTGGTTGACCTCTTAAAATAAAAAAAAAGGCACGATACACTACATAATTCTCAACCTTTTTTTATAGTTTTTTGTGACATCCATGAAGATAAAGCGAACCATATTCAAAAGGAAGCGCCACCATAGTCGTAAAAAAGGTTATCAATATGTCCAACCGAAGTAGTATGAAATTCAACAGGTTTATGTGTCATCTTCTCAAGAAGATCTTTTAAAATAATCTTATAATCAACTACAATGACAATATCATCTATTAGAATAAATTTGCAAACACAAAACAAAAATTGATTAATAATAACGTTAAAAATATGATAAAATGTAAACTTAGTTGTATAATACACATGACAAACTAAAAACTTATATCAAACCCATAAAAAAATTTGCTGATTAATCTATGCGAAATTGGTCATTTTGTTGACATATTGGTTTATAAATCAAGAAATTCGTATATGGGCCTGCAAGTTCCTTTAGTTGATTTGATCCTAATTTGTCATCTATTTCCCTGAATTATCTTGCCCTTTGAAATCTCTTTTCCTTTTATCAGCCAATTAATTACACAAATATTCACACCTAAATCTTGCCTTAATAATGTTATTGTCTTTCATTTTTTGTCATTATTTCAAAGTTGTCTTAATAATGTTGCATTTGTGTGCATATTAGATTCTTTGATTGTGTTGACATTGTATTTTAGAAAGTTTTATCATATAATAACTACACCACATAATTATGCACAAAATTAATCATATTAAATGCCATTGATTTAGTTGATTAATCATGGTTTATTAATTGAATGTGACCGTCAATCGCGAATTGACACAAACGAGATGTGTTATTTCCAAAAGTTTATAATTTTTTTTAGATGTGATATCAATGTGCAAGTCATCCCAATTTATGTACATCGATTTTGGTCCACTTAATTTTTTTTCCGATTTTGGTCCTTTTTTTTATGTGTCTACAATCTATCCGAAATTGATAATTTTGTTGACTAATTAGTTTATAAATCAAGAGTATACATAATTATGCACAAATTTAATCACTCCATGAAAGTGTATTAAAGAAGATTTGGTTGGTCTGCATAATTATTATACCATATATTGAAACAAGATTAAATATTGGGTTAATTTCATATAAATTCACGACCTTCATACTTAGTATCAATTTAATTACGAACTTTTAAATTTTTGTAAAAAAAAACCCAACATTTGATATTTGTTGCAATTTGATACACGTTTTTTTTTTCCGGCCGGCAACCGATGATGTGGCTTACCGGAGCGTGTGTCATCTTGCAACGTAGGATTATACATGTTTATTTTATTTATTTTTTAAATTCACAACACAAGTAACACTTACAATTTAAATAACACATTTCTACTTAAAATTTAAATAGTAACCAAATAAATTAAACAACCAACATAAATTATATATAATATTTCTCTTTACCTTCTTAGTTTTGAAATTCATTTTGTTGTTGTTTAATTTATTTGGTTGCTATTTTAATTATAAGTAGAAATATGTTATTTAAATGGTAAGTGTTATTTATAATGTGGATTTAAAAAATAAATAAAATAAACATGTGTAATCCTACGTGGCAAGATGACACACGCTCCGGCGAGCCACATCATCGGTTGCCGGCCGGAAAAAAAAAAGTGTGTATCAAATTGCAACAAATATCAAAGGTTTGATTTTTTTTACAAAAATCTAAAAGTTCGTGATTAAATTGATACTAAGTATAAAGATCGTGAATTTATATGGAATTAACCCTTAATTATTTCATATTTTAGGTTGACATTTTATTTTAGGAAGCTGTATTTTATCACGGTTTATTAATTGAATGTGATTGTATTAATACCGTCAATTGCCAATTGATTTGTAAAAGGGCGTGTTCTTGCTAATTTTTTTTCTTAAATGTACTAATCTAATTGAATATATTTAATTTGTGCATTACTTTGCAAGATTTGTACAATGTCTTCGTGTATTTTGGACAAATTTAATCGTTACGTTAAAGTGTATTATTCCGTAAGATGTAATTATTGTACCATATATTGAAAAATACTTTACAATGAATTCCGTGTATTTTGTGTGCTATAATTAATCATTGTTTAAATGTAACTAAGTTATATTGATCCAGTTAGTTTCTTTTTTTTTCTTTTCTTTTTTCCGATCTTGGTCCACTTTTTTATTTTTTTTTTCCGTTTTTTTTTTCTGTGTATACAATCTATGCGAGATTGTTCATTTTGTTGATTGTGTTCTCTATAAATCAAGAGTATACATAATTATCCAAGAATTTAATCATACTATGAAAGTGTATTATTCCATAATAGGTAATTATTCCACATTAAATGCCATTGATTTAGTTGATTAATTACAATTGCTAATTAATTGATGTGCCAAAATTAATCAATCTGTTGACATTTTATTTGCATTGTTGCAGCAAATTTAAACCTACCATATATTTAAACAAGATTAATTATTCCATATTTTAGGTACGTATATTCCATATTAAATGACATGTATTTAGTAGATTAATTACAATTGTTGATTAATTGATGTGCCAAAATTAGCTTTGTGTTGACATTTTATTTTAGGAAGCTGTATTTTATCATGGTTTACTAAATATATGTCGCTATGTTAATACCGTCAATCGCGAATAACGAATGACCATTTAACACGGTTTATTAATTGATAATGGCCATTTTATCGACTACTTTTATGTGAGTTTATGGTGCATGCTTAAATGCCATGTATTTAGTTGATTAATTACAGCTGCTAATTAATTAATATGTCAATATTAATTAATGTGTTGTCATTCTATTGTATGAAATTGTATTGATTAATTATTCCATATTTTAGGTACGTATATTCCATATTAAATGTCATGTATTTAGTAGATTAATTACAATTGCTAATTAATTGATGTTCCAAAATTAATTAACATGTTTACATTTTATTTTAGAAAGCTGTATTTTATCACGGTTTATTAATTAAATGTGACTTTATTAATACCGTCAATCGCGAATTGATTTGTAAAAGGACGTGTTCTTGCTAATTTTTTTAAAAATGTACAAATCCAATTGAATATATTTAAGTTGTGCATTGCAAGATTTGTACAATGTCTACGTGTATTTTGGACAAATTTAATCATTACGTGAAGTTGTATTATTCCATAAGATGTAATTATTGTACCATATATTGAAACAAGATTAATTATTCCATTAAATTTAAAAGTAAGGGCCATATGTAAGTTTATGGTGCATGCTTTACAATGAATTCTATGTATTTTGTGTGCTATAATTAATCATTGTTTAGATGTAACTAAATTACATTTATCCAATTAGTTGTTTTTCCTTTTTTCCAATTTCGGTCCTTTTTTTTTTCCGTTTTTTTTTTCTGTATCTACAATCTATGTGAAATTGATCATTTTGTTTACTTATTAATTTATAAATCAAGAGTATACATAATTATGCACAAATTTAATCATTCCATGAAAGTGTATTATTCCATATTAAATGCCATTGATCAAGTTGATTAATTACAATTGCTAATTAATTGATATGCCAAAATTAATTAATTTGTTGACATTTTATTTTAGGTAACTATATTTTATCACAGTTTATTAATTGAGAATGACCATTTTAGCGACTAATTTTAGGTGAGTTTATGTTGCATGCTTAACGAATAATTTTAGGTGAGTTTAGTGTGCATGCTTAACTACTAATTTTAGGTATGTATACCCCATATTTTAGGTATGTGTGTTTCATATTAAATATCATGTATTTAGTTGATTAATTACAATTGCTAATTAATTGATATGCCAATATTAATCAATGTGTTGTCATTCTATTGTAGGAAACTGTATTTTATCTTTTATTAATTTAATGTGACTGTCAATCGCGAATTGACTCAATCGAGACGTGTTCTTAGCAAAAGGTAGTTATTGTACCATATTTATTATGTATTTAATGTTATTAAATTGCGTCCACACTTTATGCTATAATTTATCTAAAATTAATCATTGTGTTGACTTATTAGTTTAGGAAACAAACTTATACATAATTGTACATAGTTCACCTAAATTATAAAAATGTATGTACATCTATAATTAAAAAGAATTTTTATGCTAAGTCAACTAATTATGACATGTCTTCATGTCCATGTATGTCTAATCTCATTTTTTTAGCCGTGAATTGAGGAAGTTACCGGAAAAAAAATTCGTGATTGAATTTAGACAGGTTATAAATTAGTTAATTTGTGCATTACTTTGCAAAGGTCGGTCATTATGTTGACTTATTAGTTTGTGAAACTAGATTATAAATAATTATGCACAATATCTAAGTGTATTTGGACAAATTTAATCATTCCATGAGAGTGTATTATTCCATGAAAGGTAATTATTTTACCATATTTATTAGGTATTTAATGGCTACGAAAATTAGTTGAGCAAATTTAGGCTACATTTATAAAAACGTATTTACAATGCAATTTTGTGGCATTTGATTATTGACATTGGTAATTATGTTGAGGAATAATTTGAGTTGAATATATATGTATAATGTCCAATAATGTTCTTTGATTATCAATTTTTATAGATCTAATATGGAAAATTATTAATTTGAATACAAAATTAAATAAATTTGGTATTTTATTCTAAGTTATAAGACCAACTAAAGTGTATTTTTTTTTTTTTTTGGCAATTGCTTTCAGCAAATATATATATATATAGGAATGTATTTACAATACAATTTTGTGGCATAAATTTAGGACATATAGTTATTGACGTCGGTAATTAAGTTGAGGAGTAATTTGAGTTGAGTATATATATATAACTCTATCATATTTGTTATTAAATTTAATATTAACTTCAATTATATGCTTAAATTAATTACATTACCTTAAATTCTTTTACTCCACTAATTTAGGATGATAACTACTGCAATAAAGAAAAGCATCTCCATCTCAATCCACAACCTTAAAGATCTCTCATTAATTTGATTTCATATCTAAAATGTGTATTTTTCATCATAATTATTTTTCTATTTAATTAATAATTATTAAGTAGACTTATTTTTTGTTATGTGGCAATTCACCCACACATTTTGTGGCGATATGATGACTACTACATTTAGGAATGATTAATTTTTTATTGTAATTGTATTTTCATTGATAGCTAAATTAAGAATGTTTGACAAATATTTCTACAGATTTATTTAAGCATAAGACCGTTCACAAACACAATCTAATTAAAATGATTAATAATTATTTTTTTATTAAAAGAACAATATATTTAAGAATATTTCATACTCTTTACTTTCAAGAACACCACAAAATCAGCCACTTAATTGACACATATCCAAAATTAGAATTTCCATTATAATGCTAATTTCCATAAAAATTATTTAAAGATTTTTTTTACTAATAATCAATATCCTGAAGTGAAAAACATGTATTTATGCAGTAACATTTTTGTACTGACAAATAATTATATAGAGTAGGTTTGACAATACTATAAAATTATTAATTTTCATTATTAACTATTCTAAGCATAGTATGTTTGGCAATTGGTAGTGATTAAAATTAATTTTAGCAATCTTAATTGTCAATCACTAATAATAAATAGACTTCCAATCACAAGTCGTAGTGATTAAGTAAATTGTCCATCACAAAACAATAAATATTTATTTGTCATATATGCTACAAATTTATTTTTTAAAGAAAATTATTGATAAATAATTTTTAAAAAAGGTGAAATTTAAAGAAAAATCCGTTTAATATTATAAAATTAAAAATTTATTAACATTTTGAATAATTATACTTTTTACATAAAATCAATTTTTTTTTTTTTTTGCTTTATTTACTTCACATGTGTTTGAATAAATCATTGAATTCCAATTGCATGATGTAAGCTAAGAACTCTTAGTATATGGAATAACACTCAAACATAAATGTAATTACTTAGATTAAGCTTTTGTTGACTATTAACATATGGAATAATATCAATTGAATTCAGATACATTGGCGCATAATTTAACTCTTTTTAATACAATTAATTGATAATCCTTAGTATCTGCTACTTAATGTGTTTTTAATTACACATGATGTCTTTTTTAAATAATGATGTAATATCTCCTATTACAATTGTTGTCATGTGTCATAATGGATAAATGTAAACTTAATCACATTAACTATGAGTTTAGAGAATTTTTTTATTTTCTTTCTATCAAATCTTATTAATAATTAATTCAAATTTAACTATAATTCAAAGAAAAATTTATTCTTTCTTTTACATCTAACAACATACTTAAGATTTTAAGAATCAATTATTAAAATTTAAATATATTAACTCCTACGATGCATTCTATAACTTTTTTTTTAAATATATATATTGAAATTAAGACAAAGTATTATGTGAATGATATTAATGGTAACTATTACCGTAAACAATAATTTATTAGAATCTTTTATGTTGAAACCACTAATACCTTAGTGAAAATAACTAATGTCACTTCAATTAATATTTTTAGTGAAAACAATGAATATCCTTCGGAGCTAATACCTTTTATGAAATTCACTGATATATTTAGTATAATTTACTAATAACCTTCAAACAAGTTTCACCATAAATATCATTCATATAATACCTTATCTGAAATTAAATTAATTTTTTATATAAATTTGAAATTGAATGTAAAAAAAAATTAAATTAACAATTGGAAAAAGTGTACGTATGTATATCTCCAAAAGTGAATTATATTGAGTCTTTTATATTAATTTTAAATTATTTAAACAATTTTATATGATTTTATAATTTTTCTTTAAATTTAGTTAGAAATAAATAAACAAACTATAATTGTATGTGGTGATCCTATGATACCAAATTAACAAGTAAATTAAATACTATGCAAACGAAATGTTTTTTTCAAATATAGTAAGTGACCTATTTTTGTGGGATAGATTAAAATAGAAAGCAAGTCTATCTTTGTGAGATAGAGGGAGTATAATCTTGCTAGAGACTTATTACGATACTGTCTATTGAAATTTCATATTAAACTAACTAATTTTATTATAACATGTTCATGAAATTAGTTTCTTATTTTATTGTAATCTTCGAGTTATTTCAATTTTAAAATATGTAAAATTTTGTGGTATGGACGAACTAAAGTATGAAAAAATTTATGGAATGGGAAGAGTATCATTATGTTGCTCCTTTCGTCCAGAGTAAAGGTTAACATTTATCTTTTACATATTTTTTTAGATATTAATATTTAATGTAGAGTTTGTGGTTGAGATGTGATAAAAAGTAAAAAAGAGGAGAAATAATATAAAAGTAGATGAAATGTGTGTTTTTCAATATTAAATGAGTGTTAAAAAAGAAAATTTAAAGCTTACCCTGGAACGTCCTAAATAGCAAAATGTAAAACTTATCTTGAGACAGAAGAAGTGTAAATAAAGTTTTGTGTTATTTTTTATTTTATTTATATCAAATCCTTCTTTTAATAATGTTTGCAGAAAACCATTCTATACAATTTTATGACTATTCGATGATTTAATATATGAATTTATGTATGACATGAATATACTGCCAAACAAGAATATTGAATTATTATTGAGTGGGTTTTATATAAAAAATGCTTTATGATAATCTTATCATGAAACTGTTTTAAATTATCGAATATTTGACTAGGAGTATCAATAATCTCATCAGGGGTGCCATTAATCTGGGTTCAATAAAATTTACAACAATTACAGTATAATATAATCGACCCAGATTAATGATACTCCTGATGAGATTATTGACACTCCTGGTCAAATATTCAATACTTTAAAACAGTTTCATGGTTAGTTTATCATGAACTATTTTCATATAATACTTTATCATTATTATTTTATTATAATATACGCGCATTTGCATATGCACAAGGTGCACGGTGCACTCACTCGACAATTGAGGTTGTTTAAATTAAAAAGTGTAGGTTGATTACACTTAAAAGTTTACACTGGAAATCTAGTGTAAACTTTGTTGTGTAAGCTAACCATACTTTTCAGTGTAAATAATCTCAATTGTTGAGCGAGTGCACCATGCGTCAAGTGCACAAGAAAGTTACTCTATAATGTATTTCATCTGACCCACTATGAGTTTCTCATTTTTCTTTTCTGGACGTCCTACTATAACCTTCCTTTTTTTTAAATCCCCCCGTCTCATTATAAGTTCATCATTCCATAAAATTCAATATAATAAATTTAAACACCGTTTTATGAGATTTATTTATCTTTGGATGCATGTCTATTTTCTAAAATTCTTTACTGAAACTGTAAATATATTATTATTTTTTTATTTTTTAGCACATAATAATGTGGCGTAATTTTTTTTTTTTTGTAGAAGAATCGTGTTTTATTCTACTGAAGTATGTCAGAAGTGAAGAACTGTATGATAAGTTTATTATAAATTCAGGTTAACTGAAAACATGGGCCGTCGCATGCTTCATCTCACTAAAATTTGGTACACATTTGTTAGAACTGTTGGATGATAATTTTTTCTGGGCCTGAGTCTGCGGACTCCTCTGCCTCCAAAGAGGAGCGGCCATGATTGAATGATATGACTTATATTAGTGTATTTAGTTGTGATAAACGAATGGTAAGACATATATCAGTAAAGAGTTTTGGGCATGATAAGTAAAGAGTGTTAGTCACTATAACTAAAGGTTACGACTTTATTATTAGTGATAATCGAAGGGTATGACATATGTTACAAAGGGTATCATTTCTGATAACAAAGAGTATGTATATCAGTTGTGATAACTAAAGAGCATGATCCATATTACTAAAGGATATTAATCATGCTATCGTAAGGTTTGACCTATTTTACAAATGAGAAGTTGAGATATTAAATTGTAGATTGCATAATACTTTAATATACCTTTTAATAATACAATCAATACATTGGATAGTTTAAATGATGCACTTTAGAATTATGATATATATATTTAAATGAGTCGTTAGTATTACAACTAATACTTTTAAATAGTTTTAGAAAATTTAGAACAGTTAAAAGATTTAGTAAAAATATTAAATTTAAAAAATTCAATTAGATTAGTAGTTCTTTTTTTCTTTCAAAATAATGGTTAAAAAAAAATAAAGGTTTTAAAAAAAGTTTAATACAGAAAATGAAAAGACATAAAATAAATGAACATGAATATTAAAACTAATCACCGTGCTTGACAAAAGCGCAGAACCAAGGTCAACTACTATGTCAGAAAAAACTAATTAAATTAAATATGAATAGTTTAGAGATAGATAATTAGATATCTTATATGATAAAACTTTGGTCTCTCGAATTAGTTGGTGATGGGAAAATAGGGTGCCCGGAAACTATTCGGGATGAAATTTAATTACGAATTTAAATTCAATTATTACTAACATGAATTAATCCTAATTAATTCAAATAATAATTCCAACAACAATTTTATCATCATGCATGCAAAATTAATTCACATAAAATCTATGGCGGAATAACTAGGAATTTATGTGATTACGTACCTCTTGTAGATATGACCTTTGATAATAACGGGACTATCACGACCGTGCTACCAACCAAAAGACATTCTCAAGTATGCCCCTTTCGTCTTGCTTGATCACCGGTGGGAAGTGCTTTCAAGCAATTAAAATAATCAAGGAAAAAGAAAAATATGTTTGCTCTTGATTTTTCCAGCACATGGAATCATGTACTTGGGGATGAAATAATCACCCCCTATTTATAATGTGGAGTGGCCGAATTTTTGGACTTGGAATAGGGTGAAGAAAATCTTTTCTTAGCCTCAAAGAAATCTTGAATATATCTCATATATTCTTTTCTCCATAATAAAATATTCCACAAAAATCTCAATCTCCTTATTAAGGGTAATTTTCGAAAATCTTAGGATTGAAATCACAAGATTTTGATCTTCTTGAATATATGAGATAATCTTGTATTCCAAGAATACATATCTTCCATAATATCTTTCCAAGAAAATCAACAAAATCTTTTCTCTCCTAAATCTTTAATTTTCGGAAATTATAAGAAAAAATCAGCAAATATATTTTATTTTATTTTAATCACCTTATTATTATTGGACTACTTAATGTGCTACTTGAGGGGCCTTTAGGAGAATAAAGATTGGACCTCCAATAGACTTCTGAATTTCAATATTGAGCCCCAATATAATTCAACTCATTAATATTAATTAGTACCACTAATAAATTAATATTGCAGTATCCATCTTAATCCATATTACGATAATATGGGCTCCCGGTTATTATTTTCCGCGTTTAAGATTATCTAGTCCATTAATTAATTAAGCTTCTGAATAGCTCTAAATTAATTAATATCTTTCACCTTGGAGTAAAGACAGCTCAACATTATTATCCGTACCAAAAAAACTAATTCTTCACTTGCAAGATTTGATACGATAAAACTTCTGAGCCCACCAAGGGGACAAATCACACGAGCCGTACTCGCACGCGTTTCTCCGTATTAAATCTTAGCAACGGTCGTATGATTAATATTACTGCCCAAAACACAAAGTTCGAAGTCACGATGATTCTCACCCAACATGAATCAAAGCAGTAACCATTAAGCACACACGGTCCTATTTAAGTGACGGAGATTAAGAAATCAATAACCACTGAGGTCTAATTCTTCACATTTCAGAACAGAAGAATTTATCCTCACTGTAGGTCCTCTTCAACACATACTAAATGTGCTAGTACAATCTCTTGGTCAAGACATGTCAATCTGAGATATACACATCAACCTTTCGCGGCGGATTGTTCAATTCCACCTGGGTCGTGAACTTGTACGTTTAGTTACAAGGATAATTGTTAATGTGATCTTCTGTGATCGGGTATCACCACATTAACTAAAATATAACACGTACTACTTATAATGAACTGGTTGCAATAAATATTCAACATTCAATCATATCTAAAGTAAATGCGATAAAAGATTTATTCTCATAAATAAGTGTTTAATACATGAGTTATACAAAGTAAAAACATACATTCACGTACAACTCCAACAGTTGGTTCTTGGGCTGGACATAAATTTTCCAAAAAATTATATGGTGTAGCTATCTACACCCACTATAATACTAAGTTCACACATCTCAATTTATGACTTTTACTAAATATATTCACTTAAAATATAATTTATAATATAATTATTGATTATAGGGAGATATGTTCTAATATTTTCGGTGGTTATCATTGTAAATAATTTTAAATTGAACAAATTTAGATTGTATTTATGATAAAATGAGTTGACGGTAAGAATTATAAAATAATAAAATAGATAATTTTTCATGTTGCACTTATATATATATGTAGAAAAGGTTGTATTTAAATTTTTGTGTTAAATCATTGTGCGAAGATATTGTGACATTTGTAAAGTATAAAAATATTAATAATTATGTTAAAAGTATAGTTATGCAAACGATTGTCATGCAAAGTACGGGCAGTAACCAAGTCCAGAGGCATGAATCGTCATAATTTAAGCTATTATTTTGTAATTAAATTTTATATTGTTTTTTTGACAAAATAGTTGTTTGGAAAAAGGTGCAATGTGAGCATTTTTTAAGACAAGTTGTCCTTGCTTTCATTGTAGTGGTATCTTTTCGTTTAACAATATTTAAGTGTTGAAATGTCTTAATTATTATAGATAGTTATATGACATTCTTATGTTCTAAGTTTTTTTAATAAATTAGTTTTTTCTTAATGTTTTACTAAGACAGTGCATCCAGTATAATGAAGTTATGTGGAAGGGAATTTTGACATACAACTCTTTTGAAAGATATACTCATCAAAATTGACCTTATTTTTTTGTTTCTCAATCTTACTTTTTTTAAATATATTAGTTAGAAGAGAATTTTTTTATTTTAGAAGACTACCTTATGAGTGTTTGTAAAATTAGTACAGTATCTTTACGGGCTTGCCAAATTGAGACAATGTCTTTACGAACTTGCAAAATTAAGACAATATCTTTACAAATTTGCAAAAGTACGACACTGTCTTTTAATTTTTGCTAATTTAGACCAAATTTTATAAAATACGACCACCTAGGCATATCATAATCAGACTTTATTTGACCCATATTTTATAAAATTTGGACTTAATTTACCCAACATAAAAGATGTGTCCTTATTTTCTAAGATTGTAAAAATAGTGTTCTAATTTCATAAGCCCATAAAGATATTTTCCTAAATTTGTAAGCCCAAAAAAATTGTGTCCTTATTTTGCAAACTCATAAGGTAATCTTCTAAAAAAATATTTTTCTTGTGTATATGCATTTATTTAGTGATAAATTATAAGGTGTGACTTATTATATACATATCAATTCGTAGTTCAAACAATATTGGTGATAGATTAGAAAAATAATTAACATCATTGTGGCGTTATATATTTTAATAATAAAATATTACTATTGAGAGTATGTTTTAGAATTAAATACACTTTACTTTAACCAGTTAAAAGAGATGGTTGAAGCAAATATTCAGATTAGACATTGTAATTGAATTCATAAAGTTGTTTCTGTGTAGAATTGGAGCTTAGGATGGAGGGGAGATGGTCCCCTTTCATTTTTTGTCTTTAGTAGGTTTTCTAAATATAGAAAAAACTCCGATTAATTGAATGGAAAAACTTGATCTTCAATTTCTTGATGGAAGCAAAGTATAAGTGAAAATGGTTCGCACATGAACTATTTGAAAGATATTAGTAGTTTTTTTCACTAATGGGTAATAGTTATTTTTACTGGAGGGTATTAGAAAGTTTAATTAAATTAAAAAAACGAATGATACTATAATGTCCAATAGATTGATTAACTATAACTTTGATTCTGCAAGGAAACCACAACTAGAGATCGACTCAACTCTGCAAGGATACTATAATGTCCAATAGATTGATTAACTATAACTTTGATTCTGCAAGGAAACCACAACTAGAGATCGACTCAACCCTAAACCCTAAACCCTAAATTAGGGTCTCATTAATTAAGCACGATCTATTAACTTGATTAGTGGATTCGTGAAGTCGATTGATAAGATAAAGTATTAGGGTTAAAATCATGAGCTTTCATCTTACGATCTTTAACTTAGGTTATTTCTTGCGCGTCACGGTTATTTTGATTATGTACCTGCTCTGTTAGTATACGTAGGGATTCCTATCCAGAGCATCACCATCACTCATTTGAATACAAACCTTAGTTAATTTGTCTTCTTTAATTCTTTAGTTTAATTTAGTTTCAATTAATCTTTCAAAAAAACCAAAAAAATATTACACTCATATTAGCTACGACGCGTAGATCTTCAGGGATCTGTTCGCATACACTTCATCTCGTGGGTTCGATATACTTGGCCATTATACTTACTCTTACTACAGTGAACCCGTCCGCTTGCGGGTGAGCGACTAGTAGAAGATAGTATTTTCGCTTCTTGATTATGTCTAGTTTGATATGCCGAATAGGATCTTAGGCCATTTTTTATATTATTGAGTCACTTAGCCAAAATTTTCCTTACCAATGACATTGAATCCCTTGTTAGCCCTTTTGAGCCTAAAGCCTATTTTATTTGCTAGCACATATGAACACTATTCCAATTCCTAAGCCTTTTTGTCCCAATTTGAGTGGAGAATAGGAAAGTGTGAATGTGAAGGGATTAAATTGAGTTGAAAAAGGAAAAGGTTGTTTGTTGAGTGAATATGAGAAGAAGGTGTGATGAAGTTATGAGATGTGGGAAAAAGAAAAAAAAATTGAGAATGAGCAAAAGAAAAAAATGAGCTCATGTGTTTGTGCGAAAAAAAAAATGAAGTGATTGAAAAAAAAAGTGAAAGAGTGAGAAAGAAAAAAAAATTGAAGTGTTGAGAGAATTGGAATTGAAAGTTTGTTGATTGAATATGTTTGAAGTAGTCTGTTCCTAATCTCGAAGTGCCAAAGTTTGAGTTTCTATTCTCCATTCACTTGAGTCACTTACCCTATATTGTTATCCCACCTGTCCAAAGAGCCTACATTACAACCTTGAGAAAAGTCCTTTTTTATTCGGCATTGATTTCTAGAGTATGGTCGGAGTTGAGAGTGCTTACAAGCTATGACTGCCAATATGTGTGATTGATTGATTGTTTGAGTGAGTCCCTTTATCATTGATATACACTTGTGAGGGAGTGAAACACATAGTTGAGTGCACATCCATGTTTGATCTTGGTGTTTCTTGTTATTGTTGCATGAGTATGATGAAGGAAAGTGAGTAGGTATACGTGGGATTGATCTTTGAAGCTCGAGTTCATTTGCTTACATGATTTGATTCTTTGACTCATTCCTAATAATTTCACTTGATTTATTACTTCATTTCTTGAGGACAAGCAATATGGTAAGTTTGGGGGGGTTGATTAGGCGAGAAATTGTTATGTTTTGGTGCCCGATTTGCCCATGTTTTGAGTGTTTTTTATGAGTGTTTGGAGTCAATTGAGTATAATTTTTATAAACTCATTAATTTGTCTCTTTGGTTTTCATAGATGGATAGAGGGCGAAAAGAGGAGTTCGTAGGACTTTGAATCGGCCAAAACGGACTCCAGGTTGAGAAGATATGAAGATTTTACGAACAAGTGTACAGTAGCCGAAAACCACTCGAGCGAGAGCACTCGAGCGCCAGCGCTCGACCGATTGCACCGCTCGAGCTACATGCTCGAGCGCCCCTGCTCGAGCTGCTCAAGCACTTTCCTATTTTTTGCCTCCGAATTCGTTTTTCGGCCCATGAGTTTTCGGTTCGCCCCGAAGCTTATATATACTCATTCCAAACTCGTTTTGGAGGAGAACAACATACCAACACATATTTTTACATACTTTGAGCGAGGAGAAAGCTTGGGGAGGAGTTTTGAAGGATTTTATACGTTGTAATCGAGGTTTTAATTTACGAATTCTTAGTTTTAGTATTTCTTTTGAACGTATTAGATTAATTCTTTCTTTCTTTACTCTTTGAGACGATTAAACCTAATTTTTCAGATTTATATAGATTTCTTTGGAGACTTTAATTTGTTCTTTCGTTTATGTTCTTGATTTTATTAGTTAATTCAATTATGCATATGTTTATTGTTCTTGTGATTGCTTTGATTATTCAAACCACCATGTTAGGCTAGAACCCTTGCATGCTTAGGGTAGGATGAACTCGTAGAAGTAGGATGTGAGTACGTAATTAGGATAATTCGTGACGTTTAGTTTTAATTCTCTTAATTAATGAATTCTTAAAATCAATCTTAACTTTACCTTTGAATTTCATACGAAATTGTTAGGGAGAGGACGACCGTATCACTCTTTAACAACTAGTAGTCTTAACGAGAAGGTTTAGAAGGGGTTAATTCATCTACCGGTTTAGCGAGGGAGGACGACCGCATCACCTTAGTTAAATTAGGGTCTCATTAATTAAGCACGATCTATTAACTTGATTAGTGGATTCGTGTAGTCGATTGATAGGATAAAGTATTAGGGTTAAAATCTTGAGCTTTCATCTTACGATCTTTAACTTAGGTTATTTCTTGCGCGTCACGGTTATTTTGATTATGTACCTGCTCTGTTAGTATACGTAGGGATTCCTATCCAGAGCATCACCATCACTCATTTGAATACAAACCTTAGTTAATTTGTCTTCTTTAATTCTTTAGTTTAATTTAGTTTAAATTAATCTTTCAAAAAAACCAAAAAAATATTACACTCATATTAGCTACGACGCGTAGATCTTCAGGGATCTGTTCGCATACACTCCATCTCGTGGGTTCGATATACTTGGCCATTATACTTACTCTTACTACAGTGAACCCGTCCGCTTGCGGGTGAGCGACTAGTAGAAGATAGTATTTTCGCTTCTTGATTATGTCTAGTTTGATATGCCGAATAGGATCTTAGGCCATTTTTTATATTATTGAGTCACTTAGCCAAAATTTTCCTTACCAATGACATTGAATCCCTTGTTAGCCCTTTTGAGCCTAAAGCCTATTTTATTTGCTAGCACATATGAACACTATTCCAATTCCTAAGCCTTTTTGTCCCAATTTGAGTGGAGAATAGGAAAGTGTGAATGTGAAGGGATTAAATTGAGTTGAAAAAGGAAAAGGTTGTTTGTTGAGTGAATATGAGAAGAAGGTGTGATGAAGTTATGAGATGTGGGAAAAAGAAAAAAAAATTGAGAATGAGCAAAAGAAAAAAATGAGCTCATGTGTTTGTGCGAAAAAAAAAATGAAGTGATTGAAAAAAAAAGTGAAAGAGTGAGAAAGAAAAAAAATTGAAGTGTTGAGAGAATTGGAATTGAAAGTTTGTTGATTGAATATGTTTGAAGTAGTCTGTTCCTAATCTCGAAGTGCCAAAGTTTGAGTTTCTATTCTCCATTCACTTGAGTCACTTACCCTATATTGTTATCCCACCTGTCCAAAGAGCCTACATTACAACCTTGAGAAAAGTCCTTTTTTATTCGGCATTGATTTCTAGAGTATGATCGGAGTTGAGAGTGCTTACAAGCTATGACTGCCAATATGTGTGATTGATTGATTGTTTGAGTGAGTCCCTTTATCATTGATATACACTTGTGAGGGAGTGAAACACATAGTTGAGTGCACATCCATGTTTGATCTTGGTGTTTCTTGTTATTGTTGCATGAGTATGATGAAGGAAAGTGAGTGAGTATACGTGGGATTGATCTTTGAAGCTCGAGTTCATTTGCTTACATGATTTGATTCTTTGACTCATTCCTAATAATTTCACTTGATTTATTACTTCATTTCTTGAGGACAAGCAATATGGTAAGTTTGGGGGGGTTGATTAGGCGAGAAATTGTTATGTTTTGGTGCCCGATTTGCCCATGTTTTGAGTGTTTTTTATGAGTGTTTGGAGTCAATTGAGTATAATTTTTATAAACTCATTAATTTGTCTCTTTGGTTTTCATAGATGGATAGAGGGCGAAAAGAGGAGTTCGTAGGACTTTGAATCGGCCAAAACGGACTCCCGGTTGAGAAGATATGAAGATTTTACGAACAAGTGTACAGTAGTCGAAAACCACTCGAGCGAGAGCACTCGAGCGCCAGCGCTCGACCGATTGCACCGCTCGAGCTACATGCTCGAGCGCCCCTGCTCGAGCTGCTCAAGCACTTTCCTATTTTTTGCCTCCGAATTCGTTTTTCGGCCCATGAGTTTTCGGTTCGCCCCGAAGCTTATATATACTCATTCCAAACTCGTTTTGGAGGAGAACAACATACCAACACATATTTTTACATACTTTGAGCGAGGAGAAAGCTTGGGGAGGAGTTTTGAAGGATTTTATACGTTGTAATCGAGGTTTTAATTTACGAATTCTTAGTTTTAGTATTTCTTTTGAACGTATTAGATTAATTCTTTCTTTCTTTACTCTTTGAGACGATTAAACCTAATTTTTCAGATTTATATAGATTTCTTTGGAGACTTTAATTTGTTCTTTCGTTTATGTTCTTGATTTTATTAGTTAATTCAATTATGCATATGTTTATTGTTCTTGTGATTGCTTTGATTATTCAAACCACCATGTTAGGCTAGAACCCTTGCATGCTTAGGGTAGGATGAACTCGTAGAAGTAGGATGTGAGTACGTAATTAGGATAATTCGTGACGTTTAGTTTTAATTCTCTTAATTAATGAATTCTTAAAATCAATCTTAACTTTACCTTTGAATTTCATACGAAATTGTTAGGGAGAGGACGACCGTATCACTCTTTAACAACTAGTAGTCTTAACGAGAAGGTTTAGAAGGGGTTAATTCATCTACCGGTTTAGCGAGGGAGGACGACCGCATCACCTTAGTTAAATTAGGGTCTCATTAATTAAGCACGATCTATTAACTTGATTAGTGGATTCGTGAAGTCGATTGATAGGATAAAGTATTAGGGTTAAAATCTTGAGCTTTCATCTTACGATCTTTAACTTAGGTTATTTCTTGCGCGTCACGGTTATTTTGATTATGTACCTGCTCCATTAGTATACGTAGGGATTCCTATCCTGAGCATCACCATCACTCATTTGAATACAAACCTTAGTTAATTTGTCTTCTTTAATTCTTTAGTTTAATTAGTTTAATTTAGTTTCAATTAATCTTTCAAAAAAACCAAAAAAACATTACACTCATATTAGCTACGACGCGTAGATCTTCAGGGATCTGTTCGCGTACACTCCATCTCATGGGTTCGATATACTTGGCCATTATACTTACTCTTACTACAGTGAACCCGTCCGCTTGCGGGTGAGCGACTAGTGGAAGTTAGTATTTTCGCTTCAAGTCAATACACTTTACTTTTAACCAATTATTGTTCTTTAAATAAATAATTAATACTCTTAATTACCATTTACTAAATTGGTTTTAAGGGAAAATTGTTATTTTATGATACTACCTTATGAGTATTTATAAAATTAGGACACTATCTTTATAGACTTGCAAAACTGAGATAATATCTATACGAACTTGCAAAATTAGGACAATATCTTTACAAAGTTGCCAAACTATAGCACCCTCTTTTTATTTTAGCCAATTTAGGCCAAATTTTATATAATACGATCAACTGGGCATATCGTAGCCGGGCTTTGTTTGATCCATATTTTATAAAATTTGGCCTATATTTGCCAAAAATAAAAGATAATGTCCTTATTTTGCAAGATTGTAAAGATGAGGCTCTAATTTTATAAGCCTATAAAGATGATTTCCTAAATTTGTGAGCTTGGAAAGATAGTGTCCTAATTTTGCAACTACATATGAGTTAATTTAGTGTGTCAATATTTTATTGGTGAAATATCTTAATTGTTATATATAATTGTATGTATTTCTTATGGAAATTACACTTTTTTATCCTTCAGCTTTGGTTGGTTTTTATTTTGATCCCGTTTACTATGAGATTTTGAATTTTATCCTATAACTTAATAAAATTTGTGTTTTTTATCATGTTACCTGCTACACCAGGTAACCATTGAGGTAAAAGCTCACAGGACACCAATTTTTTGTAATTTATAGGATGCAATTCAAAATGTCACGTCATATTTTTCGAAAGAGGTATCTGGTGTAGCAGGTAATAGGACAAAAAAATACAAATTTTGTAATATATAGGAAAATTAAATTCAATAGCTCAAAGTTAACCGGGACGAAAATAAAAGATAACAAAAGTTGAATGATAAAAAAATGTATTTTTCTTAATTCTTATGTTCCAAATTTTTTTAATTAATTATCTTTTCTTAATTTCTTATTAACAAAGTGCATCCACTATAATAAACATTAAGTGCCATAGAGTTATGACATAGAAATCTTTTAAAAGATATACCAAATATTATGTATATTTGGTGGTCTACAAACCAAATGTCATGTGAAATTTTACATCATGATTTCTAATCGATATTTATTATCATTTAAAACTAATATTTTACATTTGAGAGTTCATAATTTATATATTTCATTTGTAGTTGACTTATTTTTAAGCATGATCAAACTCTTAATATGATACATATAAAATAAAAGATTTAATTATTTTTTTCCTGATGTTTGAGTCCTCATATGAAGCTACAAATACATATATTAAATTAGGTTCCCAGTATTCTTACTATATGTGTTTTTACTAAAGTGATATTGTTGAATGTATTTAGAAAAAATATTTTCTCTTACTGGACATTTGTAGCAATTAGTATATAAAAAAACTACAACATGTACAATGATCGCATTCAGTATTTGTGTTTGACGCTATTTACACTAAAATTTTTAAGATACTGGTGTTTAAAATTCTCCATATATAAAGAAAATTAATCTTTGTATTTGAATATTTTTCATTCTAAATAAAACTCAACTTATAATAGTGATTATTTATTATAATATATTCGTGTTTAGTAAGACTCTATAGGAAGACTCATGTAAAAACAATTTATCATGATTAAAATTGTTATTTTGTAATTAAATATTACATTCTACTTTTGACAAAATAGTGGTTTAGGGAACATGTGAAATGTGAGCACTTGCTTTCATTGTAGTGAGCTTTTTGTTTGACAATATTTTAGTGTTGAAAGCTTTAATTATTATAGATAATTATATGAATTTTTTAAGTTCTAATGTTGAATGCTTTAATTATTATAGATAATTATATGAATTTTAGTGTTCTATGAATTTTTTTATGTTCTATTTTTTATGTTATATATTTTTTCTTAATTAATAGTATAGTGCATCAAGTATAATGAAACTAGGTTGAATAGAGTTATGACATATAACTTTTTTGAAAGATATACTTACTCCTATGAGTAACTGGTGTTCTACAAATCAAATAATGTTTTAAATCTAAGATCATAATTTTCAACCTATATTTATTATCATGGAAAACTAATATTTTACAACTAAAAGTTTATAATGTACCTCTTTCATTTTGTGGTTAACTTATTTTTAAAACGTGAGATTTGTGGTACATATATTAAGTTAGTTTCTTGATTTCCAAGTACACAACGAAAGTTGTATATAAAGATTTTTTTTTTAATTTGTAATTTTTTTATTAAAGATAAATATTGTAGTTTTATTATTGTTTTATATAATTTATATAATATTGAAACAAACAATACATAATTACTCAGATTTCAATTAAAATCAACATTTATGTATTTGTAAATACATTATAAAATTAAAATATATATTTTCATATAATTTTTTATTCTCCAAATAACTTTATTTACAATCCCGCGAAAATCGCGGGGACCTGATTTATGCAGATGATGAACAGGTTTAGTTATGAAGCTTTTGATCTGATGATGAGCGATATTGTTAGATCTCCTAATGGTTCGACCAGTGACATGTTGTTCGGTGGTAAAACAGTTGTACATGGAGGGGATTTTAGACAAATTCTTCATGTTCATGCGACTATCGTTCATGCGACTATCAATACATCGTTCATGCGACTATCAATACATCGTATTTGTGGGATTATTACAATGTAGCATCTATAAATTTTCAAAATTGTTCATTCATTCAAAATTATCTGATACAAATACTAAGTTAATTTTTCCTTTTTCGATTGACAGGTGCTAACTTTGATAAAAAAAACATGAGATTGCAGCATGAAGATATTGATAGCAGCTCTAATGGGATGACAATGGCGAGTTCTCGAGATGGATTTTGAAAGTAGGTGATAGAATGCTTGGAGATATCATTGATGGCTTTGCTGAAATTGAAATTCCAGATGGTATTTTGATTTCCAATTTAAGTGATCCAATTGCAGCTATACTTCAGAGTATTTATCCATCCATAGTTGATAATTTGCATACACATAAATATTTTGAGTATATAACAATACTTGCACCTACACATTATGGTGTAGAGTCTATCAATAAAAAAATTCTTTCAATGCTTCCCGGAGATAGTAAAGTATAATTGAGTTCCGATAGCGTGTGTAAATCGAAGTTTCGTGATGGGGGTCATGAGGACGCGGTGTCTGTTGAATTCTTGAATTCTGTCAAATATCCAGGGATGCTAAATCATCGTTTGATCTTGAAAGAAGGTGTGTCAATAGTTCTTTTGAGGAACCTTGACCAGAAGTCTGGCCTGTAAAAAAAATATTGGCAGTAAAGTCTATATTCCAAGAATGACTTTGACAAACTCGAATCAAACTATGTCTGTGAATTTTACTAGGCGTCAATTTCCATTGTTGCTTTGTTTTGCCATGACAATAAATAAGAGTCAATGTCAGTCGCTTTCCACTGTAGGATTGTATCTTCCCAAACCGAGTTTCGCATGGGCAGTTGTACGTTACGGTCTCGAGAGTAAAAAGCAAGAGAGGACTAAAAATTTTGAGTCTTGATTCCGATAGTAAACCGTCAAGGTATACAACAAATATTGTGTATAGGAAAATTTTCAGAAATCTGTAGTATTATTCAAGTACAATTTAGTATTTATTTTCTATTAGTGGATGAGCGTAAGAAAAAATAATCTAATTTTTCGTTATGTATTTTTTAACAATGTACTTATTGGTGTGGACCAAATTTTAATTTGTAGTGAATAGTATATATATATATATATATATATATATATTAAAATAAAATTCACAAAATTAGCATCATGAGTCATTTATAAAATACTACACAATACTTTTCTAAAGGCTGATTTTTTTAGATATTAATGAATTTATTTTAAATGCCCGAGGCATTCGCTGGTACTACACTAGTAATATGATAAAATGTAAACTTAGTTGTATTATACACATGACAAACTAAAAACTTATATCAAACCCATAAAAAAATTATTGATTAAGTACCAATCAACTGGAGATATAACCAGAAATTTGGTCAATTGTTGTATATGGATAAATCAATAAATTACATAGGTATTTATACTACATAAACCGTATATTAAGAAATATGTATAACAATCTATTTTTCAAGGGAAGATATTAAATTTGATGGCAAGAATTTATTGGTATCATACGCTATTTCGAGGAAAATATTTCGAATTCCCTACTATAATCTATCAATATTTTGCTAAAAAAATTCCTAAAAAATTTAAGAAAAGGGTTGTTCAACCGTGGAATTTTTTTTGCTTACATTAATTTAATATTTAAAAGAATATATCATATTATACATAAATATTTGTTTCCATTGATTAAAATATATTCAAATTTATAGTATATATTAGAGTAATATACTGTTAAAAGTTAAAGTAATTAAATTATTGCGAGAATATCGCAAATGGTCCAGTAATTTTTGCATTCAAGTTTATTTATTTATAAAAATATTTTAGATTTTTTTTTTTACAAAGTTAATAAATATACCTCCACGTAAAGTGCTTTCTATATACAAATTAAAATGATTATTGCTTAAAATTCTCAAGCTTTCAATATTAAATCAAATTATATAAGTGTATTACTTTATTAATGATAACAACTTACTTGTAGAATACACCAAAGTATTATGTGAACAATACTCATTATAATTATTAACGTCAATAATAATTTACTAATACCTTATATTTATACAACCAATGCATTTAACGAAAATGACTAATTTAAATTTAGTTAATATTTTTAATGAAAACAACTAATATCCTACCGAACTAATAATTTAAGTGCAATTCACTGATACATTTACTGTAATTTACTAAAAAAATTAAAAGAAAAAATAATTGAAATCCTACTATAAGGAAAACATAAAAAAAAATTGAAATCCTATTTTATAAAAACAATTCAAAATTTCTTCTAAACATTTCACGTATACATATATTTTGAGAAAAAAAATTAAAATTAGTTAAATTCGGCAGCTTAAGGCTACCGACGCTGCCTTGAGAAACATAGAGGACCTTCAATGGCCTTTTCTACCAAACCCGTTAGGAAAATTGCAAGGCAAAGTTGGAATTATGAAAGCTTTCAAAATATAATTAACCCTAACATAGAAAATGTAAGGTTTGAATTTAATTGTGTAAAATTAAGGGTTGAGATAAAGAGTTTAGCCAAATTTTAATGAGAGCACGTTATTTCATAATGGAGAGATTTTAGACATGCCACATCAGCCTAAAAATAAAGTGGTGTTGACACATCATATTGGAGAGGTTTGGTAATATATTATAATAAGATAAGATAAATAAATAAATAATTACATGAAGTTTCATTTGGTTCAATTAAATCAACTCCCGCTTCGTCTATTTTCTCTAAGGCTTCTTCTATTTCCATTTGAACTTTTTCTACACGTATTTAGTCATGGGGATATTTGAAACGTACTACTATATTTTTTTAAAAAAGTGGTCTAGATTGATTTTAATCTATAAAAAATCAAAAGTACTCAATAATTTTAATTTTTTGAACAAACACTATGTGGTTACGGAATGCTTGAAGTGGTTATAGAATATATGTGGAGTAAGAAACAAGTTTTAAGCAGTTTTATTGGTGTACAATTATTTCTTGAAAAACAATTTTAAAATGAATTATTTAATTATGACTTAAAAGAGTTTGATAACGGAAGGAAATAATTAAATGAATTAATTCTAAACCTCTCTACAAGTTTGGACTTTTAGATGAGTCAAAATTCTTTTATGGTATCAGAGCCAACAGGCTCACGCCCGGACAAAAATCCTGAATTTTAAGGGAAATAATTAAATGAATAAATTTTAAACCTCTCTACAAGTTCGCACTTTTAAAGACTGCAAACAATCCTAGAGTGAACACATATGTAAATTGTCATATACATGATATGTATAGTACAAATTTAAATGTGTTTTTATATTAATTATATTCCAAATTGTCTCGAATAGTTGTAATTGTTCAACACTTACTTTTAAGTGAAAATAATCACTACCTAAAAAAATAAATGATAGTATGATACTCATGTTTAAAGTAAAATTTTCATAAATTTCATCCTTTTTGGATTAAAATTTATGAATTTAAACCACAAATGAAAGAATGATACTCATGTTTAAATTCATAATATTTTCATCATTTCACCCTCTTTGATAAAAATGTGTTGCCCATTTACATTTCTTACCCATGTGATAAAATTATGGTGAAAATTGCACTTTTAGTCTCAAGAGAATGAGTGTAAAACACTTTTGGTACCTATGTGCGAAAATGATCCTTATTTTTTTTGCGGTTTCGGTCCCACTCGTGAATTTTTAGGACCAAAACTGCAAATTTGTCATATTCTCTTGGAATTAAAAATACAATTTATACATTCTCTTAGGACCAAAATTACAATATAATATGCACTTGGGACCAAAAGTGTTAAAAAAAATTATGGGACTAAAAGTGCTAAAAAAAAGGGACCATTTTGAAATGAACACATTCTCTTGGAAACAAAAGTGCAATTAACCTTAAAATTATATTGTTTGTGATTGCACGGTACACCAATTGTACAACGCGTTCTTTATATTTATGGTGCATGGAGCATGACATCTAATTATAAAATTAAATCCTCCTTCATATATTTACCTTACTAAACTCAATAATTATTTTTAAGTGACCAAATTACAGTATAATCAAATGGTCTAGGATACCAAGCCTAACGGTCATCATTTTTTCTTATCGTGTACAAGGAGTGAGAAGAACTCATGCACAAAAAACAAATAACCTTTTGAGTTAAACAATAACAAAATTGTCGTATCTAATTTAAATAAGTAATTGTCGTATATGCTAACCTTTTTTTTTTGAAAATACGTATATGTTAACCTTAGCTGCCCGCTTCGCAACATTTCACAATAATTTAACGGTTATGGAGCTATACCCGGACTTCGGATCCTTCTATCCTGACCCGTTGGATCCTCCATTTCGATATACTCATATTTTATTTCTTATTTTAATTGTTGTATTTAATGCATGTTATGAATGAATTATTAATGCAGATTAATATGTACGATGTGTGTCAGTCTAGCTACTTTCAAAAAATACATGGAATATGTGTCGTCGATAATTTTAAAATATAAGATACGAAAAAATGAGATCTCATAAGATTCTGAATTCATATAAAATGGGCAAAAACTTAAATGTGACCAAAATAAAAAAATTAAACACATTAAAATTTACAAAAAGAAAAAACTAATAATTATATGAAAGACAAAATTTTATATAAAAATAGTTCATGATAAATTTATCATAAATGTTTTAAAATATTAAATATTTAATTATAAATATCAAAAATCTCACCAAAAGTAATTATTATTGATTTTTTTTTTACCTAACTTCCAATACTGCTGATGAGTTTTTTGATACTCTCTCTAAAATATTTATAATACTTTTAAATAATTTTATTATGAACTATTTTCATACAAAATTTACTCTATATGAAATGATCTCATAAATGAAATATGAATTTTTGTAATATTCTTAAATCTTGAGTTTCAAAAATTTACAAAAATACTACATGTGATATATGTAAAATTGGCGCATGCATGAGACGTGGTCAATAAAGTTTGAATTGAAAATTCAAGAATAAACTGCTTTGAGTATTTAACACATTAAAACAAAAATCTAAATTTATAAAACTGTCCAAAATAGGACTTAGATTCGAGTCGATGTCACATTAGTACTTAACACATGAGAATTTAGTAAAATAAAGCTACTATATTTACTTTGGTGATTTACTCGAATCCATGTCACGTATTTCATTTATTTATCAATTTCATGAAGATTTTAATTCTAATGTTTTGGGTTGCAAAATAAACACAAACTTTAGCATTTTAAACTCAAATTTAATTTTTTTTCAAAACACACACTAACACGTCGAACTTTTATTTTTTATTGCAATTGAGGTATTACTGCTTACTTCTTGGGGTATTATTGATTACTTCTTTGCTTATTATTGTTTACTTCTTGGGGTATTACGAAATACTTCTTGAAGTAATACTGATTACTTTTTTAGTATTACTAATTTTTTATTAATATTTTTTTAAGAAAAAGAAAAGTAAGTGCATACCACTTATCACTGCTTTGCAATAAATTATTGTAACTTGTAAGGATGCATATGAAATTTACATCTAGAAGATATTGACTCTTACCAAAAAGAATTGTGATTACATGATTTATTATATAGCACAAATATTTTGAATCTGAAAAATGCATGATACTTGATTATATTATCACTTCATAAATTACTGATACTAAATTATAAATTAATTTGTGCCAACGGGAAACTGCATATTAAATTATTAATTTTCAATTTTGTGACGGCTAAAGTAAAAAAGAAACAGAGGTATAAAATCATTAATATATTTATGGTGGACAAACAAATTTATGCTGGTTGAGCGTGTGATCATTTCCATGTAAATACAAAGATAAAAATGAATAAGTAACAAACACGTGTTTTTCTTTTACCAACATAAATCAACATTAAGACGACGTATATGCAATTAAAGGACAGCAATGCTATGGACTCAATTTGTTTTATAGTAAGTGTGGTTTTAGATATTTTGTAGTATTAATTTAAAAAAGTTAAAAATTTATCAAATTTACCTCAGTTAAACTTTCTCTCGTCAACATTCTCCTTCGGTAATGAAAAAGTTAGAGATTTTTAGTATTAATGATGGGTAAATTTAGAAGAAATATGGAAAAATAACTAAAATGATAAATAAAAAATAACCTCTAAATTGATTCATTATAAAACAAATGTAGTTGTCAAGTGTTGGTAGCTCAATTGGTTGAGGCCACCACCTAAGACCCCATAGGTCTTGGGTTCGAGACATGGAGAGGGAATTTATCTCCCTCTTGTGGTGGTTGCGGTCTGGCTGCAGTGCTGCTGTGGTTCGGAGTTGCGGGCCTCTTGTGGTGATTGCGGTTCCAGTGGTCGAAAGAACTATTGTAAACCTTTCATTTTTTTTTTTATTCATTCATAAAATGGACTATAAAAACCTTATATGTAAGATCTATTTAGAGTTTGTCAGGTAGAATTAAGAGTTTATGGTGTTCAAATCTCTAACTACATTCATACAAACTTTTATATTTAAGTATATACTGCACCAAACTTCCTTGTCCTAAAATCAACTAATAGAGCTTAATGTTATTGAAGTTTGAAATTAGTTTTCATTAAAGTTTTTGCTATAAGTATAAATTACTATATGACTATTTGCATCCATATTCATTTTTCATCCAGATATTAAACATGATTAATATTCATTCCCAAAGTGATATTCTAACTATTACAATTTATTCGAATATTCATATAAAAAAATCAACAAATCATTATAATAAATCATTAAATAGTTTATATATATTAATAAATTATTCTAATTTTCCTGAATCCGATTGTGACTATGTTCGTATTTATATTAAAAGTAGTTCTCAAATATTTAAAAAAAAATTAAAAACCAATTCAAATTTTCTTAAAACGATTTTCGGATTGAATTAAAAAATAATTAATTATTAATTTAGAATCGTACCGGCCCCAAAAATGTCCGTTGTTCAACAATCAACATGCACAATTTTGTTGAAAAGTTCCATTTAAAGGCCGGATACATGAACATAGGGTTGTTAAGAAACAATACAATAGTCCATACATCCCCTCCCAAGATTGGAGTCAAATTAAAATATTTGCAAATTGCAATTGGGTATTTAATCAATTCAAAACGATAATAAATAAATTTATATTTAGTTTTTATAAGGGCACTAATACTTCAATTTCATAACCCATTTGTCCCCACTTTAAGTTTTACAATTCACAAAAATAAAAAATAATATTTTATATATTTAAATAATTATTTTTTTAAACAACTACATACTTTTTTATAAATAACCATGAACTTTATATATATGGAGCATGAGGTCCACCACATGTGAAGTAAACAAATTTCTTTTATTAAACAAAAAAAATTATGGAAATATATAGTGGATTGAGGAAGCGTGATTTAGTGGAAAACAATTATTTAAACCTAGTACTAAAAGTTATTCAACTTTATGTCAAGAGAAAAAATAAACATATATTAGTACTTTTTGATAAATAATTATTCTCAATCATGTCAATTTGATACACTAAATACTTTGTATTAGAAAACCCCTTAAATATTTAAATAGGGTTATTATTTTCTTAGCTTTTATTCAAGTTTAAATTAAACGATGCTATTGATTGGCCGGTTATTAGGGATGGCAATGGGGCAGGGCGGGGCGGGTACTTGAAGATCCATGCCCGCCCCATCCCTTGTGCGGGGCAGGGCAGAGTGACCCATTGCAGAGCGCGGGGCGGGGCGACACACTCGGGTCTTAATAATTTATTTTCATGATAATTATACACAATATACTTTAAGATATTTAACCTAAAACTAATAAATACTAATAAACATGAAAAATATAATATTTTTGAAGTTGAATCATAATCATTTATATTATATAAAACTAATAAATATGAAAAAATATAATAATATTTTACATTTCATATGTATATCATATATTAAATATAATATATATTTATAAATTTTATATTATATGTGGGTCAGAACGGGGCGGGGCAGAGCGGGGCGGGGTAGAAGTAATATCCATACCTGCACTGCCCCGCTGTGGGTCACAGGGCGGGGCGACCCAAACAGATCGGGGCAGGGCGGGTCAGCTGTGGGGCGGGCCAAATTGTCATCCCTACCGGTTATAGTATATGTATGAGATTTAAGAAGTTGAATAATTATAAAATAAAATACAAACAATATTGGATAATTAACTATGTACAATACAATAATAACTGGGAAAGTTGTCCCCATACTAATTTCCTAAATTTTAGAACATAAACACCTCGACTTGAATAAACATCAGCAAATATAATGAGAAACTACAAAATTTACTTCTATAGAATTACTTTTGGATACATAAATTGTAATGAATTACAGTATATTTACAAATGTGTTCATACATGAATTAATTCGTAATACTTTTTAGTATAATCAACTAACATTTACATCTCTAGTGTAATTAATTAATATTCTTTAATTAAATAACTAATATTCTTCTTATTTTTTGGTAATAACTTTCAGCAAAAATAATTAATTACTTCAAAATTAATTATACTCTTTAGTAAACAGTTTATGCATGAACAATTTTCAATTTATGCTTTCCCTTTACTAAATTATAAAAATATAAAATAGTACTCCCTGCATCCATGAAAAATAAGCTTATTGTTTTTTGCACAATTATTAAGAAAGTTGATATAATATATAAAAAGTATCAAGTACAAAATAAATTATTTTAAAAATATTATGTGTGTATGTTGAAAAGTGTAGATAAAGTTTATTATTTCCCTTTTATACAACAAGATTATTTTTCGTGGACGGCCCAATAAAACAATGTTCAAACCTATATTTTATGGACGGATGCGGTACATTTGTTAAGAATTAAGATGTTATAATTTCACGTCATTCCCTGTCCCAAATTCTTTAACTTATAAATTTGCACACAATTCAAAATATTCTGCCATTATATTTTCCCTTTGAAGTATCAAATATGCGAGTGCTACTATATGCACACTGATTGGATACATCGGTGTCCAATCAGTGTGCCACTTTATTTTTTTTTTATTTGACTTTAATTATTTAATGCACACTGATTGGACACATCGGTGTCCAATCAGTGTGCTAATTCAATTTTTTTTTAATTAGACTTTAATTATTTAATTAATTAATCTTAATAATTATTTGAAAAGTCATATTTATTTTTTATACAATATTTGAAAAGTGATTTTTAAGTGACCAAATTAATTAGTGCGTTCAAATATCTGCTAAATTGCATCAAATATTTAGAAAGTCATATTTATTTTTTACATTAACTTTAACTGTACTCTAATTATTTATTTACACTAATTATTTTATAAAAAATATTAGTAAAATGTTTAGGGCGATGATGAGTAAAATATTAGTAAAATAAATTCTACAAGTGATTTGTCTACAAAAAGTTCTAATTGTATAGGCATCTTTCTTCCCACCTACAAAATAATTTTCCTACGGAAATTTCTAGGCAAATTGTGTTGAATGTAAAATTTTGTTTGGTTTAGAGTTACAATTTAAAGATCATATAGATCTATACAATTATCTACACAACGATCATGCACAACGGCGTAAAGATAAACGTGAGACTGACAAAAAGGCAAAAAATGATGCCAAAAAAAATCTTTTTTTTTAATTTTTTATGAAAAATATGTAATGTGTGTATTTTTTTTCCTGTAATGATTGGATTTTTTTCTTGTAATGAGTGTATTTTTATTAGAATTGTGTATATTTGTTCTTCCTCACAATTAATATTTTTGAATTAAGTAGCTAATATTTTTTTAATATTAAAAATAGTTTTTTTTTTATATAATAGTTACTCTAAACAATTAATACTTTTAAATGAAACAACTAATATTTTTTGTAAAATAATTACAGTAAATAAATAAAGATAAATAACATCATCCATCACCATGCACCCTAAACATTGTACTAATATTTTTTGTAAAATAATTAAAATAAATAATTAAAGTAAATAAAATAATTAAATAATTAATAATTTTAATAATCATCATCTAATCATTACCTAATCATCATCATCATCATCAAATGCATTATGCACATTGATGGGACAATTGTCCCATCAATGTGCATATAGCACTTGTGCAAATATGCACATGCCTACCAGCAGTGTAATCATTAGTAGGTTTGGTTTATCAATCATTGGTAGGACTGCGTTTGTTTCGTAGGAATGAATATATTTGTGGAAATACATCGTTATTAATTTGTAAAATCGTATCAAATATATTTATTTTTAATCAGGTCTAGCGTGAAATTGTCTCACGGTAAGATGGAATATAAATTAGACATATCGTATTAACACTTTAAAATGAATTAGTGATAATTGTACTAGCGTGTGAACTGTCACCCTATAAGATCGTCTTGCATAAATTTTTACCTTTAGGGGTCGTTTGGTTTGCTGGATTGGGTGGAATTAAAGTTTTAGTCTCACTCAATCCCATATAATATTGCGTTTGGTTCGCAGGTTTACGGTCCGGAATAAGATTGGGGCCCGAGCCATAAACCTACATAATCTATCAAATGAGGGACTAAATAATCTCTTAGGGATGGTGGGACTTCATAGTCTCATGTTTTAAAAATAGTATATTGCACTTTAAACTCACTTAATCATTCAATCCAAACACACATTCCTCCTCAAATAATTCCATCTAATTCAATCTCATCTAATCAAATCTCATCTAATCCAATTCCGTCTAATCAATCTCATCCCGTGAATCAAACAACCCTTGTTGTTTATAAAAAGGAATATTTGATCATGCAATGGATTGTTTGATCAATTTTTTTTTTTTTTTTTTTTTTCTGTTTTTGGTTCAAATGCCAGCAGTCTAAATTTCAACTGACCACATTTATGTATATGAGAGGATCTTAATCAAAGCCCACCCTGACAACCACGATGAATATGTTTCAAGTCAAATGCAAAAGAATCCAAAAAAATAATAATATTGACGTAATATCTTTTTTTTTAAGGAATCCTAATTAATCGTCTAAATTGAAGCTAAGCAATTTTGACCTATTTTTTTCAAATTCCGCGACAAATAACATGAATAATTTTAGATGAAAATTCTTTACAATAAAATTATTATAAAATTATTTTAAGTATAAAATATTTGATTAAAAATATTAATTAAAATCTCATTAGAAGTATAAAAATCAGGTCAATTGTATCAAATTTTATAATTGTTGATGTTTTTTTACCAATAATATGATACCGCTGACCTCAATTTTTAATATTCCTAATGAAATTTTTTATACTCTTATTTTAAAATTTGACATTTTAAAATAAATTTATTATGAAACATTTTCATAGAGTTTATTGACCCACAAATAGAGGTCACACGAAAATAGCCTGCCGCCCTAACGCTACATTAGAATTTCTTAATTTATTGGTTGGGGTTTTTAGTATCATCAATAACTTGAAGACTTTAAATAAAACGAAAAAACGATTGGCTACACCCTATCTCGATTCTCAAGGAATTAATAAAGTGTAACATCTTCGTAAGGAAGAATTCCATCAAAGCTAAATATTTAGATGAAGTTACTTGCTGTCCGATATAAACTGAAAGTGAGCCAAAAAATTTATATCATACAGAAAAAAAAAAAAATTAAATAAATAAAT
Organism: Ballota nigra; assembly: GCA_947034835.1. Lineage (NCBI taxonomy): Eukaryota > Viridiplantae > Streptophyta > Magnoliopsida > Lamiales > Lamiaceae > Ballota > Ballota nigra. Next base: position 4,283,943 of record OX344726.1, on the reverse strand, counting down.
CTCAACTAATAACGTAAAATTTATGTATTTATTTTAATTCCTAATAATCTAGAGCAACAATTTTTTGTGTTGTATAATAAAATGTTAACTTTCAAGTGCAAGCCATAATTATGGCTTGATAGTAGAAAGAGACGAGTTGATGTGGAGTAAGACGGTTCCACTGAAAGTGATGGTTATGAACACTAAATGATAGGTTGCCCACAAAAACAAATTTAGCAAGGAGGGGGATTATTGGCAAGGGAGTTGACTTGATTGTATAGCATGCGAGCTCGAAGAAGAATATACAGAACATCTTTTCATAAAATGTTCGATGACAGCAAAATTATGGGAGAAATGCTTGGAATAGTTTGATGTCCTTGTTGCCCTCCCAGGTATGATCATTGACCATTTCCTTCTATTCTTTGGTTTGTTACGGAGGAAAAAAGAAGAGGTGATAGGGGTGACACTGTGAGAATGTGTAGTTTTGATGATATGGAAAACGAGAAAAAAGTCATTTTTAAAGGTGGGAAAGTTGGTATTTTTTTTTATTAAGTTACAAGTACAACCCATTACATTCAAAGAAATGGATTACATCTCAGGGGCTATACTAGTGACAGAGATAGGAATTTTTACTCCGCTCCATTCTTGAGGATTCGAAGAGTTTAAAGCCAGCTTCGCAAGGTCGTGAGCCATAGTATTGATAAAATGATGAAGGAAATTAAAGGGAGGACTTAGGGTGGGATGTTGGTGAAACAGATGATTCATTGTAATTCTTCATTAAAAGATTGATTTTTTTTTTCCTGATTAAAAAAAAAAAAAAACGTACACTCCTAACAATAGTCCGAACAAAGGTTGGATAATGGTAAGAGGAGAAAAGAAAGGCGACCACTCAACGTGACAAGAAAACACCAAAATATATTGGACCACTACATAAACAAATGAGACATTGTAAAATGGCAATTTGATGTTTGACTATTCGTTATGCCCATTTCTTCCCATATGCATATTGTGGCTCTATTCCATTTTGGGCCCTTTAGACCCACTCATGTGTAATGATGGCCTACACTCCAAGAAATTTCAGGTTATATGCATGCACTACTCCAACAAGTTGTAATTATTGAATATGCATCAAACGAATAGAAGTGAGTGTCAATTGTTTAATTGTTTAGAAATCACAACACAAAATCTTCTTTGTTAGTATCCAAAGCATGAAATGTACATCATTATATTTATATACTGATAATATGCATTTATTGATACTATTTGACTTATAAACTGAAATCACAGTATAAATATCAACAAATATATGTAATGGTATCAGTGAATACTTGATTAGGCGTGAAATTGTCATGATTCGTAGCTAGAAACGCCCTAGTTTTGGTCGAGTTTATAGAGTATTTGGAGTCAATTGAGCATTATTTCTATACATTGATAAATTTGTCTCTTTGATGCTCATAGGTGAAGAGAGGACGAAAAACGGAGTTCGTAGGACTTTGAATCGACTCAAACGGATGCCCGGATGAGAAGATATTGAAGAAATACGATTGGTATTAGTGCGGACGAGGAAAAGTATCATTTGGGAGGATTAGAGATCACTCGAGCGCGCAAACATACAGAACTATTCTTGCGCTCGAGCAGCTCGAGCGCCACCGCTCGAGCGAATTGCTCGAGCGCCCAAAAGTAACAGTGTCATTTCAGCGCTCGAGCAGCTCGAGCGCGACCGCTCGAGCGAATGCATCATTCGAGCTACACTGCTCGAGCGGGACCGCTCGAGCGTTTTGCTCGAGCGCCCCTATACTTTTGCTTCCGGATTCGTATTTTCGGCCCATTAACTCCCGTTTCGACCCGTGCCTATATATATCTCGTCCAAACACGTTTTGAAGGATCCCCAACTTTTAGACATCACGTTTCATAGAGTTTTTAGAGCAAGAAGGAAGAGAAGAGACGAGCGAGGCTTAGATTTACGTTTTTAAGGTTTTTGATTACGAATTTACTCTACGATTTCACGTTTTAGCTTCGATTCTTAATAACTTTTGTTCTTAAATACGTTGAGACCTAGTTTTTGTTAATTAATTTCAGTTTAATCTTTTACATATTAAAACCTCAGTTTATGTTCGTTCTTTTCTTCGTTTTCATTATCATGTTCATGTTTGCTAATTATTTAATTGTTATTGTTTACGTTCAAACCATGTCTAGCTAAAACCCTTGCATGCTTAGGGTAGGATGAACTCGTAGAAGTAGGTTGTGGGTACGTAATTAGAGTAACTTGTGACGGTAGGTTTTAATTCTCTTAATTAATGAATGCTTAAAATTAATCTAGATTTTACTCTTGAGTTTCGTTCGAAAGGTGTTAGAGAGAGGACGACCGTATCACTCTTTAACAACGAGTAGGCTTAACGAGAGGGTTTAGGAAAGGTTAATTCATCTACCGGTTTAGCGAAGGAGGACGACCGCATCACCTTAGTTAAATTAGGGTCTCATTAATTAAGCACAATCTAATAACTTGTTAGTAGATTTGTGAAGTCGAGTGTTAGGGTAAAGTATTAGGGTTTAGAATCTTGAGCTTTCACCTTGCATTCTTAGACTTAGGTTAATTCTCGTTTGTCACAGTTATTTTGATTATGTACCTGCTCCTTTAGTATACGTGGGGATTCCTATCCTAAGCATCACCATCTCTTATTTGAATCCAACCCTTAGTCAATTCGTCTGCTTTAGTATTTTAGTCTAGTTAATTTACTTTTAGTTTAATTAATCTTTCTAAAAAACCAAAAAAACCATACACTCATATTAACTACGACGCGTAGATCTTCAGGGATCTATTCGCATATACACTGTCCCTTGGGTACGATATACTTGGTCGTTATACTTACCAATACTATAGTGAACCCGTTCACTTGCGGGTGAGCGATTAGTAGAAGTTAGTAAAATCGCTTCAAGTCAATGGCGCCGTTGCCGGGGACGGCGTTTTATGTTTTTTTTGAATAGGACTTGTCGATAGCTTAGTAGTTAGTAGTGAGTGCTTATTTTCTGTTTTTATTTTCTTTTTGTTATTTTTATTTATTCGGCAGTTGCGTTTTGATCCATCTGCTAGTGTGTCAGGTTTATGAGAACACGCTCACAAGGCAACACGAGCGAAGAGAGATTACCTGCAGATCCTGAGACAATAGCCAGAAGGAACCGAGCTTACTTGAGAAGAATGAACGCAGCCGACTTAGGGAAGGAACCGATGGATCTCAGTAATGAGTTGGACGATGCTGCCAACGATTTCAATCAGGCAGTAAACCGGGTTGATGGCTCTGGAGGGAGTGGTGGTCAGAATCAAGACCAGTTCGTGGATAGTCAAAGCCAGAACCCGGGTGCACAAAATGTAAACAATCCAGCTCAGAACCTAGTCCCAAATCCTCTGAACAATCCTGCTTACCCACAAAACCCACATAACCCTTTCCACAACCCAGCATATCAACATTACCCATACCCACCATACCCTTATCCACCATACCCGTATCCTCCACCTCCTGTCTATAACCAACCACCTGTGTACCAACAACCTCCAGTTCAAAACATACCAGCACCACCTGTCGCTCCTCAGCCTGCGCCCCAGAACGCAGATCAGAATATGGCAATTCGGGGCAGGTTCGCGGCACAACCGCAGAGGTATTACGATGGAGTGGCCTTACCACCTGTGGAGGCCAATAACTTTTCAATCTCCCCAGGAATTCTCAAGCTGCTTACTGAGAATCAATTCAAGGGGGAGGTTGGGAAGGAGAACCCTCACACGCACTTGAGGAGTTTCCTCATGATTGCATCTACTTTCAATTACAATGGCATGTCTGAAGATGCCAAGAGGCTCAGGTTGTTCCCATTCTCTCTTACGGGAATAGCCAATGAATGGTATGATAACACGCTCCCACGGGGAGGTGTTAATACATGGGCCGAGCTCGAGCGTCTGTTCCTCGAGCGATTCTACCCTCCATCGAGAACGATTAAAGCGAGAATTGAGATCTCTTCCTTTCGCCAGAAGTCTGGAGAGGATTTACGCCAGGCATGGGAGAGATACTCGAATATGTTGATCGAGTGCCCTCAGCACGGGTACAACGAGGGAGATATAATGGCGTTCTTCTACAGTGGAGCCAGCAAGGCTGGCCAAGCCCACCTAGATGCATGTGCAAGTGGAGCTTTTCTGAACCAAGGGGTAGCGAGGTGTAGAGAGATCGTGGACAATATTGTCACGAATGCTGGTGCATGGAACGAGGATCCAGAATTTCAGAGGGTATGCAAGTTGGAGGAGAATGAGGGTACGAGGAAGCTATTGATGGCTATGATGGAGAAGATCAGCAACCTCGAGATGGGGCAGAACTTAGTTGGAGGGAATGGAGCAGCAAGCGAGAAAGTGGAACCACCCACGAGTCAGCTAGAAGAGGTCAACTATATGGGAAGGCCTAATTACCCACAAGGGGGGTATCCACAAGGTGGAAACCAGTATGGAAGACCTTCTTATGGTCAACCATTTGTGCCTCCAGGCCCACAGCCGCCTCAAAATCAATGGAGGAACACACAAGGGTATCAAGGAGGCCAGCAGCCTCCTCAAAGCACGTGGAGGAAAAATGAAAATTTTTCTTATGCTAACCCAAAAGCTGGTATTACTGTGCCTGCAGGTGTTGATCCGGGGTCTAAACTTCCTGGTGGAGAGGGCGGTGCATCAACCGAAGAGATGTTGAGAGCGATCCTTCAGAAAGTGGAGGAAGGTAGCAAGCGATTGTCCTCTTTGGAGTACGATGTGAAGGAGTTGCATAAGAAAGGCGATCAACGAGATCAAGAACTCCAGAAGAGAGACATCGAGTGGAATCGAGCTCAGCAAGAGAACAACAGAAGATTCAATTCCATTGAGTACCAAATCAGCCAGATCGCAAAGTCTCAGCCAAGAGAGCCTGGCAAGTACCCATCAATGCCCGAGGATAACCCAAAGGAACATTGCAAGGCTATTGAGTTGAGAAGTGGGACCAAATATGATGGTCCCGAGATGCCTGCTGATTCTGAGACGCTCAAGGAGAAAGATGAGACAGAAGGGATAGAGTCTCAAAGTGATGGAGTTGAGGTTGAGAAGGAAGGAGTTAAGATGAAAAGTGATGATAAGAGTCAAGATGTGGATGAGACCCAGAAGAGCAAAGTGCCTGATGAGGAGATTGAGGAGATAGAGAGAATTCCAAAGTGGAAAAAGGCAAAGGAAGCAAGGGAGAAAGTGAAAGAAACTGAGAAAGATGAATGGGGGGTACCCAAATCGGTGATACCTGTCCCATATCCACAGCGCTTCATGAAAAAAAAGCTTGATGAGAAGTTTTCTAAATTCCTTGATGTTTTTAAAAAGTTACATATTAACATACCCTTTTATGATGCTTTGGAACAGATGCCGAACTACGCCAAGTTCCTGAAGGACTTGATTGCAAAGAGACGGAGAATAGATGGACCCGAGCTAGTGCACTTGAACCATGAGGTGAGTGCTATGGTGCACAAGGCACTTCCGCCCAAGCTAAAGGATCCCGGGAGCTTCACCATTCTTTGCGATATTGGGAACGGGATCAAGAAAGGAGCTTTGTGTGATCTCGGGGCGAGCATTAATCTGATGCCTCTTTCGTTGTTCAAGAAGTTGGAGGGAGTTGAGCTTCAACCCACGATGATGACACTCCAGCTTGCTGATAGGTCCATTACGAGACCTCAAGGAGTAGTGGAGGATGTTCTAGTGACGGTGGAGAATCACGTTTTTCCCGCCGACTTCGTAGTACTCGAGATGGAAGAGGATGAGCATGTCCCGCTGATTTTGGGAAGGCCGTTTCTAGCTACTGCCGGGATGGTGCTTGATGTAGCAAATGGGAAGATCACGGTCAAAGTTGATGATCAAGAAGTGAAGATAGCTATCTACGAAGCTATGAAATATCCCATGGGAGATGAGAGTTGCCACTTCATTGACATCACGGATGCTTGTGTTGATGACACACTTCTAAACCCTTGCTCTTTCTATGTTCATCAATTTGATTATCCTATTCTTGACGATTTGTCGTATGATTCTTATGATCTTGACTATTTTGACAGCTTGAAAGACAATGAAGACGTCAAGTTCTTGGAGTTGAAGAAAGTAGAGGATGAAGAGGACTTGGAAGCCGAGGAGTCAACTTTCGAGAAGATGTTCGATAAGGCGCCACCATTGGAGGCGAAGAAGGAGTTGAAGCCGCTGCCCGACCACCTCAAGTACGCTTACTTGGATGAGACCGACAAATATCCGGTAATTGTATCTGCCCTTTTATCTGATGATCAGCTTGAGAGACTTTTAGTGGTGCTTCGTAAGCACAAATCTGCTATAGGATGGTCGATCGCGGATATTAAGGGAATTAGCCCCTCGATTTGCATGCATAGGATTAGATTAGAAGAGGGTAGAAAACCGATAGTGCAAAATCAGCGTAGAGTTAATCCGGTTATTCAAGAGGTGATACATAAGGAAGTGTTGAAGTTGTTAGATAGCAACATGATTTTTGCCATTTCTGATAGTCCATGGGTGAGTCCTTTACACGTAGTTGCTAAGAAGGGGGGTACCACGGTGATTAAGACGGAGTCTAATGAATTGGTAGCCACTAGATTAGTGACGGGATGGCGTGTATGTGTTGATTATAGAGAGTTGAACAAGGCAACGTGTAAGGATCACTGTCCTTTACCGTTCCTTGATCAAATGATAGATCGATTAGGTGGTTTTGAGTATTATTGTTTCTTAGATGGATACTCGGGGTATAATCAGATCATGATAGCCCCCGAGGATCAAGAGAAAACCACCTTCACCTGCTATTATGGTACATTTGCTTTTAGGAGAATGCCGTTTGGGTTGTGTAACGCACCCGCCACCTTTCAAAGGTGTATGATGGCGATTTTTCATGGCTTGATTGAGAAGATTATGGAGGTTTTCATGGACGACTTCTCCGTTTATGGGGAGTCGTTTGATAATTGTCTAATCAATCTTGAAGTTGTGTTGAGCAGGTGTGAAGAGACGGACTTAGTGCTTAATTGGGAGAAGTGTCACTTCATGGTAAGAGAGGGTATTGTTCTTGGACATCATGTGTCCTCGAAAGGTATCCAAGTGGACAAGGCGAAGGTGATTGCTATCGAGAAGCTTCCACCACCTTCGACCGAGAAGGGGATTCGGTCATTCTTAGGACATGCGGGCTTTTATAGACGTTTTATAAAAGACTTTTCACAAATAGCTAAACCCCTTTCGTGGCTTCTTGAAAAAGAAGTCGCCTTTGAGTTTACTAATGAGTGTTTAGTGGCTTTTAATAGGTTGAAAGAAGCGTTGGTGAATGCCCCGATACTTGTCACACCGGATTGGTCTAGCCCGTTCGTGCTCATGTGTGATGCTAGCGACTATGCGATGGGGGTTGCTTTGGGGCAAATTCGTGAGAAGCGTTTTCACGCTATTTATTATGCCTCGAAGATGCTGAATTCTGCTCAAGTGAATTACACTACGACCGAAAAGGAGCTGTTAGCGGTCGTGTATGCTTTTGATAAATTTCGACCCTACCTAGTAGGGACGAAAACAATTGTATATACGGACCACGCAGCGATTCGGTACCTTATGAGTAAGAAGGATGCAAAGCCCCGTCTCATTCGTTGGATCTTGTTGCTCCAGGAGTTTGATGCAGAGATTCGAGACAAGAAGGGATGCGAGAACGTGATAGCCGATCACCTTTCTAGATTGGAGCTCACCAAGGAGAACACCGTGGAGGATCGAGAGGTGAACGATGAATTCCCCGATGAGAAGCTCTTTGGCTTAGGAGAAATTCCGGTGTATAGAGTTGAGGGGAGGGCACCTTGGTTTGCAGACTATGCTAACTATTTAGCAAGTGGTGAGTTGCCCGTTGAGATAGACTCGGTGCAGCGGAAGGCATTTTTGAAGAAGGTTCGGGAGTTCATTTGGGACGACCCGTACTTGTTCAAAAGAGGGATCGATCACGTGTTGAGAAGGTGTGTGCCAGAGGAAGAGTGGAGTGATATCATAAGGCATTGTCACGCCTTGCCATGTGGAGGACATTTGGGTGGAGAGAAGACCGGAAGGAAAGTCCTTCAATCCGGTTTTTATTGGCCAACGCTATTGAGAGATTGCATGGAATGGGTTAAAAGGTGTGAGAAGTGCCAACGATTCGGCTCCATTACTAAGAGGGACGAGATGCCTATGCACGTGTTCATGGAAGTCGAGATATTCGACGTATGGGGGATTGATTTCATGGGTCCATTTCCTCCTAGCAATGGATTCTTGTACATTCTCGTATGCGTCGACTATGTCTCGAAGTGGATTGAAGCTGTCCCAACTCGCGTGAATGATTCCCGTGTCGTCATCGAATTCTTGAGGAAGAACATCTTTGCGAGATATGGAGTTCCAAGAGCTTTGGTAAGTGATGGGGGAAGCCATTTCGTGAACAAATGGATGGAAAAGCTGCTGTCAAAATACGAGGTAAGTCATCGAATCTCTACTGCTTATCATCCTCAATCTAACGGTCTTGCAGAGGTTTCTAACCGTCAAATCAAGGAGATCCTTGAGAAGACGGTGAGCATAAGTAGGAAAGATTGGGCGATGAAGTTGGATGATGCACTTTGGGCATATAGGACAGCTTTCAAAACTCCTCTTGGTATGTCTCCATATCAATTGGTGTTTGGAAAGGCATGTCACTTGCCCGTGGAGTTGGAGCACAAGGCATATTGGGCGATCAAAAAGCTTAATTTTGATAGTGCCTTGGTTGGTGAGAGGAGATTACTCCAACTTCATGAGTTGGAAGAGTTTCGAGACGTCGCCTACGAGAATGCCTGAATTTTCAAAGAAAAGACGAAGAAGTGGCATGATGCACGATTGAAGAAGAAGGAATTCAAGGTGGGTGATCAAGTCCTCGTATTCAATTCGAGGATGAAGCTGTTTGGTGGAAAGCTTAAGTCCAAGTGGAACGGGCCGTATATTGTGAAGGGAGTGCACAAGAGTGGATTCCTTGACGTTGAGACGGACGATGGACAGAAATTCATGGTGAACGGGCATCGAGTGAAGAAATTCTTTAACTTCTCTTATGAGAATAAGGGAGGTATTTTAGATTCTCAAGTCCCGTGAGCTCCTTTGAGCACGGTCCGGCATTAGGACCTTAAAACTAGCGCTTAATGGGAGGCAACCCATTTTTACTTGCTTTTTAGTGTTTTGTTTATTTTTTTTAGTAGTTTGGGAATCGTAAGTGCTAACCTCGTTGGTTGAGATTTGTGATGTAGGCTTGCTTCGTGGAGTGAAATTCTGAGAGAGAGAGCTTAAGGAGGAAAGTCATGAAGTTAAGCACGTTGAAGTTAAGCACGTTTCGAGTAGGAAAGCATTCAATTATTGAAGTTAGAGGTAACCGAACCCCAAACGTCGACCTCTTTGCGAAGTCGAAGTTTGGGGGGTGATGTTTTTTTTCGTTCATTAGTTTGCATTGGTAGAAGTCGAGTTCATACGAATTTTGTGTACTTACTCTTACGTACTCATTCGTTTCAAACTTTGTTATCGCATAGCAAGAACAAAGTTTGGGGGGGTGTGTATTCGTACTTCGGGTTCGTACACGAAATTCTATGAAAAATTGGGTCAAATTTTTCGAAAACATCAATGCTTGAGGGTCGTTGAGTCGAATTGAGTGAGAGTGCTAAGTTCGACTTGAAGTGGATTGGTGATTTGCACGTATGGAAGAGACCCCAACTCCTCGGTCGAATGAGCAACCTGGCTTAAATCGAGGAGTTCTCAGGTTAGTTCGTGTTTTGGGTTGAATGTGATAAGTTGTCGAGCTTGGTTCGGATGAAAATTTCGAGTGTTGAACATAAAAAAAAACAACCTTGAAATTTTGTCGCGCTCGAGCAGCTCGAGCGCCACCGCTCGAGCGTATTGCTCGAGCGCAAAAATCTTACAGAACCATTCCAGCGCTCGAGCAGCTCGAGCGCCACCGCTCGAGCGAATCGCTCGAGCGCCCAAATCTTACAGAGTGTTTTACTCGCTCGAGCGAATTGCTCGAGCGCGACCGCTCGAGCGTATCGCTCGAGCGGGTCGCGGGTTGACCCATCGGACTTCCCCCTCTATAAATACCCTTTTTCACACTTTCACACACATTTTCACACACTCAAGGGGCGATTTGGGGGCGATTTCAGCGATTCTTCACGATTTTTGCACGAATTCTCAAGTTTTTGCTCGAATTTTTTCACACTTCTCCTTAAATCTTCAACCAAGGTATGTAATCTCTATCCCTTGCCGATTAATTCGAAGTTTAAAGTTGAATTAGGCATTAGTTGATGCATATGAACTAGGGTTCATGAGTTAGTCGAAATTTTTGGGGATTTTTGTGAAACTTGTTGATTCTTGATTCCTTGATTGATGAATGTTGATAATATGCTATGGGTTTGCTTATTTTACTTTCAATTTTGGAATTGAATGAGTAGAAGGGGTGAATTTCTAGAGTGAGGAATAGGAATTTGAGAAAAGGAAATGGGTTTTGCATGTTGAGAAGAAATTTTTGTGAATTGAGATGATATTGAGCATGAATGAATATGAGTTGAGTCTTGAGCATGTAAATTACTTAACTTGGGTAATGTTACTTCATGATAGACTTAGATGTGGGCAATTTTGGGTTGAAATGGAGAATTAAGTGTTGAAGGCTTGAGAACTTTGAACGAAAAACATGGGTTAATTGTTGTGAATTACTTTGAACTTGATTGAATGCTTTGAAATGAATATTGCTTTGAGCTTGAGAAGAGCATGAATAGTGAGTTGAATCGAAGTGAGATGCATTACTTGGAATTGCTTGAGTTTGAATGTATGTTGAACTGTGGTGAACTTCAAGAATGTTGCTTAAATCCTTGCTATTTCATGATTAGGTACAATGGCTCCCAAACATAAACTCCTGAGCGACGAAGAAGTGAGAGTGCTCACGGAACAGCTTAGACAGAAGAACTTGTTGCCCGCGAGATGGGGAGGGTTAGATTATCACGATGACTGGAAGTATGTGGCTTACAGATGGAGCCTCATAACCGGGAAAGTTGAGAAAACCCGGAGACCAGTAGTGAGCTTCATGAAGGACCTGGGGATTGAAGAGGAAATACGAAGAATATTCACCAGGAACAACATGGCTGAGTTCTTCGACATGCTGCTGCACATGGAGACTAACGCCGATCTGGTGGAGCAATTTCTGGCCACAGTAGAAAAGACGCGCACCGACACCTTCAAATTCAAGTACCAGAACGATTGGCAATACCACGAGGTGGGGATTGTCAACCTCGCATTCGGGCTCCCAGCCCTATCTCGTCCCAACCGTGAGAACAAGGCGTACAACGCTAACGCGTTTTGGAAGGAAATCACGGGGGGCTTGGTTGGGGACTACAAGGGGCAGCATGCGAGGGCATCAGCTATCCGAAACCCGGTGATCAGATATCTGGAGAGGATATTGGGGAACACAATCTATGCTCGATCTGAGACGGGGACGGTGACGAGCAAGCAGCTCTACGGAATCTGGTGCCTTTTGCATAAAAAGGACCATGACTTTGGAAGGGACTTCCTAGAGCACCACTTCGAGGCTCCGTTCAAGCTTGGAACGAGAACCTCGAAGATCCGAGGAGGAGGGCTGATTTCAGTGTTGATGAAGCACCTCGGATTTGAGCCGTGCTCGGGGCCTTGCAAGGGCATGGATTTGGGATTCGAGCAGATGAACAACACCTGGATGTTTGAGCACTGGTTGGGCAAGTACTGCATTCGATACAATGATGATGGCTTGTTCCCGTTGCCAAACAAAAAGCTCGTGACGCTGGTGGGGATGAAGAAGGGGAACGTCGGGATGAACGGAGAGCAGCACCTCGCTATAGGTGCTAAGTACACATCAGAGATAGATGACAAAGGACTCCGGGACGTTAGGCCGGTCAAGAGGAGCAGAGGAGAAGGCACGAGTGGTGCCGGATCGAGTGGAGTAGCAGAGCTACAAGAGGAGGAAGAAGCTGAGTACGAGGAAGGAGGAAACATGGCTGAGGAGGAAGAAGCTGATGTGGGTGAAGGAGGTCAGGGACCTCAAGAGATGGAGTTCGGGATGCCTGATGCACCGACTCCAGAGCCGTGGTACCCGAACCAGATGGAGTGGTACGGAATGCGGACCGACATTCAGGGCCTGAGGGCAGATGTCACGGAGCTTCGTACCACTCAAAATCAGTGGTACACGGAGGCTTCTAGCATGAGAGGGGAATTTCAAGAAGTTCGATCGGAGGTTTCAGATTTGAAACGCTGGATGGAGGCACTCTTTGTCTCCCACTTAGGACCCGATCACCCCAGCTACCGGCCACCACCACCTCCAGATGCTTGAGAGACTTGGGATGCCCCCAATTTTCTTTTCCTTTTTCTTTCCTTTTCTTTTTCCTTTCTTCTCTTATTTATTTCTGTTCCTGAGTATGAATTGTAATGTTTGCTTGGAGTGTTTGTTTGGGGATTGTATTGGAAGTCTTTAAACTATTAAGGGATTTGTTTCTAATTGCTCTGATTGTTGTGATTGATGATTTCATGCTTATTAACTCTTCTAGACTGCTTATTGTTTATTCTTGAGTATGACTAAGTGAGGAGAGTTGAGTTGTGAAAGTGAGTTGAAAATTCCTTTGTGTAGGTAAGTGAGTTTGAGCTGATTAGGGAGAGAACCCGTATGCTTATGAGTTTTCTTTTGAGTACTTGTGTGACAAGAGTGAGAACTCACTAGGACTAGCTTGGATGTGAAAGCTGTGAGCTTTTGAGCCTTACGAGATTTAAATGCATGATTTAATCTCTTCGTTTGTGAGTGGATCGTCACCCTAGAGGATGCTAGAACTTGCATGTGCTCTTGCTTCTAGATTGTGTCTAGTTTGATATGCCGAATAGGATCTTAGGCCATTTTTGATTTGAATAAGTCACTTAGCCAAAATTTTCCTTACCAATGACATTGATCCCTTGTTAGCCCCTTTGAGCCTAAAGCCTATTTTATTTGCTAGCACATATGAACACTATTCCAATTCCTAAGCCTTTTTGTCCCAATTTGAGTGGAGAATAGGAAAGTGTGAATATGAAGGGAGTGAATTGAGTTGAAAAAAAAAGAAGGTTGTATGTTGAGTGAATATGAGAAAAAAGGTGTGATGAAGTTTTGAGATGTGGGAAAAAGAAAAAAAAAATTTGAGAATGAGCAAAGGAAAAAATGAGCTCATGTGTTTGTGCGAAAAAGAAAAAAAAAATGATGAAGTGTTTGAAAAAGTGAAAAAGTGAGAAAGAAAAAAAAAATTGAAGTGTTGAGAGAATTGAAAGCGAAAGTGTGGTGATTGAATATGTTTGAAGTAGATCGTTTTTAATCTCGAAGTACCGAAGTTTTGAATTTCTATTCTCCATTCACTTGAGTCACTTTACCATATTGTTATCCCACCTGTCCAAAGAGCCTACATTACAACCTTTTGAAAGTCCTTTTTGATTCGGCATTGATTTCTAGAGTATGGTCGAAGTTGAGAGCATTTACAAGCCTATGGCTGCCAATTTGTGTGATTGATTGATTGAGTGAGTCCCTTTATCATTGTTATACACTTGTGAGGGAGTTAAACACATCGTTGAGTGCACATCCATGCTTGATCTTGGTGTTTCTCATTATTGTTGCATGAATACGATAAAAAGGAATTGAGTGAGTATACGGGTGATTGACTTTTGAAGCTTGAATTCATTAGCTTGCATGATTAATTTTTCCTACTCATTCCTAACAATTTCACTTGACTTATTATTTCATTGCTTGGGGACAAGCAATATGGTAAGTTTGGGGGGGTTGATTAGGCGTGAAATTGTCATGATTCGTAGCTAGAAACGCCCTAGTTTTGGTCGAGTTTATAGAGTATTTGGAGTCAATTGAGCATTATTTCTATACATTGATAAATTTGTCTCTTTGATGCTCATAGGTGAAGAGAGGACGAAAAACGGAGTTCGTAGGACTTTGAATCGACTCAAACGGATGCCCGGATGAGAAGATATTGAAGAAATACGATTGGTATTAGTGCGGACGAGGAAAAGTATCATTTGGGAGGATTAGAGATCACTCGAGCGCGCAAACATACAGAACTATTCTTGCGCTCGAGCAGCTCGAGCGCCACCGCTCGAGCGAATTGCTCGAGCGCCCAAAAGTAACAGTGTCATTTCAGCGCTCGAGCAGCTCGAGCGCGACCGCTCGAGCGAATGCATCATTCGAGCTACACTGCTCGAGCGGGACCGCTCGAGCGTTTTGCTCGAGCGCCCCTATACTTTTGCTTCCGGATTCGTATTTTCGGCCCATTAACTCCCGTTTCGACCCGTGCCTATATATATCTCGTCCAAACACGTTTTGAAGGATCCCCAACTTTTAGACATCACGTTTCATAGAGTTTTTAGAGCAAGAAGGAAGAGAAGAGACGAGCGAGGCTTAGATTTACATTTTTAAGGTTTTTGATTACGAATTTACTCTACGATTTCACGTTTTAGCTTCGATTCTTAATAACTTTTGTTCTTAAATACGTTGAGACCTAGTTTTTGTTAATTAATTTCAGTTTAATCTTTTACATATTAAAACCTCAGTTTATGTTCGTTCTTTTCTTCGTTTTCATTATCATGTTCATGTTTGCTAATTATTTAATTGTTATTGTTTACGTTCAAACCATGTCTAGCTAAAACCCTTGCATGCTTAGGGTAGGATGAACTCGTAGAAGTAGGTTGTGGGTACGTAATTAGAGTAACTTGTGACGGTAGGTTTTAATTCTCTTAATTAATGAATGCTTAAAATTAATCTAGATTTTACTCTTGAGTTTCGTTCGAAAGGTGTTAGAGAGAGGACGACCGTATCACTCTTTAACAACGAGTAGGCTTAACGAGAGGGTTTAGGAAAGGTTAATTCATCTACCGGTTTAGCGAAGGAGGACGACCGCATCACCTTAGTTAAATTAGGGTCTCATTAATTAAGCACAATCTAATAACTTGTTAGTAGATTTGTGAAGTCGAGTGTTAGGGTAAAGTATTAGGGTTTAGAATCTTGAGCTTTCACCTTGCATTCTTAGACTTAGGTTAATTCTCGTTTGTCACAGTTATTTTGATTATGTACCTGCTCCTTTAGTATACGTGGGGATTCCTATCCTAAGCATCACCATCTCTTATTTGAATCCAACCCTTAGTCAATTCGTCTGCTTTAGTATTTTAGTCTAGTTAATTTACTTTTAGTTTAATTAATCTTTCTAAAAAACCAAAAAAACCATACACTCATATTAACTACGACGCGTAGATCTTCAGGGATCTATTCGCATATACACTGTCCCTTGGGTACGATATACTTGGTCGTTATACTTACCAATACTATAGTGAACCCGTTCGCTTGCGGGTGAGCGATTAGTAGAAGTTAGTAAAATCGCTTCAAGTCAATACTATAAACAAGTTTTACAAGAGACATACTCTTTAGAAATAGGTGTCTACTATAATATTGGATATACATATAATCGAGTACACTCGATTCCTTGCACTATAACTATTAGCTCAACTGAGAGAAATTATTGTCGTTACTTTTGTACCATATGAGCCATGCTCGAAGACAACTCCTACAATGATTGAATAGATATGGATAATACGTGAAATTGAGTGATTCACAGCTCAAGAAGAGACTGGTTAGTACTTTGAAATATGTTTGGTTCTTAAAAATTGAATTGAAATTAGGGATGTAATTAACGCAACATGAATCATACGAAGGGATAAACAAGAAAAACATCTCAATATAAAACTCTCAATACTTTGAATTCAATAATCAACTGAATAATAATGTTTACAATTCCAAATTACAACATACCACCTACTAATTAGATAACTCTATGTACCAAAATAATCTAATTACATTTATCTAAATTTATAAAGATATTAATTTCCTAAAATTCTTATATCTCCAAATTACCTTCAATTTAACCCAAATCGCTATCACGGTCTTGTCTACATGTTTTTCTCCATTTGAAATGATTCACCCTCGAATGGGACCCAATCTCATCTCCAAAGAGATAAAACTGTGCGCCCATATATTTGACCTAAAAAATACTTGTTGTACATGTTAGGATAAAAAGTACACACACACAATCAAGAAATTAAACACGAGATTTGTTTACTCAGTTCGCCTGACGACTACGTCTGGGGGCGATGCCAAGCCAGGGTTTTTCACTATATTTTTTCGATACCGAATATAAGGAGAAAATCTCTATTTATAAAAAACGAATCCTAACCCTAAAGTCAGGGCCGAAAAAAGCGGGCCGAAATGTGGGTTGGATTGTCGGTATTGGGCCCAAGTGTACAGTCCATTTAGCCTCCACACTCCAACAATACAGATGTGGCCCAATATTTTGGGATGGTAGACAAAAGGGATTCTCGAAAAGTCACCAACAAAATAACTATTATAATTAACGTTAATATAATTATTATTTTTTGAGACGGAACTGTCATGAATGTTCGAGGATTAAATACACATTTATATCATCATCGAGGTAGGGTTTATCGTACTCCATATCAAAAATGACAATCAAATTGGCTTCAATGAAGAGGGTGTTTGGCTAAGCTTTTAAGCTCTTTAAAACGGTTTAGAAGTTGTTTAAGATCTTATAAGCACATTCAAAGTGTTTGACAAAATAAGACGTTTAAAGTCTTATACAATCGTAAATTAAGCTCCTTACAACTTATAAACTGTAAAAAAAAAAAAAAAAAAAAAAGTTAAAATTTCTCAACTTATTTTCCTAACCACCTCCATCCACCCTAGCCTGGACCCACTATACCCCCCTCCCACCCACCTCACATCAACATTAAAAATAATTATGCTATATTAAAATTAAAATTTAAGAAATATTTATCATAAATTATCAAAGATCTTATTAATTGTATTAGTCAAACACTTCAACAACTTATAAGTTACTTAAAATTTTATATCTAATAAACTTTTAAAATAACTTATGAGATATTAGAACTTATAATATATTTTAAATAAATTTAATCAACCGGACTCTAAATGGACTTGGTTAATTGACGGTTCTTCATCATTATTATGATGGTCCATCATAATCATGTCCAATTTTCTTTTCAATATCAACATGCTCTTAAAAAAAATAATGGTCCATCAAAGCAAAAAAATTCCCTACATCGCTAAATGGCCCATATTAAAAGTGTGGCCAATTTGAATAATTTATGACCACGGTTATTAGCACTAGCCTCTTTGTTAAATACACTACCATGATGAATAAACTATCAAATTTTCCGAAAAATTGAAACATTTTCGGAAAAAAATTCCAAAAATTAACAAAAAAATTCAAACAAAAAACATTCGAAATATTGTATTTTCCATTATGTTCGAAAAAATTAAAGAATTTCGAATTTTTTTTCGAACAACAAGTAGTGTATTCATCCAGGTAGTGTCTTTAACTAAGAGGCTAGTGCAAATAACCTGGGCCATAATTTATCTCCTCAAAAAAAATTGGTCCATCATGGTTACTAGTGTCAAGTTGCCGGTGCAGATATTTTCACCTCCAAAATTCAGTGTTTCACCCACCTCAATTCTTGTTTGTGAGTTTCTTTAGAACATTATTCAATTTTAGACATTTTTTGGGGTGGAGGGTGGGGGTGAATTGAAAATTTAGGTGGTAAACTAAATCCGTACGGTGAACAATTAAATTTTAGAGATGAAAATATCTATTCCCCAAGTCGCCCTTCATCACTGGCCCAAATTGTGTGTCATCAGGAATAGGCCCAAATTGTCCCAAAAGCCCCAACTTTGCCATCAGTAAGATTAGGTGGCCCAAATTCTTCAAACAAAGAAAAGAGTATAAAGGCCAAGGTTATATACAGTCCTATATTTAGTTAATACAATCCCACTAAAATGTGTACGGAAAAAAATTCGAAATTTTTGACAAAATTCGGAAAAGAAAATTCTAAATGCCAAAAAAAAAAAAAACACAAAAATATAAATTTTCAGAATTTTTTTCAGAAAATTGTTACATATTTCGGGAAAAATTCCGAACAATTTTTTAGGTGGGGTGTATTCACAAAACATGGGACTGTATTTAACCTGGCCTGTATAAATTATGTACAGACTTCTAAGTAGAGTGAGATTTTTTTTTTTTTTTTTACTGGTTCAAACCTGGAGAAAAAAAATTATTTGGTCCCATAACTTATCAAGTGTCCGATTTTGGTCCCAAAATTTTTTACTCTTCAATTTTGGTCTCATAACTCCTAGGGATTGTCCATTTATAGTCCCATTTTCTTTAAAATACAAAAATGGTGCCATTTTTTGTCATACTCAACTCACATTTTGCCTGAATTTGGGCCTTTACGGTACCCTCGAAGATGTATCCGCAAAACGATATATTTTTTTTGTTTTCTATTTTTTAATCATTTTTTCCATATCACTAATATGTGGTTGAAAAATGGACAACCCATAGGAGTTATGGGACCAAAATTAAAGAGTCAAATTTTTTGGGACTAAAATCGGACGCTCGATAAGTTATGGGACCAAAAAGAAATTTCTCAGCAACAATGAGACCAAAATTAGGCAAACTGCAGAAGCTATGGGACCAAAATTGAAGAGTCAAAATTTTTGGGACCAAAATCGAACACTCGATAAGTTATGGGACCAAAAAACTTTTATATTCTTCAAACCTGCATTGTCGGGAATTTCTACCCACGTCAACTTGGAATTCTTGAATTATCATGATATTTACAAGAAAGGGGAATTAAAAGAGAAAGATGCAATACTAAAATTCAATCCTGTTTCATTATGCACCTATAAACATATAAGTTTTCAGTTTATTTAATCATGTAGTACAAAATCTACAGATAATACAATAACAATAAACACAATATACCTACTAATATTTTAATAAGTTAAAATACCCAGTTTCAAAGTTTGCTTCATCATAAACTTAAATTTTCTTTCAAAATGGAAAATTCAACAGTGATGCATTCTTAGGTCTCAAAACCAAAATTATATTAATCTGCAACAGAGTAACAGAATTAGCTACCCAGAATTTCAACCAACAAATTATATGGTATGGATTCAAGATGCTTATTTACAAGTGCCATTCTAATACAAATTGTTCAACCACTCATAACGTGCTTATCGCGTACATCATCATCGAGACGAGCAATCGGGACGCTCCCCGAGTCGTCGCCTTCATCAACGACGCCTTCTTTGTTATCATCATCGTCACCATTTTCGGACACCGAGAAAGCATCCATTTCCTTATCAGGACACTCAATTTCAGCAACGGAATCGAAAGCAGAGCTGTTGTGCTCCGAGTCATGGCTCCTGCTGGACGGCGTCACCCCTTCCTTCCTCACCACGTTGAACACTATTCCGTTCTGAAACCGTTCCGGCTGCAAAAGATCGCCTTCGCCCACCATAATGCTCGAATTCCCCACGGGAGTTCTCGCGCCGAAATCCCTCTGCTCGTTTTCGGTGCCTTCCGATGACGTTCTATCAGGCGTCGTCCGTACAGCTATCGGGGTCGGGATGGCGGACCTGCTCATTCTCGTGTCGATCTCCAAATTCTGTACGAAGTCAATGAATTTATCCGCCGAGGTCGTCCTCATCAACGGACCGCCGGATCTCGTCCAAGAATTGTGATCGACGCTCTCCGATTCGCTATCGCTCCCGTCGTGGCCGTGGCGGTGCGTGCGCCAGTTTCTCGACGTGGGCCCGTGGAGAGACGAGGCGACGTCCGCGAGTAGGTCTTCCTCGAGAGATCCGGTAGAGTTTTCTCGGGCGAGGATGTTCCAAGACGGGATCCTTTTCGACGCGTTAAATCGGACGGTGGTGGCGAGGCCATGGGAAGAAGTGGAAGAAGAAGCAGCAGCTGCTCTCTCGGCACTTCTCTTCAATCGACGCATGTGGTTGAGTATGGCGACGCACTCGTCGAGAGCGAGTTCGATCCCACAATTTGCTTTTATGGCTGACAGCTTCTCCCAAGTGCATCTTCTGCCCTGATTTGCTGCCTTTTGGAGTTCCACATGAGACGGATTTTGTAATATCTTCGATAGCTGGAAACATAAAACGAATTAATCGGAACGCTGAAGAACTAAACGATAACAGAGGATTATCACACACGATTTAAATGTTTTGTTGCAATCTAAGGCATCTTTAAACATAAAGAGCAAAGGCTACATGAGAAGATGATACATAGATACGCCTTCGTAAGATAATTCGTACTCCTAAAAACGACTTGTAATGGCACATGAAGCCAGACGAGAGCAATATAAACAAGCCAACTTTTATATATTTCTTCATTGGATTTTCTGTAAATGTGAATTGTGCATCTGCATTATGGCTATAACAACACTTGCATCTTTTAAGATTTATAACTTCCAATGCTTAAAATGGGAGAAAGAAAGGGGAAAACAATCAAAGGCATTCTTTCAAAACCAAGAATCATCAAGAAAACTCAAAAAGCCGACAACATATGTGATCCGTGATATACCTGAGCTAAAGTAGCGGGCATTACAACAGTGACATCACCCTCCCAATCCTGAGCAAAAAGCTTCGCAATTCCCCCCAACGGAAATCCAAGCTCCATTACCTGAGTGCATCTGTGTTTCACTTCCATCTCAGCTAGATGAGCAAGCTGCATAGTGAGATAATTATCACTTAAAATGTCAAACTATTTACGTAGGTGAAAACGAGGGATATCCATTACACAAATTGAGCTAATGTATAGCAGAAAAGATGAACCAACATCAAAGCATGCAACAATGTGTACTTGCCAACATACATTAGTCTTCATGTATCACCACGAAAATAAAAAATGTCAGTGTTATGCTTCGTTAAACAAGTGCTGAGAGGAAGAAAACAAGAACGACAGCAGATTACTCAAGTTTCTAAACATTATTCATGAATACACACTTTTCCCAGTTCTCGTAGGTTAGTACAGTCACTGAACAGACTGATAATGTGGCATTGAGCATATTTAGAAGCTTCAGG
Organism: Ballota nigra; assembly: GCA_947034835.1. Classification (NCBI taxonomy): domain Eukaryota; kingdom Viridiplantae; phylum Streptophyta; class Magnoliopsida; order Lamiales; family Lamiaceae; genus Ballota; species Ballota nigra. The sequence goes on along the minus strand of OX344726.1, from coordinate 4,262,941 downwards.
TTGGTTACATACGGCATTAATTCTTCAACCAATTAAACAACTGTAATAGATAGTTTTTCTTTTTCTCCTTAATCTATCAAACTTCGTTAGAACACAAAAGACTTAAGTATCTATACACCAGTAATGACCGAGAATCCAGACAAGTTAAGGTGAAAACTCTTCAGTTGCAGAACAAGTGCAGAAATCTGACATAAAATAATGGACTCCAATGATTATTTAGTCACATGTTTGACGATTTCAAGCGATATATGAGTTCACAAACCAATAAACAGACAGAAGCATAAAATATATCCGCAAATCGAAACATACCTTTGCGGCAAAATTGCCTCCGTAAGCTCTAACAATCTCCTTCAACCTCAGTAATGGTGCGATATGAGGGTTTGCCTGACTCACTATAAAATGATTCACGTTAAAAAGTTCTTTCAACTGCATCATGGGCAAATCAATCTCCAAGCTACCATCTCTCCAACGGCGTGCTGAAGCACCTTCAGTCTCTTCAGGTCCCAAATGAAAAGGCGGATGATAAGGAACAATTTCTCCACTTCTATCCTTCGCCATAAGTTCTTGGGCTTCGAAAAGCCCAGGAAAAGCACAAGAAGCAGTCACGGCGCTCCATATGACGACATGGGGTGACGTCAAGTAGTTGAGGCATCTCGGAGGCTCGTGTTTTCTCGGGGAACAAACTGTAATCCCTAATATCCGCCCCGTCATATCATACGCTTCCTGGAAAGTCAAATTATTCGTAAGGTGTCTCAGCATTATCTGCAATTGTCTGATCTCGTGAACAGCCCCCTGCGTCATGACCCTCTTGAAAACAGCGAAAACCCCGCCCATTTGGTCGAAAAATTGTATCGAATGCCACGAATCCTCGAAGAAACTTTGAAGCTCCGGCCACGACCTCGTTGCAACGAGCGCACACATTATTGATCCCACGCTAGATCCAGCAATTATACGCGGCAAAAGCTTGTGTTCTACCAACGTTTTCACCACTCCCACGTGAAAAGCTCCCAACGAAGCACCCCCACTTAGAAGTAAGGCCGTCCTACCAAAGGCATGCCTCGTTTCGTGCATGAAAGCAAGCTTCTCCTCCAACAGAAGCTCCTCCGAATCAGAATCGCACACCATTCTCAATTGTGTTGTGACCTCTTCTATGTACTCTTTTATCAGTTTCGGCACATGGAGCCTCCCTTTATGGAGCTCGGGATTGCACATATTACCCAAGTTCCTAACAAGGTCAGCCCTCATACAGAATATGATATCTCTAAGAGACCCCTCTTGGCGACGCTGCCGAAGCTCTTGAAGCTTATTTCTCACGAGTTCTTCGTCGTATAAATCCGATTCGTTCAGTTTAGGAGTCTCTTTATCCATCATTCTAGCAGCATGAGCCCATTCCTCATAAGTTAAAGCAGCCCTCATCATATTCCTCCAAAACTTCCTCCTATACGCCATCTCCGCCCTTATTTTAACCTTCGTGTACCGTTTCAACAAGAAAGCAATCACCGTCATCATCACTAGAATCCCTTGTGGATTCCGGGGATGAAACCATGAAATTACAGGGGATAAGTACTTCCCCAACAAATTCTTGCACTTATATATGTACATTAACAACATCCCTATTATTTGGTGCCTTAAATGCGATATAGATTTGCAGAACAAGACCCTAAACGCCATGGTTCGACCAAATAAGGTTGAAGGCCCAATCGAAAATGAATCGACTCTAGCTTCATTGCTTATATCCATACCTTCAGCTAAATAAAGAAATTAATTTTAAAGATTCATTCCATTTGAATAACTAGGATTGAACTATCTAAGCAAACCTTCCAAATTAGAACGAATAAACTTTCCCTGATTGAACCCTAGTTGAATCAACTTACGAAATTTTCAGCAAGAATTATAAATCAATACCTGAAATTAGAAAAGGAAAGTCTCATACCTCTGAATCAGCACAATTTGATGGCGAATTCGACAAAATAATCAGCTCGAAAAAACAAGAAACCCCAGTCTTACACCTGGATTTTTCTCCAAATAAAAAACCCACAATTGTACTCTCAAGATTCAATCTTTTGATGGGCCCTCTTGATCGAACCTTCAAAAAGGTCGCCCCCAGATCAAACCCCACAAGAGTATCTTCTAAGATCGACTTAGAATGCAAAAAATAAAGTGTTGAAAGAAGTCGGTTTTCCGCAAATAATCTTTTTTTTTTATACGAAATCAGCATCAGCAGCTTAAAATATTCACATGGAATTAAATGCGTGCACATAAACAATTCATCGAACACGTTATGTGCATAGGGATTGGAAACGCAGTGAAGATAGGATCAGATCGGATAACGACGTGATTTTGAAGTTAAGAGAAAGTGACGTATAATACCCCACAATCGTCAATGGATGGGCTATGCAAATTGCAATTCAGGAAAATGAATTCGCAACATTAGATACATAAAACAATTACATTTCCCACAAGGAAAAAGGATAAGGAAGACACGAACGCGTAATACTTTTTGCAATTTGTCCTTTTTCTTTTCCTTCTTATCTTTTATCTCGTTTGTTTTCCGCTTGAAATGGGATCTGGAAAGTTTTACTTTGAAAGAGCAAAAAAAACCGGGAAGGTTGAAGAATCTAATATTTAAGTGCAAGTTTTTATTTTTTCTGTTTTGTAATTTTCTTGAAGTAAGAAATTTTGTTTGGGGCACTCGCAAGTATAGTGATTCTATCACTATGGTCCGGTAAATTATGTCAAATGTTGGAAATTTTGGTGTTAAAAAGGTGTTTTATAACACTCATGATTGATTACATGTCTGAAGGTTCAAACTTTAATTTTTGAAAATTAATTGTGATATATTTAAAATTTCAAAATCAAATTTCGTTGGGTTAACCCTACTTCATTTGAAAATCATTGAATTTTTCCGTCAAAATTATTGCTAAATTAAGTAATATTTGTTCTAAATCTTTTGAAATCTTTGGTATATATCTTTAAAATTCGTTCAAAAATCTTTTTAATCTTTTGTAAATATCTTTAAAATATATTTTTATTATAAATACTTAAATAATTGATTACAAAATATATTAGATATATTTTTTAAATACAATTTATAATAAATATTGAGAAATAATGTAAAAATATATTGAATATATATTTGAGATATATATTATCTCTCTATATTGTGGTATACATCATATTTTAATTATTTTAAAATAATAATTATTAAGTATTTTTGAGAAAGAACAATGTATAGAAATAATTCGATATATAGTTTGTAGAAGTTGTTAAAATAAATATTTATTAATCTGAAGAAAAAAAAGAATAAGACCACTCTTTAACTTTTTGTAAAGTATAGAGTGAAATAATTTATACATGAACCATTTGAAGTGTATTAGTTGTTTTCACTTAAGGGTGTTAATTCTTGAGGGTATTAGTTGTTTTCACTGAAGAGTATTAGTTCTAGAGGGTATTCGTTGTTTTCACAAAAGGATACGATGAGTATTAGTTGTTTAACTAAAAGGTATTAGTTGGTTACACTAATAAACAACCCGTTCGCTAAAATACGAGAAAAAAGGTAATGTGTTGTGAAGGGTTCTATGGGATGGAGAGAATAATATTTATTACACTTTCTTTTCACAAAATTTTCCCGACATTTGCGTTACTTTCTATTTAAATAAGTAAACCTTCAAATAAAAGAATAATAATAATAATAATAATATCTATTTGAAATGAAATATATTTTAATAGGAATACTAATAAACACTCTCAAACGTAAACAAACAGACTTCAAAATAAACTGTGAACCCATAAATTAATTGTACAATTATGGTCGTGCATCGCACCAGTTCAATTACTAGTATATTTAAAATCTCAAAATTAAATTTCAATACATGAGAAATTAAGAATTTTAATGGGTTGAATAAAAACCAAGTATATATGCTTGTTCCCCATTGAAAAATTAGAAAAGAAGTTCCTAGTTTATATGAGAATAAGTTTTATGTATTTGGTCTTGATTTTGACAATTGAACTTTGGTGGACCACCGACCAAAAAATTCGACTGGGTCAAATTCTGATTTTGGCTGATGGGTCGACACATTCGAATCGATCCGAGCCAGATTACTTAAACTTATCCAAAAAGAAATTCGTAACTCCGAAGTCAGGGGAGTTCTTGAGTTTGTGGGATTTGAACTAATCAGAGCTTATCCAATAAGGGTTTGTTTGCTTTGAGGGATAAGATTAATAAATAGTTATCCTATGGTTATGTGACAATTAGTCCAACTCTATCCGTGTGTCAATTATCTTTATAAATAATTATCCCGAGCCGGTATCACATGATCCAAATACGTAATTGAATGCGATTAAAATACAAATCCCTTGTAATCCCTCAAAGCAAACAAGCCCTAAGTCTTCTCATACAAAATTTGAATTAGTCAGTTCTTATCTGCAAGACTCAGTTTCATTTTCTATTCTTTTTGTTTCTGTACATTACTGTGATCGTATCCTTCCCTGATTCTAACATCAAACTCGAACAGAAAAAATTATGTGCATCAGCTATATAGTGTAATTTTAATTTTGTGTTAGTGGATCATAGATAGAAGCGCTTCTGAAACAGTGCAGGTGGTGCCTCCATATAAGAACACCGATTTTATATATATGTATTATACTCCCTTCGTCCAAAAACTACATTTATAGTAGAACATGACACCTTTAAAAAAAAAATGGCGCATGAGTGTGAGATTGAATAAAATAATAGTAATTTAATACTTTATTGACTTTTATAAATATGAGTTATTTCTTTTTGTTTATTATAAAATTAATTGTAGAACATTCAGATAAAAAAAGGAGAAAATAATTGAGGTATGGCTGGAGTATACTTAAGATGTTGCACTTAAAAAAAATCACCTAGCTAAGTTGGAATATGTCATTTGTTTAAAACTTTTTACAGAATATTTATGAGTAATTAAATACAAGTATCATGTCAAATCAACTTTAAAAAAAATTAGGGGTGTTTACTTCAAATATTTCAATGAGAATGAGATTAATAATGAAACCATTATATAATGAATAATAATGAGAATAACTGTTACATTGTTAGCGTTTTTTTGTTATAACTAGTTTTCTCCCACATGCGTCGCACGTTGTCGGTAAATTTGCAAGAATTATTTACATGTTATTTTTCCGAGTAGTTCAATAAATTGTGACATGTTATTTTTCCAAGTAGTGCAATAAATTGCATTCAGCTTTTTACCAATGATACAAACAATTTAAATGATCATTGCTCTAATTAATTTAAAAAATTATCAATCAATTGCATAGAATCCTGTTTCTGAATCATCATAAGCCTAAAATTAACCAATATGCATAGAGTGTAAAAGTTACAAAAAGAACCATATTTTATTAATATCAAATCCATGAAATCATTTTTTTTTTCTTTTTTACAAGTCTTTCTTTTATAGACACAATCTGAAGAAAGAATGAGAAGACAATTAATGGGAGGAGTGAATCAGATCATTTCAGTAGCCATAAAAATATTTTTATTGGATCTATCAAATAATTTGATTTAACCAAAAAAAGAAAACAAAAAAAAAAGTAGAAAAAAAATTAGAATTTTAGAAAATTAAGATTTTATTAACTAAAAAGGTAAACCCATTGATGGTAAAAAAATACAAATTAAGATTAAAATAGATTTTATAAAAAAATAGTGACATAAAATAATGAAGGGTACATAACTGTGATCTTGAAGTTCATGTAGTATTACCAAGCACTTAACTTGGGCATATTTTTTAAGTAGGAACCATATTGAAAAGATACTTTGATGAATCATAACTCCATAAAATAATAAATGTGTGTTACCATATGAAAAATGGCAATAAACGTACAAGAATTAAACATTAGGAAAGGTCCTTTAGGCCATTGAAGAGAAGTCATTGCTTAGTAATAGGACTCATCTCCTGTATCAGTCTCATGAAAAATTCGGAACTTAAGTTCAAGGTTCTCATCTCCTTCAGCCCTCTCTATTCTATTTGCAAAACTTGAATGCAGTACAATAACAATATTATGTGTAAGAATTTAATTCGCCAAATTTAACCTGTCCACTAAGAATTTCAAATATCAATAAATAATTCATGAGTCATTGAAAAAGTCAATGAATTTCATGACTAAAATATATACTATTATCCATCTTGAAAATATTTCGCACAACCAAATTTCACACTATAATCACAAATTCTTTTAAAGAAAATGCACCAGCAACTGTACAACTGTATCACCAAACAAACTGAGTAACCACTTCATATATGATCCTATAAGCACTTCTACACAGAAAGCTCGAAGATGCCCCAAGATCACAACCCTCCAAATACTACATTAACATCCAAACTCCAAAACATTACTCAATATTACTAAAAATGAGCAAAGAGGTTTGCAAAAACTATACCAAACTAAAACGTTCTCAATTCCTTCTAATAATGCTACAAATAACTAAAACGTGTCTTTTCTTATATAAAGAACATCCTGCTACAAATCACATGCCAAGAACATTTTTCCAACATTTGTGAGAGTCAGAAATCGGTAGATGATTCGTAAGTCGATGATACAATTTGCACATATACGACATCTATGTCATAGGTAAAGGAACTACTAAAAATTTTATGACCTACACTTGCCAAAAAAGAAGAACTTAATGTCCTTTAGTCAAACTGGAAAATTAGTTTCCTTAAAACACAACTCCTAAGTTATGATCATAAAAAAAAAAAAAAAAATCTTGTTTTATCAGCCCAATAGGCAAAATATCATTCCCCCTGTAACAATTTAGATTATCCATATGGAATAGGGTGCGTTTTAATGAAAAAGCTGTTCATTAATATTAAAAGATGTTAAGTTGAGGATATGTTAGTTTGTTCTACTTGGAGTTTAGGTCATTGCTAAATGGTATATTGAAAAATGTAGTGCAATGAAGTATAACTAAGAGATAATCTAAATTGTAATAGGGGAGTACAATTCACAAACTAATTAAAGTATCAAAAGTGTAAATTTTGTTCAATTTTAAAATTTATGAACTAACTTGGGAAGGCCAAGATAAGAAATAGGATAAAAAAAAAATTACATCAGTGAGAGGATGGAGAAAATGCATTACCGCTTGAACACTACTATTGGCACCATCACATAATGTAGCATGATAGACTGCCGTCTAGGCAGCTCAGTAGCTTACTCAATAGACAAATCAAAACGGAATCTATAAAATATTCAGATTGTAAGAAGGCACAGTTAGAGTTGAACTATTAAATCAGGATTTCTTTAAGAAACTTATAAAGACATGATCAACAGGAGCTAGAAAGTTAAGTATATAACTAAACTTTATTAAATAATATAGACTAAGGTTGAACCACCATGAGTTTGAAACCACATATATTTTTAAGGGGTAACGGAATGCTTAATTTCACCATCTCGTTTTCATCCTAGCCATAATGCCAACAGACAAATTCCTTCCTCGAAAAGAATACAGAATGTTTGCCAGCATTTTTGAAGCGCGAGCAATAAAAATTCTTCTCTTATTATTCAATTAATGTAAACGACACTGAAATATGCATATAAATCATTCAGTCATAATCTATTATTAGGTTATGCTATCTAATCAAGAGACCTGCATCCATGAAAGAAATAAAAAGGCATACACACAAACATAAATATATGTGTGTGCATCTACAAAGATGATGTAAACTAAATTAAGCAGTCATTTAAAACACCACAAAGGAGCATCAAACATCAAATTCTTCTTCTAAACCTATAAGGATAAACCCCTTTTTTAAGCCATTGGCTACATTTTTTAATTTTTTATTTCCATTAATAGAGGGAAAAAAAGAAAGGGAGTACATTTTCCAACTTTGAATATTCTAGATTCCAATTCACACGATTCAATCAAGCATAAATTTCACCAAATAATAGGAGGAGCCCCAATACATCAAATGACATTTAGAATGCATGCACACTCATAGTTTATGCTCATGCACCTTCTCATGGAAGGATTAAACTGGAACCACCCAACATGTATTTATAAAGATGAAGATGAGATGCAACAATCCAACTGAGGTACCTTGATTCCTACATTTATGTACCACAACTGGCAGCCAACATCTCCTCCACCATTATGTTAACCGTATAATGATGCTGCAATATTAGACGCCTGAATTGCCACACCTAATAGAAAAGAAGAAAATTAAGCATACAATTTAAATGGGATCTCCAAGAAAAACTATTTAGTCAAATCTGGTTAGCTCACGGTATATGCACATAGAAGCTCACTCCCTTTTCCCATAATAATATTTATGTTGTGTATGACAAAGAAGAGCATTAGTACACATATTCTCAAGCACCCCACCCCACCACAAACACAATCCCACAACTAATCTTCTCAGGTTTTTATGCAAGTCTAAAACTGCAGTCAAAAGTAATACTGAGATAGGAACATAAAGAAAATGAATGAAATAGAGATTTACCTGAACAATCCATGCATCTAGTTGGCTCTTCTTGTTTCCACAGTCTTCTTCACTTTGAGAGCTCCAGACTCCCCCTTTCTAAGATAACAAGAAAGGTAATATGATACGTAAAAGTTGCAAAATCAGCACACTCAACATGGTACACACACATAAATAGTGATATTACATTACCTTTTTCCCAGGTTGCAATAAATTTGATGAAGCCTTGGAACGTGTTACCAGATCAAGCCTTTTTTTCGCCTGAATCTATCAACACGATCTGTACTCATTCTAGATTTTTCAGGCTTGCTCGCCTTCTTAGTCTTGTCAAGTCGGCTGTCCAAACTGTTTCTAGAAATTTTCGGAACATCTGGTTGCATATCTATCGTGCCTATGCCGCTGCTGCTTTCAGCATTTAGAAAGTCTTTGTGTCGAGATGATGCCTAGAATTGCTAGAATTCCATGTTCTAGAGCGAACTGAACTTGAACCTCGTGATTATCTCTAGGGGCAAGAGAGACTGTTAGGATCCCACGATCGAGCAAATCACCACCCCAGCTGGCCACCTATACAAATCAAAAGGGAGATTTAGAATTTCAATTGTCTGTATCTTTAATATATCAATAGTATGATTAGCATGTCTAAACATTCATCCACAATGAGGATCATGATCTAACGATAGATTTAAGGCTAAACTTTCACTTGACCATATTATTATAAAAAAATCCATACATCTTTCAAGTAAACAATACCATCAATATGTTTGTATCCTATACATATCATCAGCACCTAAATGAAGCATAGAATTTGGACTCCCCCCACATCTCGTATCAATGGCTGTTCTAATTATCGAATATCCATTCCTAGAATCAAAACTTGCATTAAATCAATGCCAAACAGTAAGAAAGGGTCAGGAAAATTAGGAAAGAATTGATTAATCTGAAGACAATACCAGAAAATCGACGCCAGGCTATCCTAAACATAAGAAATCAACGAATACGCATATCTAAGAGTCAAACTTAGTTAAAGTCCATGCTTCCCCACACACATAGTGACAATTGTTTTTTCTGGACCCCAAAAGAAATCAGCGCCTCGAGTTGTCAAATGCTAATAGAAGGCAAGCCACCTCTTGTAGCAGCCTCTGCTTATCGACTTACATCCTGTAGAGCATCGCAAGTATGCTAAAAAATACAGAGTACTACAGTTGGTACTCTACATGTCATGCAAGATAACAATGTCGTGGAACACAGAACTCGGGACAAAACAAATTATATCTTTCAAGCTACCAACAACCAGACAAATGCCTGTTGCCGTCATAAAACTGTCAACTATTACGGTTGACTTCATCTAGCTGCCACAAATACGTTTTGTTTTGAGCAAATAACTTATGCTAGAATATAGACGTTTGGACTATGAAATATGTATAGGGGTTACACAAAGAACATAAAAATCTTGTATCAAATTTCAAAATCAATTAAAGGAACTTCTCACAAAAGAGAGCAAGTCATCTACAATAAATCATGCTAAAACAGAACTCCACTACGCACCTAATCCCTCTTTTCCACTTCAACTTCCTTTGCCTGCAACTTCCTTTCTTTCTTTTTCAAATCCTATATTATAAATTACAACAGATCAGAAGACCGTCTATATTTGATAAAGAAACAACGAAAACTATAGGATTTCAGCTTAGTCGATCCAAAAATAAACTATCAAAATGAATTTTGAAAATGCATGACCTTAAATGCACACCTCTTCTATATCTTCCACACTAAGGAAGCAACCCAACTATACTTAAATATAAGTATTATAATACAAAGACTTCTTTGAATTCAATAAAATTATTATAATATGTATAGTATGAATTATGATAACCTAATGAATTTCGGGCACCTGATATACACTATGCGCTGAACCACAATGGTAGGCAACACGGCGGAAAAAAATGCCGCCACCGCCCGTCAGTTCTGGAGTCCCGAGGCCGGATCGAACTTGCCACCGCCGGAGATGACGACGCTGAGCCGCTGTCGGGGCGGACCGATTCGAGCAGTTTCGAGGGTGATTTTGGAGATTGAACATGAATTCGGAGAAGCGACGCAATCGACAATGGGGGGAAGAGAAGAAAAAAAAGGACGATTGGGGAAGAAAAAGAACGAAAAGAAAGAAAAAATAAGAGGGAATGATGCTGAGCCGCCGTCGGCGACCACCAAAAGAGAAAGGGAACGATGCCGCCGCCGACCACCGATTCAACCAGTGTCGAGTGAGGAATTGGGAAGAGGCGAAAAAAAAGAGACAAATTGGGATGGGAAGAAGTGAAAGGAAAAGAGAAGCGGAGGGGAGAAATGACCAAAGAAAATATGGCAAGGGTAGAATTGTCTAAAAATGATTTACAATCCTAAGCCACTTTTAAATGTATTATAGATTATAGATATAGATTATTGAATAAATAAAAATAAAAAGTGATTGTTGATTGATGAACCGTAAAATGATGGAGAATAAATAATTATAGAAGAAGAGGTAGACATGTAGTTAATCCAAAATGTAATAAAATAAACACCATAAAAACAAATTAGCTGTATTTTGATCTCATTAACACCATAATTATCATGCTCCTAAACCCTTTCCATAGACTTTTGAACCATTTATCCATCAATGTTTAATTTTATAAAAAAGAATGATGGAAAAAGCGGTGCCATTGGCCCAGGGTCATAAAGGTCTCAAGCGGTCTAATTTAAGGTTTAGATTGGGCCATAGTTATTGCAATTCAAAATGGGCCAAGCTCGTAATTATAATGAGCCCAACTCAATTGGTCCTCAACATAATTCCTCATTTTGTTAAAGTCAACGTTAAATATATACCCTTATTTTGTTAATACACTCCATCAAAAAATTATTTGAAAAACAAATTCTAAAAGAAAAAAAAATACCCATTTTCGGAATTTTTAACTTAAAAAAAAAAAAAAACCGAATACTTATTCAGTGGAATGTATTAACAAAAGATAGGACGGTATATAACTTAAGCCATTTGTTAATTTAACAAAGAGGTTTCACGTCCCTTAAAAAAAACAAATAAAAAGGGACTTCAATGAGTTATTTGAGTCAAAATGTCAAATTCATATAGTTTTATATTTTTGGAAATTTATTTAGCAAATATCTTTTGTTTTCTCCATTTATGGCGTTGATTGATAAGAATATGGAACGAGAAATACGAAAACGAAGACTTGTTTGATTATTTTTTCCAAATTTAATTTATTTGGTGGAATGTATAAACAAAAGATAGGACGGTATATAACTTAAGCATTTTGTTAATTTAACAAAGAGGTTTCACGTAACTTAAAAAAAAACAAATAATAAGGGACTTCAATGAGTTATTTGAGTCAAAAAGTCAAATTCAAGTAGTTAAATATTTTTGGGAATTTATTTAGCAAATTTCTTTTATTTCTCCATTTATGGCGTTGATTGATAAGAATATGGAAGGGAAAATACAAAAACAAAGACTTGTTTGATTATTTTCTCCAAAATTAATTTTTCACAAAAAGGTCTTGGTCCACGCGTTTAGATTTAATTTCAGACCACGGTCCACATGAAAAGGTTGTACCCCCATGTGACATCTCTTAGCTGTACATCTCATGCTCAATTGCTATAATTGTGTTTATTTCTTTATAATTGCAAAATACTTGCATGAATGACTTTTATGAAATGGAATTGTTAGCATTAAATCATCATTGAAGACAGAAAAAGAACGATCTGTCCTTACTTTTCCCATCGTCGGTGCGCCGAGCATGAATAAATTTAATTGAGGCAAAGTATTATTATATGATGATAATTTATGATGAGTTTAAAGTATCGATTATTTGAGTAGGGGTATCGATAATTTCATCAGAAGTATTATTAATCTGGATTAGTTATATTATATTGTAATTATTGTAAATTTTCTTGAACCCAAATTAATAATACTACTAGTGAGATTATCGATACTCCTAATCAAATATTTGATACTTTAAAATAGTTTCATGATAAATTTATTATGAAGCATTTCATATAAAATGTACTCTTTCATTGAATATATTGCGAAGTAATGAAGAATAACGGTTTGTAAATTAGTTTTTTCACCGTACACATTAAAATGGTTAGTTATTTGAATAGGCTTTGTACGAGACGCATTATTAATTGGGCATATGACGTATTAACAATTTGAAAATGATGAATATTAATTTGGGTTAATTTACGAATCGTCTCACACAAATTTTTATCTAGTTATTTTCATTATACAATAAATAACTAATATTGTTAATAAATTCACACAAAATGCAAACAAGTTTCACAGTAAAATAAGTTTGTAGTTTATTGAAGATGAAATATTTGTTTATATGAGATGATCCTACACTTGAAATATGATATTTTTTGCATATTTTTTTATACTTTTAGAACTTGAATATTAATTTTTTTTTTTTTAAATATCATTGTATTATACAAGACTCACAATTCTTTTAATCATATTATTGGAATATCAATGCATGAGAGCCATTACTTATGAAATATAATTGACGTGGTGACTTACAACTCTTGAATGTGCAAGGTCTCACCGAAAAAGGAGAAAAATGATTCTAAAAAAAATGACATTTCTCATCATTTAATGGGATTAGTTGAAGTGCTTCTCTCACTCTCTTTAATTATTTTTTTCATTTAATTTTAAACAGAATTGAAGTGAAGTTAAATTGTAAGAAGCAAAAAGGAATCATAAGCCAACAATCTGTTTTTTTTTTTTTTTTTCAATGAACAAACAATCTTGACAGTCATGTCCCAGATTGGATCCAATGGCGAACAATGATATTATACTCTATTAATTAATAATGCAAAAAAAAAAAATATATATATATATATATACACTTAAATAAATTTTACTACACAAAATAAACACTATAGTGAGAATTTACATACAACATCATTTTATATATGTATATAATAAAATTTATTACATGGGTCTCTTTCCAATCAATTAAAAAAAATTATCGTAAAGCAGTCAACTAAAAAATAAGGCCAAGTCAAGACACCAACTTTGTGCAAGTCAAAACCTCAAAAAAGACCACAAATTCATAAGTAAGTGATGACAAAGACATATTTTTACTAAAGAAATTCTGTTAGAACAAGAAAAAAATCCAATTGCTTAAAACCAAAATCCTACTTTGAAATCATAATTATTATATTCCCAGAAATCACCTGCCCATTTCTTGCAAACAAGAAACACCTTCTTCTAGATAGAAAAGTGGTAAAAAAAAAAAACCAAATTTTTTTTAATAACCAACTCATATTCAGCAAAACCATCACCAGTTCACACACACCTATCTAGATTCTGTTTTTCCTTTTTTCTTCTAAAATTTAAGATTTAAGGCAGGTTTTTAATTCAGACAAATGATCTGGTGTTAATATATGCAATCTTGTGAGGCTTTAAATGCTGTTTGACTCCTCTCTTTGGCAAGATTTTAGCAAGAAATTCGAGTTGAATAAAAAATCCGAACTGAAATCCCAGTTTGATCAGAAGAAAAATTCAGAATGGGGTCTTTCGATTCATCCCCAAATTATAAGAGGGCCACAACCAGATTCGATGCAAAGCAACAAAATTCTCCAGTAAGTTTTTTTACATGCTTAAATTAATTTTAGTCTCATAAAAAGGCACATGATTATTAATTCACTATTGTATCTTGGATTTCTCTTGTGTTTTACCTCTGTGTGTATGTGCTTGGTGGGGTTTTTTTCTTTTTCTTTTTGGGGTGGGTTGAAATTTGGCCTAGTATTGGAAAGTACAAATCTTGAGAATTAAGAGAGAAATTGAAATAAAGATCTAATTTTTGGAATTTCCTATGTTAATTTATCGGCAGGGAGGAAGTGAATGTGATGATATAGTATCAGTTACTTGTTCAACTAGTGAATCATCAATAAATGGACCGCCATATGCTCAAAAAATCAAGAATGAAATCAAGCAAAGAAGTAAAAACTTTGGGAAAGTTAGATCATTCAGGAGAAGATTAAAGCCAAGAATTGTTCAATCTTCGGATGAGGATTCTTTACTCGAGTCCTCCCATTCGTCGTCACCTCATTACTTGCAGCCAACGACGTCGTCTCAAGGCAAGAAAACGCACTCCCAGTCGAGCCCTCTTCATTCCGAATCTCCCTTAAGTGACAAAAGCTTTTCAAAGCCTTTCCAAACTCTATCAAGAACATCTAGCTTTAGGATTCTGTTAAAGAAGGCTAGTTTTAGGCCAAAAAGATCTAAAGTTGTTGCTGTTGATAGAGCTACATATTCTTCGACTATCAAGGATTCGAAGTTTCTTGAGCTCGAATCTGAGACAAGTTCGGGAGTGAAAGTTTGTCGATACCATCACTGCTCGTTGCATGGGTGTCACGGGGGTCATGATCCCGACCCCCCATTAAAGCGTTTCTTGTACAAAAAAAGGCGCTCGTTGAAGAAGCAAAAGAGCATCAAAGCTAGAACAGAGCCCAAGAGCGGAGCAAAAAGCTCGAAAAGCCAGATACTTCCTATTGTAGAGCCATTGAATCAAGAGAGAATCATAAACAGGAATGTTGTGAATTCTCAAGAAGAGAGCTTTTATAATGAGGAAGCCTATGGATATAAAGACACGGAAGAGGCGATTCTTGTTGAAGTTGCGTTTGGCGAGACGTCGTTCCCAGAGAGAAGCTACCGTGAGAATCTCGACATATGGAGAAAGTATTCTTCACCGGATCAAGATTTTGGAGGGCGGTCTAGTTGCTCGTGCCACAACAGAAAAGAAGTTGTGTCGACCCCCTCGAGAGCTAATGAATTTAGCAATGAGAATCCTAAAGAAGCATCTGGCCTAATTATGCCAGAAACTGCGGTCGAATCTGACGAAGTGGCTGAAAAGAAGAGCACGTTTTCATCACCTTCGTACAGCCAAACTTCCGAAGAAGAAATAGAGTCGATAAACGAATCTACAACGACCGCAGATTCCAAAGTGGGCTCGGTTTTGCAAGTCGAAAAATCTGAGGAGAATTCTCCGGTCCCAACAGGAAGCACACTTCAGTTCAGCAAACCAAGGCATATCAGCATGTGGCATATGATACATCAACATATGTCCTCAAACTTGGCTGCGGACCCCACAAACGAGCCGGTTCAAGGCGCTGATGGTCCCACTACAAGAAAGGATTCGCCCGATTCTGATATGGATGGAGTTGATAACGACTCAGAAACTCGAGAGATTGAAATCCGAAAACTATTCGCAATCAAGCTCGTTCGCGAGGCGATTGAGAAGATCCTTCTTCCGGAGGTTCAAGACCAAACATCCGACGACCAGTCGGTCTCAAGTGAGAGCACACCACGTGCACAAATCATCGAAAGGAATCGAGCTAAAGGTTAAAAAAGAAGCACTACTTACGTACATTGTATGCTTGTGTAATAAGTCTTGATCATTAACATGTTTTTTTATGCAGATGAGGGAGGGGAAGAAGCTAATTTGTCATCTGATCCGAAAGACGAAAGTGTCACAGCAGACGTCGCTTCAAGTGGAAAGGAAGTGAGAAAACCGGAGAACAAAGCGCCTAAGCATTGGAGTAATCTGAAGAAGTGGATTCTGCTTCAAAGATTCATCAGAGAATTGGAGAAAGTGAGAAAATTCAATCCCCGGAAGCCGCGGCATCTGCCGTTAAATCCCGACCCCGAAGCCGAAAAGGTCAATCTTCGGCCTCAAACGCTGGACGGCAGGAAAAATGCGGAAGAGTGGATGCTCGACTATGCACTTCGCCAGGCTGTGAGCCAGCTCGCCCCTACTCAAAAAAGAAAAGTATCGTTGCTTGTAAAAGCATTCGAAACGGTGGTCCCACAGCAAGACGACTCTCAAGTTCAAATCAGAACCCCTAGGCCTAGAGTTAAGAGCCCAGATGTTCCACCCTTAGACACTAAAGATCAAGAAACCGGAATCAAGATGACAAACGAGGTTTCTGATCAAGATAAACGGGCTGATTGCGGAGAAGGAAAGACGACAGACAGCAGCCAAACGGACCGGAAGAACCACATCAAAATGTGGCACATGATATATCATCATGTAGTAACGGACATTGCCGAAAAAGTTGGAAGTCAGCTTCTCGATGGATCAGAGGACGATGAAGCTGAACAAAACGGAGATTCTGGTGATTTTTCGAGTAATCTGAGAGGCGGGCTTACGAAATCGAATGCTCTCAAGCTAGTAAAAGATGCAGTTGATGAAATCCTCGTCCCGGAAATTCAAGACGACTCGTCTGATACTCAATCAGTCACTAGTGAAGGCGGGAACTTAATGAGCAAAGGGTTGGAGAATTGGAGCAAACTGAAGAAGCTCTTACTGCTCAAGAGATCCATTAGAGCATTGGAAAAAGCTCGAACATCTAAACCGCGGCCGACTCCGTCGGCCCCTGATCCCGAGCCAGAGAAAGTCGATTTAAGGCAACAAATGATGGACGAAAGGAAGAAAGCCGAGCAGTGGATGCTGGACTATGCGGTTCAGCATATCGTTACGAAGCTGACTCCTGCTCGAAAAAGACGAGTTTCGATGCTCGTTGAAGCGTTTGAAGCAGTTGTTCCGATTCCCGAGATATGATGAAAAAGATCACATTTTGAGAATGTGTATGTGATCATCTGATACTATTGATGAAGGTAATGATACTCATCATCAGTTTCCGTTTATTGGTGTTGTGATCATGATAAATATGTGGTGAAAATTGAAATTATTGATGCAGATTATCTATGGTTGATGTATCATAACTGGTTGCAGCATATTTTGATGCAGGTGATCAGTGTGTATATATTTTCAGTTCACATAAATTTGATAGAGAATGTATACATTTTTTTTCTTCCCATTGTTTGTGGTATTTGATTGTATTGATGGCATTCTGTTGAAGCAATTATGGTACTGTTATGTAAATTCATCTCTTGACATATGTATGTGTTTTAAGTATATAGGAGTAATTTAATTAGGCTTGTAATATTTTTTTATTTTTTTTTTTTTGTTGGGCAAGACAAAATTTATTAAAGATTGTGGGCTGTGGGCATAAGGAATACTGGGCCACTCTTTGAATGTGGTTTCATCCTAAAAGGCCAAGGTTAAATACAGTCCCATATTTGGTGAATACAACCCCACCCAAAAAATTGTTCGGAAATTTTTTCCGAAAATTGTTACATTTTTCGGAAAAAATTTCCGAAAAATCATAAGTTCAGTATTTTTTTTTTAATTTTCGGAAAAAATTTCCGAAAATTGTCAAAAATTTCGAATTTTTTCGCCAACATTTTTTGGTGGGGTGGTATTTACAAAAGATAGGACTGTATATAACCTTGGCCATCCTAAAAATCAATGGGTGAAAAGAGTACTTAGACAGTTAGTCCACCAGACTTGTAAACTAAACTGGATTTACTTCTTTTCCCATTCCAATATCACAAATTCTGATATGAATTCAATGCATCATTTGGATTTTAAACATAAATTTTAATTTTGATCTTTTCAATTATAAATACAGACTATGTATAGAGTGAAATTGGTTCATATATTAATCATTGAAGTGTATTAACTGTTTTTACTAAAGAGTATTAGTTGTTTTCACTGAAAGATATTAGTTGTTCTAACTGAAGAGTCTTAGTTTGTTTTCACTGAACAACTAAGATTCTTTAGTGTAAATAAGTAATATTCTTCAGTGAAAATAACTAATACTCTTTAGTGAAAAAAACTAATATCCTTCAATGATTCATATATGAACCAGTTTCACTCTATACTTTGTCATAAATATATAATAAAAGAAAACTTGGAGTATTGTTGATTATTGCTCGTAATGTTACCGATTACTGTTTGGGGTATTACTACTGCTGCTTGGAAAATTATTAATTCAAAATATACAAGACATACTGAACTAATTAGAGGGGTGTACTCAATTGAGATTTTATTGGATTTTTTTGGACTTTAAAAAGTTTGTGGATTTAGAAAATCTATAGACTCCATGCAGAGTTTGACTGACTTTTTCTATTGATTTACTTGGATTTTCATAGACTTTACAGAATTGTGAAATACACTTTTTTAATTGAGTTGCATGGATTTCCATAGACTCTGACGCTGGAACCATTGATGCAAATGTATATGGAACACATCTGTATATAAAAAAAAGTTATCCAAAAAAAAAAACAAATATACGTTAGTTAAAAAAAACTTTATTATTCTCATCTTCATTTCCATCACTGTTATAGCTCGTCCTCATAAGAAGTCTCTGCTTGTTAGAAGAGATTTTGGAGAGTAAATTTATTAATATTTTTTAAGAGTAGACTTGGCAACAGGGCGGGAAATCTCGATCCCCATAGGGATCCGCCCCAAATGGGGCGGGGAATCTCCAAAGCAAATGGGCACAGGGAATTTTTTTGCCCATTAGGCGGGGACTGGGATAGTATTCCCAGCCCCGGGAGATCCCCATCTCGTTCCCCGCGGGGAGTCGCATTTTTTTATATCATTCCCCCCTCTATTTGTGAATCTTCACTCTCCTACGTGGCACCTCTACAATGAATTATTTTAAAATCCTGTGATTACAGGACTTCTCTTTTAAAAAATTTTAAAAATTCAAAATTACTTAAATTAAATTAAAATTAAATTACTAATTTCAATTCCAATCTTCACCGTCCATTCTCCATTGTAGGGTTAACTCAGATTTCCATTCTTATCATTCAATTCACTCGCTTTCTCTCCCCCTCTCCTATGCCGCTTCTACGACTTCGATGCGTCAACAATATAATTTTCACCATACTTTATCCAAATATATTTAAATCATAGTACTAATGTTCATGAACTATGATATTTCTCTGCAGGGGATCAAAATAGAAGCAACTGTACGCAAATACCTAATGCCCAGATATGAGAACATTGTAAGAGAAGGAGTGACATATGAATTATATAACTTCGGCGTTGAAAAGCCTAGCGGATCTACAATAACGACAACACACCCTTACAAACTCATATTTCACAAGCATACAGAAATGAGAAGGTGTTCTTCAATCCAAATATTGAAGCCAGAGTTGCACTTTATTGGTTTTGATGATATTAAGTCACAATCTGAGGATGAGGACAAGATCCTACGAGGTAAAACCACTTCACATGTCCTATTAATCTCAATTTTTTTAATAATTATTATATTTAATAAACTAAATACAATATATTCTTTTCAATACATTCACTATATTACTCATTTGAAAATTGTATTCTTTTATTGGCCTTCAAGATATAATAGCGGTCGTTGTCACCATTTCTGACGTGGAGGCTGTTGACGTCAGGGGAAAATGGATAAATAAAGTGGATTTGGAGTTGCATGATAAAGGGTGCTGTCGTACACACAATAACTTTGTTACCATCTAAACTATGTGCTATTTATTATTATTCTGAATAGTTTTTAAAATATGATTGTTTAACAGGCTTACTAAGATCAATTGCACGTTGTGGGAGGGATTCTACGAGAAGCTACTCACTTACAATAAGGATCACCCATGTCAGCCCATCATCATAGTTTTGGAATACGCTAAAGTCCATAAGCTTTACAAAGGTTAAATTAAAAAAAATTAATTTCTTTTCAGCATTCACTTTATTTATGAATTTTAACTTTTCACAATAGGCAAAACTTTGTCCAATTCTATGTACGCAAGTCGGCTAACCATCAATGCTGAGACACCCGAGGTGCATGATTTTACAAATTGGTAATTCACAAAATTTATTAATTATAAATTGCAATTTAAATAATTACATTAATAAAATTACTCATTCTTCGGTTTTTCACATGTAGTGTTAAATCAATTCTCAAAGATATTCCACCTCCAATTATTTCACCTGGAAACCAGCGCAGTCGTTCATCTGCAAACAAACAATTCAACGACGAAATAGACGTCATGTGCATTGCAGACATTCATAAAATTGTCCAGGCAAGCATTAAAAGGCTATAACATTATAAAAATATACAACTAAGAATACAATGAATAACAATTTTACGTTCGACATTTTCTCTTAATAGGAATGCTGTTGTGTTGTTCTGGCTACCATCCACAGAATTGAGACTGATTACAACTGGTATTATAAAGCCTGCCCCAAGTGCGTCAAAAAAATTTTAGAGGATGATGGCAAATTAAAATGTGAAAAATGTGACATTGAATTAACTGTATTCGATTTCAGGTGCGTAATTCATTGCATTCATTTCCGTAAATAATTTTCATTCACATGTATTCTATAAAATCTGATTTTAAATATGTCTATGTACTTCATTAAGGTATAAGATAGTCATACGAGTTGTTGATGAAACTGGATCCACTTCTTTAACATTATTTGATAAAGATGTTATTCCACTCATTGGTAAAACTGCCGTAGAATTGCTTACTGATTTAGATAAGGTAATGTCACATAACTACATACAATTTTATTAATTTCAATTTTACTTTCATACTTTTTTACCATTCATTCTTATAAATGTAGAAAGGAATACCTGACGAAGTACCACCGGAGATTGATGGTTTAGTTGGTCGGAAATTTATTTTCCGTTTTTCTATTTCTGAAATGCATGTGACAAAAGGGTGGAATAGATATCCTGTCCTCAAGTTATCAGAGGACACAAAATTGATACAAACCATTCAAAGGAAGAAAAAATATACAAAGGCACATTCTCTAAATACATCTTTGATGCTATTTTATATACATCTTTTACCTTTTGATCTAATTGAGTTCAATACTTCTTTTTAATTCTATCATTCGTTTTAATTTCAAGGAATGCACTACTGATGACCCAAATTCCAATGAAACTGAGGACCACCAAACCGCGGCACCTGCGAAAGAGGTAATCTTTATATCTTTATATGAATATTTAAATAAATACAAATTACCAACATCAGTTACGCTTAACCTTACTGACAATATTTATACATCTGCAGACAGCATCACCTACAATTTCTGACAATCAAGATTCGGTGATCCCTTTGGAAAATATACGCATTAATAAGAGAAAAATTCTTGACAAAGATGTTATGACCGACGAAGATAAAGCAAATGATTCACAACCATCTGCATCGAAGCACCTCCTCAAAGTCAAGATTGAAAAAATATAATTACATGTTACTTATAATGTATGTACAAGTACACTACTTACCATGCTTATTTAGTGATCACAATATTGTAGACGTCTATTTAGTATTATGTTGATAGATAACTCGGTGTAAATTCACATACTGATGTTGTGAATATTTTTAGTGTTTTATATATGTTATGAATACACTACTATTAATTGTTATCAGTTTTAATGAACGTATGAATTTCACAGTATAAAACACACGTAAACAAATTTTATCTTACACATGCATAAAGTATCACACAAAATTTACTCTGTTCTAAAATGACTACCTTCTACCTGCACAAACTAAACTTTGATATTGTAATTATAGGAACACCTACATAATGACGGACGTTTTGCATCTTAACAAATTAAACACCCGTATCTGGAGATTAAATAAATATTATCCCACTACCAAATAAAAGAACATCCACTGTACAACCCCATTATCAGATAAAAATAATTGTGTATTCAATACATATATTTATTGTACTTTTAAATAACCACTTTTCCAAAAAAAATTTGTTACCATCACTACTCAGAATATTAATCAGAACCCATAATTTTAAATTATAAAAACAGGGTGCAACGGATATTAGCACTCACACGGAAAAATTCTCTATATGAACCAAAATACATTCTTACTAATCTCATATTGACACCATGAAAATAATGAAAAAAAAGGTTATGTTCACGTACCCCTAAAATTGTGTTTATTACTCATACTCAATTTATACTTTCTCTCATTGTTTGGGCATCACACTCAATTTATACCCCGTCTCATAATAATAACAAAACATATGTTGGTCAATTTCAAAACATTATAAATGGCTGTGAACTGCAAAATTATATTGGTAATCAATTTAATCCGTTAATTTATCCAAAAAAGTTACTCCCTCCGTCTCAATTTTATTTTCTCAATTTATAGTCGGTCTCATTGTTTGGGCATCACACTTAATTTATACCCTGTCTCACAATAATAACAAAACATATTTCATATTTCTTCTATGAGTATACGCATAATTACTTTATATAATGAATAATTTCACCGACTTTATCCGCATACAAATAAATGAAATACGCCCAGTCATGCATTATAAACAACAGTTCCTCATACAATTATCTGAACTTTAACTTTATATATAATATTGAACTAAAAATTAAAATCCTCAAAGATTGAGTGCTACCTATGCACGAAATTAATAGAAATGGAATATGTACGTCCAATCCAATAAGTGAAAACAGAGGGCATGAGAAACAAATGAACATGGTTCCTACTACTAAACAAACAGAAGAAGAAACAACAAAAAATGACCCTCTTCGTAAATCTTATATTTTGACCCAAACTCTTTGCTAAAGATTGTCCATATGTAGTTTAATGTATGTAATGGAATATTTCTTTTACTCAACTTTAAATAGTTACAGGGAATATTATAAATATAAAGGATTAAAGCCACGTATGTAAGCACAAAATAAAGGAGCCAGTAAACTAACATATCCCTATTTTTCCTTTTCCAGACACACAAATTCGGCAACCCTTAAACATCACCACACAAAAATAGAAAACCGCAAAGCGGTTCCAAATTAAAATTAATGAATGTAGAGGTTAATCTTACTTTTACCAACACGATTCCGATCACCATGATGAACGCCTAAAAAGTATGCACACTCTGCGTCTCCAGGTATTCAGACATTCCTTTCAAGAAACTGAAAACTGGTTATTATTTTTTTAGATTCATTCGAAATCAACAGTACAAAGACTCTTTTGTTTCTACAAAATTCTCCATGCATTTCACCCATGGATGAAAATCCTAATATGCTATATATTTTGCTATTATTGCCAATACATGTATATTCCATGACACCCTACGCTGCTGAGGAAAATATATTTAAAAAATTATTATTTACACAAACGAAATTTTATGCAATAATTATTTACATGATTAGTTTTACTTTAATACCGTCACAAATAAACATGAACTATCATATCCGAATTCATTGCGCCAATCGTCATATAATATTTGTACGGGTTTGCAGTTTCATACGTGTTACACGACCATATTTTTTGTTAGGAAAACTGCCATGTCAAATTCATACCCCATTCCACCGTATCATCGCATCAGCCGGTCTCACACACTGTAACGGATATACAAAACTAATACATTGGTTAAGAACACAGTGCAATCATGGGTAAGTTCAATCTAAACATCCTTCTTAACACGATTACTCCCTATTTTATTTTATAATTTCCCTTTTTTTTTAGATTCTGCAACTCCTGAAACACATTCAATGTGTCCACTTACCCTAATGACAGATGGTCAGTATATATTCCCTCATTACCTTTATGAATATCCACAAATGATAAATTTACTACTAAATTGTGTTAATGTGCATTATTATTTTCTTTGCTTTGAGTTAACGCTGCTGCGCATGCAAGAATGATGAGAAAAATGATCATTTCAAAGAAACGAACACAATCTCAGATGATGGGTAACAAAAGAATTACACCCTCCTACACTTAAAAAAAATAATACTTTTTTCCGAATGACCTTAAATGGTGAGGTGATGACATTTCAACACTTTCAGATCAAATGATTGAAAGACAAATTTCCAAAAATGCACGAATGATAAGGAGGCAAATCCTTACGTCAAAGCGATTAACATCTCTATTCCGTAAGTAATCAAATATTTACCTTTTTTACATAACAGGTATATATACATGTGCACATTGACTACAATCACTATTAATGTACTAATTTTTTTTACGGTACTAACTTAACTTTTTTTTTCTTTAGGTTCTCAATCATCTGCAGAAACAAGCATTACCCCGTTATCTGATTTAGGTAAGGGTAACCTCATAACATACAATACATCATCTTTCTTATAATAAAGTATATACAACTTATTCATCCCTTTGTTTTATAGTGGATGATACATGTCTGACACATGACAGTATGACTTCAAATGCAATAATTGCAGATAAAAAAGGTAGGTTACATCGATATGATTTATTTATATTAATTTTTAAAATTTAAATAAAATCATTGAAACATGCACATCCACAAAATGAGTAACTATAATTTCACAATAGTTTAAAAATTATATGCTACATATTCTTTGTATTGTATAACAGATTATTTTTTTATGTATTACTAAATTACACATATCACAAAAATGATCCATTCATATCTTTGTAATGCCTACAGTAAAAGATAAAGGAAAAACAATTATGACCGACATACAACTGAAGTATCCAACAAGTCATATACAACAATGTCACAGCTTATTAACTTCGGTTACTGAGAGATTGGCATTCCCAGATGAAGGAACATCATCATATAATCAAAATGCTTCAATTACAGGTATATACATTATTATTTTGTACATTTAAATTAAACAATATTGAATCGTATATAAAAAATAATAATCATCCGCATACTAATTCTTCCATTTACAAAATTCACGACAACATACTGCTCTTTGTCGGTGCCGAAATACTGTATCACTGAATTTTGAAATTCATAAACTTTACTTCAATCGAATAAAATTTATAACCAATGTTAGCATATTATTAAATTATACTAATTATGTCTATCTAACAGCATATGATGACTTCGGTGACCCCACATACACATGTATGTATTGTTGTGCTTTTATGTGGTACGAGGAAAGAAGTGGTAAAAAGAAAAATACAAATCCACCAAATTTTCCAAATTGTTGCTCTAATGGAAAGGTGCAGCTGCCAAATCTAACTGAACCGCCACCTACGTTGAAGAACCTCATACATGGAACAGATGCAAGGAGTAAAAAATTCATAAAAAATATTCGAGCATACAACATGATGTTCAGCTTCACCTCAATGGGCGGCAAACAAGACAATTCCATCAATAATGGGTATGCACCATATGTATTTAGATTACATGGTGCAAATCCTCATAAAATTGGTAGCTTATTGCCTGAACAAGGAAAACATCCAAAATTTGCTCAGCTATACATCTACGACACAGAGCATGAAACAGAAAACAGGATAGCAGCAATTAGGTCAGTCTTACAAATTATGTGTACTGCATTTTTTATTGTTTATTGCTTTGTCGTCAATTATTATTCACACTCACACAACAAAAGTACTAAAATTTATTTTAATTATAATTTAATTTATTCTAAAATTATAATATTTTAAAATATTTTCATTATTTAAATACAGTGGTACAGCTACTGACAAACATGGAAAATTGGAGAATGATATCATTGAGGATTTACGAAGAATGGTAGATGAAAACAATCCTTTTGCAATTCAATTTAGAACTGCGAGAGAGCGTTTTAAATCATCACAAGGAAGACCTGTGAGATTAAAATTGGTAGAGAGTAGAGCAAAAGATGGTAGGACACATAATCTACCAACAGCACCGGAAGTCGCGGCACTAATTGTTGGAGATCTTGATATTGATATGCAACCTAGAGATGTTGTTCTTCAATCAAGAAATGGCGATCTGCAATACATAAGTGAACTTCACCCATCTTACCTGCCGTTGCAGTACCCTTTGTTATTTCCTTATGGTGAAGATGGTTATCGCCTTGGAATACAACATAAGGATGTTTCTTCAACCACCAGAAAAAGAGTCAAACTGACAATGCGGGAATTCTTCGCATATAGGATGCACCAACGCATGAATGAAGCCAATACGTTATTTCATTCTAGAAGACTATTTCAGCAATTTTTGGTTGATGCATATACGATGATTGAGTCAGAGAGACTATCATATATAAGGAATAACCAGGGTAAGTTGAGGGTCGATAAGTACAATAATCTATTTGAGGCTGTTCATAGAGGTGATACACAACCTTCGACATCAGGGAAAAGAATAGTACCTTCAACATACACCGGTGGACCACGTTATATGATTCAGAATTTTCAAGATGCAATGGCTATTTGCAAGTGGTATTATTATCCTGATCTATTTATCACATTCACTTGCAATCCCAAATGGCCAGAAATTACACGTTTCTTGAATGACAATGGTCTTAACTCAGAAGATAGGCCAGATATTCTTTGCAGGGTGTTCAAGATGAAACTGGATAATCTTATTTCAAACTTAAAAGAACACGACCTAATGGGAAAGGTTGAAGCAAGTACGTATCTACAACATACCTTTTGTCATTTAATATTGAATAATTAAATATTTTTTTAATATTGAAAAATTAAATATCTTTTTAATATTGAAAAATTAAATTATTTTATTACTGTAATTTGCATAAACATGAATTAATTTTGATTTTAACTTTTTTTAATGCAGTGATATATACGGTTGAATTCCAAAAACGAGGTCTCCCTCATGCACATATTGTACTCTTTCTAAGTGATGAGAACAAAATTCCTACAGCAAATGAGGTTGATAACGTAATTTCCGCTGAAATTCCAAATAAAGATGAAGACATCAAACTGCATGATCTGGTAAAGGAATACATGATGCATGGTCCGTGTGGAACCGCTAATCCAAAATCTCCATGCATGGTGAAGGCGAACTGTTCAAAATATTTCCCTAAACCATACATGGAAAATACCACAGTAGATGAAAATGGTTTCCCGTTGTACAAGAGAAGAGATGATGGTGTAACAGTACAAAAAGGAGAAGTTCACTTGGACAATCGTTTTGTTGTGCCCTATAATCCAACTTTATTATGCAAATATCAAGCACATATAAACGTTGAATGGTGCAACAAAACACAATCCATTAAGTACCTTTTCAAGTACCTTAATAAGGGTCCAGACAGAATAACAGCAGACATAACTCAACCTCAAGAAGATAACCCTAATGGGAATTCTATTGATGAGATACGTAGACTTATTACATGTCGTTACATATCTCCATGTGAAGCAGTATGGAAAACGATGAAGTTCGACATGCACTATAGGTTTCCTGCAGTCCAAAGGTTATACTACCATCTTCCAAATGAGCAAAAAGTGTTTTTTGATGATTATGATTATATCGATGATGTGCTCGATAGACCAACAGCACAAGAATCAATGTTTCTCGCGTGGATGGCATGCAACAAAAAATATGAATGGGCACGGAAACTCACTTATTTGGAATATCCATCAAAGTTTGTATGGGACTCTAAACATCGTGAATGGATTCCTAGACAAAAAGGTTTCTCTTTGGGAAGACTACATTACATTCCACCGGGTGCAGGAGAACATCACTACTTGGGATTACTCATTCCACACACTAAAGGTGCTACATGTTATGAGGATATACGTACTATTGGCCAAATTTTGTATCCTACTTTCAAAGACGCTTGCTATTCATTGGGGTTGTTAAATGATGATAAAGAATATATCGACGGAATATTTGAGGCAAGCTATTGGGTGTCAGCACATTATATGAGAAATTTATTTGCCATACTTCTAATTTCATCAAGCATGTCGTCTCCGGAAGTGGTGTTTAATAAGACTTGGGAATGTTTGTCAGATGATATCTTACAAAGACAGAGGAGAATCTTAAACATGCAAGGTATGCATATATACTTATATTAAAAATAATGAAATCATAAATATATTTTCTTTAATTTTTTATTTCATGATCTTCAAATCTTAAGTATAATTTAAATTTTGCAATACATATACATTACTTACATTATGTAAACATTAACTTCATTTCAGAGTTACATCTTACTGATGACCAATTGAAGAATTATGCTTTAATCGAGATTGAAAAACTCATGCAACAGAATGGGACCACTCTAAAAAGGTTTCCGACTATGCCTTTTCCTGATGAAACAATATTTAAACAAGGTCATAATAAACTCATACAAGAAGAGTTAAATTATGATCGATCACATACTCAGGCGGAACATCAGACATTACTCTCCAAATTAACTACAGAACAAAAAGCTGTGTATGAAGAAATACTTGAAGCAGTTTCGTCCGAAGTGGGAGGAATGTTTTTCCTCTATGGGTTCGGTGGTACAGGAAAAACATTCATTTGGTCTGCACTGTCAGCAACCATACGATCACAAGGACACATTGTGTTGAACGTAGCTTCAAGCGGAATAGCATCTCTTTTACTACCTGGAGGACGTACAGCCCACTCAAGGTTTGCAATTCCTATCGATATTGATGAATCATCAACATGCCATATTAATCCAGCATCGGACTTAGCAGAACTGATAGCAAAGGCAAAGTTAATAATATGGGATGAGGCGCCGATGATTAACCGATACTGTTTTGAAGCATTGGATCGAACTTTAAGGGATATAATTAGAAGTACTGATGGATCATCTGCTAATTTACCTTTTGGCGGGAAAACCATGGTTTTGGGTGGAGATTTTCGACAGATACTACCGGTCATACCTAAAGGATCGCGGGAGGATATTGTGTATTCAACTATTAACTCATCCAACCTTTGGAATTTTTGCAAGGTTCTGACGCTAACTAGAAATATGAGGTTGCAGAATTCATACACAAATACCAGCAATACATCAGAGGACATTGCTGAATTTTCAAACTGGATTTTGAAACTTGGGGATGGAAACCTTGGAGATAGCGATGACGGTTTCTCCAAAATAGAGATTCCAAAAGATAATCTGATATTGCCTGTAAATGATCCGGTTACTGCTATAATTGATAGCATTTACCCATCAATAATTCATCATTTTTTTATGGAGGGATATTTCGAACACAGAGCAATACTTGCCCCAACACACAAGGTTGTTGAAATTATTAATGACAAGGTCTTGGAGTTAATTCCGGGAGAAGCAGTTACATACTTGAGTTCAGACAACGTTTCAAGTGGAGACGCCAAATCTGAAAATAATCAGGAATTGTATTCCGTTGATTACTTGAATTCTATTAAGTGTTCGGGGTTACCTAATCACCAATTGGTCTTAAAGGTTGGTGTTCCCATAATGCTTCTAAGAAACATTGATCAAAAAGCTGGATTGTGCAACGGCACCCGATTGATCACAACAAAGCTTGGAAAATACATTATAGAAGCAAAAATAATAACTGGAAGGAATATTGGAAATAAGGTTTACATCCCGCGGATGATTATGAGTAATTCTGATCAAACATCGCATGTCAAATTTATGAGGAGACAATTTCCTATACTTTTGAGCTTTGCAATGACAATTAATAAAAGTCAGGGACAATCCCTTTCTACCGTGGGTGTATACCTTCCAAAACCGATTTTTACACATGGACAGTTGTATGTTGCTGTATCAAGGGTTAAGAGCAAGACAGGATTGAAGATACTTTGTTTGGATGATGACGGAAAACCGTGCAACTACACTACAAATGTGGTGTATAAAGAAGTGTTCAGGAATTTATAATTTCTTAGGAATATTATCTTATAGAATTGACATTATCATAGTTGCACCATGTGTACTAATCATTTCTAAACTTACGTTGATTTTTTTAATGCATTTGTAAAGTAAACAAAAAACAAACATTAAAATTACACCTGCTTTGTAAAAATATATTATTAGTAGCACAATTCCGCAAATGCACATATCTATATTTCATATATGTAATTTTTCCCAATGCCCGCGTTGTACGCGGGTCTCACACTAGTAATTAATATATATATATATATATATATATATATATAATTTTAAAGTAAATTACAAATAAATATTTCATAGTTTCCTACTCAATTAACAATTTTTTTAAAATTGCATCTATATTTTATTTAATATTATGTTATTAGTTTCAAATTATATAATTTTCACTTTAGTATATATATGTTAATTAAAAATATTAGAATTAGAGATTCTTTAAATTATTTAAATTAGTTTTTTTTAACACCAACTTAAAGTAATTGTTGTGTATGATTAAATTTTTTAATTTAAATATTATTTTTTATATTTTAAAAGTGAGATAAAAAAATAATTAGGCGGGGAACGGGGAATCCCTGCGAGACGGGGATTCCCAACGAGGTGGGGATAGGGGGAAAAATTTCCCCATTTATTTCGCGTGGACGGGGATGGGGAATCAAAGAAAGCCCATAAACTGTTAAATACCTAAATATTTTTTAAGACTTTTTAAAATTCGTAGAAATCTCTGGTTATTAGAAGAGATTTTGGAGAGTGAAATCTATTTATATTTTTTAAAATCCAAATTGAATACCCCTAAACTTTAAAAGTCTAAAAAAAATTCTAAAGACTATATAATCAATACACTCCTCTAAGTGTTTTTTACAATTAATTTTTAAAATTTAAGTGTGGGTGCACATAAAAATACGGACAAACTTAAAATGTGTGTAATATTTCACCACCATTTTTACTGGATTATTATACCTTTCTCTTTCTTAATGAGATCTTTCATAAATTGCAGAAATCTTCTTGAGACACAATATTAGGATACAATCGTCGGTCTTGATTATGTTTCCAAAATAAACCGAAATCCTCAAGATACCGAAACGATTTCACAATATGCATATCTTATCATTCAAAAATGGTTACTGTATAAAATTATCACCTACAAAATTTATGACTACAAAATTTTCAACTGAAAAATATGTAATGGAGATTACCCTTAAAATTTTCAAATTTTTATAAGCATTTTTATTCCTTACCTACAAAATCTTAGATAAATTGTTTAAGGCTAATTTTTTTTGCATGTAATTAATACTCTCTCCGTCTCCAAGTAAATTTTCCACTTTTTTTTTTTTTTTATTGAATGATTTAAGAAAGTGTATTTGTTTATTAAAATATGGTGGGTCACTTTTGGGATAAAGTAATAAATAGTGTTGAAAAATGAATTGAATGAGTGACACTTTGGTAATATTGTATGAATTTGAAGGTTAAATTTTATATGTAGTAGAATGTTGTTTTTGTCATTTATGGGATAAGAAGTTTAGTGGGAACGACCCGAAAAGAAAAGTAGGAAGTTTACTTAAGGACGGAGAGAGTAATTCTTAGTCAAATTGAATTCGTAGGTAAATTGTTTCTAAGTTTAGAAATGAAAATGCCTACAAATAAAAAAATTTGTTGGCAAATAATAGACAATATCCGGTGCAAACTTTTTTGTATAGGTTTTGTAAGTAAGTTTTTTTTTTTTTTTTTATAGTGTATATTTCTTGAAATAAAATAAAATTCTCGATAAATCTTGATAATAGAAAACGCTATTTGAATACAATTCTTCCATCACACTTTTTTCCTTTTTCCTAATTACAATATCATTCACGGAATCTTCTAATATTGTTCAAACTATGAACACGACAGTCCAAGTTTCTAGATTATTCTTGGAATCTTCTAAAAACCCGTTGACGCCAAAAATCTATGGTCGTACCTTTGCGTAGACTCCAAGCATCATAAAACCATCAAACCTACTGTTTTTCCCTCTCTTATATAAATATACATCTCCATTATATAATTTCAACATTAGAAAAAAAAAAAAGCTCTCAAAACCAAGATTCAAATAAATCACTTTTTTGTCAAGAGACATATATATATGGCTGGCATGCAATATTACTTCTTTCCGACGGATTTCTACTATCCCAAGCCTCCATCTTCCATTAAAAGTACAACTGGCCAGCATCGTCGAGTTGTACCTTCCAAGCCCGCGGTCGATGTTCCGGATTCTGATGAGACCGATGTAGGTGATCAAAACTCGACAAGGTACAAGATTGTCAAAGCTCGACCACTCACGATTCACCTTCGTGCTCAGAATCTTGCAAGTAAAACCAACGTCATTTACAAGTGATGACTGATCTTTGGGTTTTTGTTCTCTAAGATTCTTTTAGTTAATTTGCTTTTTGGCCGGCTAATTTAACGTATTTTAATCCGTTTTATTGGGATATATTTATTCAATATTGATGATCATGTATATTTTTGTTCAAATAATAATATTACATGCGAGTTGTTTCTTCAGACATACATTGCAACATCATTGGTAAAAAAACATCACCAATAATTAAAATATAATAAAATTGACCCTAATTTTTAATATTTTTATCAAATATTTGATACTCAGAACATTCTCCTTTGTAATTGATTAAGAATGATATTATATATACCATTAAAAAAATATTTTTACCAATTTATAATGTGTGTCATTAATTTTGGGTGTACTTGTAATCTAATTTAGATTTCTTATGAATTTATATCATCCTTCTTTCTAAGCCCATCAACTCTTGAATCAATTTGATCCATGATAGAGTCATAACAATCCCAAAAATCCATCTTTTAACTCACTTTCACTCTAAACCCATCACTTTGATCCACACAATAAAATGTGATTAATTCCATCAATATAGTTCAAAAGATACTAAAAGTATGAGGAGTATTATTATAAAATACCAGATTACTAATAACATACAATTATCATAATATAATATGTATATTTTTCAATCCAATTAATAAGTTCATATAAAATGAAGATGTAAATAAAAGAAGGGGTAGTTAAATTTTACTACAATCCTAAAGCCTAAATTACAAAATAGGGGGCAAGAAATCCCATAACTCATTTTGCTACATTTTTGTGGTCCCCATCTTTGAACAAAAACCTCAAAAATGATAAAATTGGGTGGGGTCGTGTTCAATATCTTATTCTTATAAAACAGACACTGACTGCCACCTTTTTGCACATTTCCCGAGGTAAAATTTTCACCAAAAACATCTGTTATTTCCAAATTTTTGTAATTTTGAACATAGTCATAAATTTTATGAACACGCGTATAAAATATAAAATTTGAGAATTCAAGCATATTCAAATTAAAAAACATCTCCTTTATTATTAATTTGAGAATTACACCTAAAAAGAAAAATCAAAGTATTACATATTCAAAATTGGGCACATAATGCCCAAAAAATTATGAATATACCATAAAAAAAATGTGCACAGACGCACAAAAATTATAAACAATCGCTAAAAAAATAATTGAACAATCGCTAAAAAAAATTGAACAATTACTAAAATATTATGAATAGAGAGTTTTTTTTGTGTTTGAGACTCCAAAAAAATTTCAATTCTACCTGTATTTGGATGCCTGCAAATCAACATAACAAAAATTATGATCTCACTATATGTACACGCTCATTCACATGTGAAACAAATTTAAATAAATACTCAAAATATTACAATAAAAACATAATAACCATTTTTAAGTGATTCTATAATCTGCATAATAAAAAAAAATCATCAAATTTTCATCATCTTTCCCAAATTATAATTTTCCATCATCTTTCCCATAGCAATCCACACACTCACGGCTGTGGATTATGAAAAATTGATAACCCCCCACACACACAACACTCACGCACGCACCCCACCCCGACAAACACTCATGCACACAATATACATCCCCTTCCCCTACATCTTCCCCAACCCTCCACCCCAACCCCAACCCCAACCCACAACACCCCACACACTACAACCCACCCCCCACCCCCACCCCCACTTACACTCAAGCACACACCTGTATCTATAATATATACCCAGAAATGATAGCATTCCAAATAACGAAGTATATATAATTACAGAGGGTATATAAAGATCGTAAATATAACATAAAGTATATTACCTGAGGTTGAATCAACTATGACGGAAATCTATTAAAAGAGTCAAATCTGGATAGATCTACCATAGATCTATTCGCCTATTTTTTTTAGATCTGTGGTAGTCGGCGATGCGACGGTGAGGAGGCGAGACGACGGCCATGGCGTTGGCGGTGGTGCCTTCTTCCCACGACGGTGCCTTCATCTGGATCCGTAAGGGGGAGAAATAGACTGTCTGGAGAGAGAGAGAGAGAGAGAGAGAGAGAGACCGACGATGCCTTCATCTTCCATCGGGCTAGCATCTGGATCTGCCACTCATTGACGGCGGTGGTAGATCGCCAGAAATTTTAGAGGGGCTATGGTGGTTTTTTGAATTGAGAGAGAGACAAGGGTGGATATGTGTAGTTGTGGGAGAAATCATGAGAGAGAGTGAGGAGATGAGGTTGATATTTTAGCCATGTGAGAGAGAGAGAGGAGGGTTGGGTGGTGCCTACCTTTCTTAAATACAAATCAATATCAAATTGTATGGAATTGTGTTATGGGGTTTTTGATGTTTTATAGTGTATTTAAGGCTTATGAATTGTAGTAGGGTGCGTTTAATTCATAAAAGAATTATATATGTATAGTCGGAAGGCAAAAAATGAAAATGTAAATTCCGAAAAAAAAAAATTATAGTAGGAAGGAAAAATTAAATCAAATCTAAGGGAGTAATTTTTATTACATTCTTACTCATCAAAGTTTATGTGTTTTATCATAATGGACGCGGATATTTACCCCCCCCCCCCCCCCCCCCCTTAATTTGTTCACCCCCCCTATTTTCAAACAATGGCAAAAGTTATGTTTGATAAAAAGTTTCGAACTTTTGTCAATTGTTTGATAAAAAGTTTCGAACTTTTGTCAATTGTTTGATAAAATATTTCGAACTTTTGTCAATTGTTTGAAAATAAATGTCAAACATTGTCACGTTGGATAGTCTTACGTTTTGTTTGATAAAAAAATCCGAAATGTTGTCAATTGTTTGGAAAAAAATGTCAAACATTGTCACGTTACGTTCTGTTTGATAAATTTGTTCGAACTTTTGCCATTGTTTGAAAATAGGGGGGTGAACAAATTAAAAAAGGGGGGTAAATATCCGCGTCCTATCATAATTTACATCAGAGCCCGAATTCAATGGGTCGTAATAGCAGACATTTCGCTTCTCGGCCTGGCCCGTTTTGGGGCCTTTAAAATACGTATAAAATGGGCCTAAAATGGTAGCCCGAATAGCTCGATTAAATTTAGTGTTAGGCCAAGGTTAAATACAGTCCCATGTTTGGCGAATACAACCCCACCCAAAAAAATGTTTGCAAATGTTTTCCGAAAAAAGTAACAATTTTCGGAAAAAAAATTCCGAAAATTCATATGTTCAGTTTTTTTTGTGTTTTCGGAATTTTTTTCCGAAAATTGTCAAAAATTTTGGATTTTTTTTCCGAACACTTTTTGGTGGGGTTGTATTAATAAAAGATAGGATTGTATATAACCTTGGCCTTGATGTTATGCCTTAATATTTCGAGCCCAAGAGCCCATATATTCTTTTTCCTTTTCAAAATTGAGGTACAACAATTTAACTACACCAAGTTATAAATAAATCCCAGAATTCGAATGGGGACCTTATATTTAAGTAGCAATAGTGTATGAAATTTAGAAGTTACATTGACATAGATAGTACAAAGTGACATACATCATTTACAACTTTTTTTTTTTTTAACTTTCGTCATTCGACGATTACTTTTACATTTATTTTATTCAAACGTTCAACAATTACTTTTACACATAAAAAAAAATTCACTTATAATAAAATATTATTATTTTATTAAATTTCACACTCACGTACTCTTTGTTTTTTAATGTATCATCTTCTACTTTTTTTTTTATAAAATGACACGTAATTATTACATTTTATTTTTAATTAAACCTTTTTATTTCCTGAAAAGGGCTTTAAAATGGTTGCATTATTGAATTAAAATGAGATACTTACTAAAGGAAGATATGGAGCGACTAAATGTGTGGCTCTCCAGCTACCGCGTGTTATTTGCCATCTCAATCAAGCACTATTCTAATTAAAGTCTAAATTATGAAAAGTAACCCAGTTTCTCAAGCTCGTCATGATTCATGCGCAGTTTGCATATTATTTTATGAAGTTATAATGTTTAATAATGCTTTAAGTTTTATTAATAAATGACGTAACTTACATATTCTTTTAGGGTATGTTTATTTTGGGACTCACACGGATGGACTTTGGACTTTGCAATCCACGCCCCATACGAGTTCGGGATTTAAAATCGGGTTTTCAAATCTCAAACTCAATCCCTACCTATAAACCTATTACTCCCTCCGTCCCCTAATAATATTCACACTTGTGTGGGCACATGTTTTAAGAAAAACTGCTTTATTGACTTTTTGAACCAATGAATGAAGAGTATTTTGAATTAAAGTAGGTAGTGTGAGAGTGTTTTATTTCTTTTTTTTGGGGTGTGAATATTATTGTGGGACATCCCAAATAGGAAAGTGTGAATATTAAGAGGGGACAGGGAGTACTATTTTTCATATAATTAAATACAATCACATCATCACTTTTTTATCATCCACTCAACCTCTCTCCTACTTTTCTCTTACACAATATAATAAAATAATACAACATCAATCACTAATAAACATTGATTTGACATAAAGTAAAATCTCACCCTACTAAGATCCCAAAACAAATACATACTCATATTATTCATCAAGATTTTTACATCCTAAGATTTCAAAGTCATGACTTTCCCCGCACACTTAAATCCCAAAACAAACGTACCCTTAGGATTTAGGGCTACTTTTAATAGGAACGCCCTTTTGAAGTTCATGCTCACATTTTAACTTTTATACATATAAAAGGAAAAGCTATTTTATTTTCTATTCATTCTAACATGAGAATCCATAATTTATCCTATGCTCCGAAACTATTTTCACACTTATTTTATTTAAACATCTCATAATTATTTTCATACTCTT
This sequence comes from Ballota nigra, assembly GCA_947034835.1. Classification (NCBI taxonomy): domain Eukaryota; kingdom Viridiplantae; phylum Streptophyta; class Magnoliopsida; order Lamiales; family Lamiaceae; genus Ballota; species Ballota nigra. Next base: position 4,225,841 of record OX344726.1, on the reverse strand, counting down.
AAAAAAGAAATAATCCACGCTTATAAAAATCAATAAAATATTAAAGTATCACTATTTTATTCAACTCCATAATCATATACTCATTTTTCTTTAAAAATATGTGTCATTTTCTACTATAAAAGTAGTTCTGGAACGGAGGGAGTTGTTGATATATATTACTCCCTCCGTCTCATACTTATTTGTTACATTGTCAAAAAGGTATGTCTCATGCTTGTTTGCTACATCCATTTTTGACAAAAAAAAATATTACTTTTTAATATTATATTCTCCATACACTCCTAACCAAAATCATCTACTTTATCACTTTAAATACTAATAAACAATTGTTTTTCTTAAAACATGTGCAAATAGTAAAGTAGCAAACAAGTATGGGATGGAGAAATATTTTAATGCAATAACTTGTACCCTCTCCGGAAGAACCCTTTACCATTTTTTTTAATTTATTCCACAATGTTTTCTTAAAAGTCATGCATTTTAAAATTAATGTGAATAGCTTTCCATAACGGAGGGGTAATTCATATGAGAAAGATAAAACACGTCCGACAACACTTATACAACGAGTGATTAAATTTAAATATCCATATAAAATTTGCTTTTTATCATAGGGGGAGGACTTTACCATGAAAAAGGAATCTTACTCAAAGTTCATTTAAGCAAGAAGGAAGTTAGACCACTTTTCCAAAGCGACAAAACCTGAAATACCTTGTTTCCAACTTACTCATTGAGGGCAAATTTTTTTATTTAGGGCAAATATTAATTTTGATTGCAAAAATAGGGAGGTTTGAAATTTTTTTACGAAAATAGGGTTGATCGCGCCTGGGAGTGGCGATCAAAAGAGAGGATCACGCTCACCAGACGCGATCTAAACATACCCAGCATTTTAACCTCTTGATCGCGCCTGGCAGAGGCGATCAAGAGAGAGGATCGCGCTCCCCAGGCGCGATCAACATCAAGAGGTTCCACGTCGTAGCTCGCCCTTACGGGAGGCGAGGCTCGACAAGCCCTGACACACGCACATGGCGAGATTCCTTCGCGTGCAGTCCGCGTCGTAGCTCGCCCTTACGGGAGGCGAGGCTCGACAAGCCCTGACACACGCACATGGCTCCCACATGGCTCCCACGCGGTTGCTGCTTCCCACGCCACTCCGCGCCCACGCCAGACCCCTATTTTGGCCGTATATGTTTGTCTAAAATGCATATAACACTTGCTTTCTTCTTCTTCTTCTTCTTCTCATTCTCTCCACACGAAAATAGCCATTGCTTCCTCCCCTTTTCTGCACAAAAATAATTTTTCTTCCTCCCCTTTTCTGCACAAAAATAAAAGTTGGTTGGTATTTTGCTATCTACCTGAGGAGTACAGACACTACTATCAAAAGGTAAATTCTTCAAAAAATAATTAATAATATTTTTCGAATTTTTTTGCATGCATATATTATCTAGATGAAAAATTCTCAGTATATATATGTAAATTGCAATTATTGTACACATAGTATTTATTCTTGGTTCTAAAGAAACAAACAATGTTATTAAATATTTTAATGAATTTAGTTTGTCCATATATCGACATGTAATTGCGTTTGCTGTGAATTTAGTTTAGGTGTCTTTTTTTGTAATTTAATTATTTTAATATATAACTTATTTTGAGGTGTTTAATATCATTTCACTTGGAGAAACATCAATCAAATTAAGGAATATCATATTTAGGAGGATGCATGTTCCTTGACATAATTATATGATTCACCCATTTTTTCCAAAATAAAAATACGTTTATTTTGTACATCATTTTATAAATTTTTTTATTTATAAATTTATTTGGAATATATTCTAAAATTATTAATAAAAACATATTGTTTGATAGGAACTAACCTATAAAAAGTTAAATTTTAATTTTAAAAAAAAAAACATCATGCATAAATAAATATATTATATTACAATAAACTATTTTTAATTAAAGGGTATTAATTTCATTGTAAAATTTATTTAAAGGGTATTAATTATTTACACTATAATATAGTAATTTTGAATAATATTAATTGTTTCATTAAAAAAATTAGTCTAAGAATATTAATTGTATCATTAAAGGATATTAGTTATTTTATTATAAGATATTAATTGTAAACCAATTTAACCGTGAAACTAGTTTACACAAAACGGACTTAAAAAATTGTTATATACGTCAACCATTAAATCATTTCCGTATATTGTATAATTAGACATTAAAATTTATAAGTGTGTTGTGTTTTTGAAGATATGTCAATCTCTCGCGATATTGGAATCCTTGTGCGCTCTTGTGGAGCTGTTATTGGAACAAGAAGAGTTGATCGTATGCTTGATTTCTATGGTCTATTACGTGTGTTGTCTGAGATTACGGGATTAGATTTGCGAGTGTATTCTTTGAATGTGTATTGCATAATAAATAATGGGAATGCCTCCTCTAGTTGTCCTATTAGGAACAACAACGACCTTCTTTATTTCTTCCATCCACAAGCGGGGCTCAATTCAGTTGAGCTATTAGTGGAGGTTGAAATGAAGGTGCAGTACCCAGCATCCCATGGTCAGTGGGAGAACCAATACTATCCTTCTGAAGGGTCAGGTCGTGGCGGAACCAATATGGATAGACCTTCAAACATTGCATACGAGGCCCTGCAAGTGAACCATAATGAGTGGGGTGCTTGGAAAGATGAACCCTACCAACGTTTAGGGTCTAGTCATGCCGGTGGTTCAAATCCTAATGTTGGACCTTCTGGTATCACTAAGATAATGGCCCCTATCGGCACCTCCATAGCTGATATAGAAGGTGATCTATATCCAGACTTTACTTGTAATTCTGAACCAAGCGATAATGGTTCTGAGGACGAGGGGCCGTCTGATGAGGATGATACCACTAACAATCCTTGGATGCCAAGTATTGTTGTACCAAATTCTCTAATGCCAAGAGTGAGACCTCATCCAAATTTGGTTGGAGTGCCATTTTTTGATAGGTCATGTGATGATGTACCTGTTGATTCAGTAGGCGTTCCAAGTGGTGATCTGGGCTACGATGCGGATGATGGAGTTTTGAGGTTAGGAATGATCTTCAAAGACAAAGAGACTGCGATCAAGGTCGTGAAGAATTACTCGGTCCAACATGCAAGACGTGAGTACAGAGTCGAAGAGAGCAACTCGAAGTCAATGAAATTGGTGTGCAAGCAGAACTATGCAAGTGAAAATGACAATTGCTCGACATTGCAACACTGTGAGTGGCATTTGCGCGCCTCATACCGTAAAAGATCTGGTCATTGGGAAATCACCAGGTTGGGACCGCCACATACCTGTCTGATGGATATTGACTCACGCAGTCATTCAAATCTATGTAAAAACTTGCTTGCAGCTGACTTGGAGAGTCTCATACAAGTTGAACCAGCATACGACGTTAAATGTGTCGTGGAGCATGCAGATAAGAAATATAATTACACTATTTCATATCAAAAGGCATGGCAAGCGTTGAAACGTGCTAGAGAGAATGTGTTCGGAACTTGGGAGAGTTCATGTCAGTATTTGCCCAAGTATATGAGGGCCTTGCAGAAATACAATCCCGAGACCATTGTGGAGTGGAAGCACAAGGCAACGATTGAGTGGAATGTGCACACGTTGGGCTATGTCTTCTGGGCATTCAAGCCATGCATTGAAGCATTCATGCATTGTCGCAAAATACTTTGTGTAGATGGTACTCACCTTTACACTAAGTATAAACACAAATTGTTGATTGCTAACACCCTTGATGCCAATCAGAAGATCATTTCAGTAGCATATGCCATTGTTGACGATGAAAGTTATAAATCTTGGAAATGGTTTCTTAATATGTTAGCCACACATGTTGTCGGTGATATGGAGGGGGTATGCCTTATTTCCGATAGACATAAGGGTATACTGAAGGCAGTGGACGAAGTCCCAGCATTTTCACCACCAAGAGGAGTGCATCGTTATTGTTTAAGACATGTTGCTTCAAATTTCAATACTCAGTTCAAAAGTCAAAAGCTGAAGGACTTGTGTTATGTTGCGGGAAGAGCATTGTCTGTAAGACATTTTGAGATAAGGATGAACGAAATACGAGTTTTAAGCGAAGAAGGTCATGAGTATCTATGAAACATCGATCCTACCAAGTGGACATTTTGCCATGATGGAGGTCACCGTTTCGGTGTTATGACAACTAATATCTCAGAATGCATCAACGGTGTTCTTAAGGGTGCACGACGCCTCCCAATCACAGCCATCGTCAGTGCAACTTTCACACGATCCAAAAATGCATTTATGGAACGTGCTAAAGAAGCAGGGATTTTAGTGTTGAGAAATCGGATGTGGCCTAAATATGTTCATGACAGGTTTGATTCAGGGCAGCGAGAGGGGATGAAACATCGAGTAGACTTTTTTAATCAGGAGGTTGGATCAGCCAGAGTTTCTACTCGTATTAAGGGCTCAGTACAGTATCGCACATACAGAGTTGCATTATCGAGACGCGAGTGCGATTGCGGGCTATGGAAGTTGGATGGTATCCCATGCTCACATGCATTGGAGGTGTGTAGACAATTCAGGATTGATTCAAGTGTGTATGTGCCCGACTGTTACAGTACAAGTGTGTATACTTCGACTTACACATCTAGGTTTTTTGAGCCATTGCCGGATCCTGAGGAGTGGGATGAACCCAATTTCCAACTGAGGCATAATCCAGATCGCAGGATAAGGCGTCGTGGTCGAGATGTGACGTCCAGGATTCACAATGAGATGGATTGGGCCCAAACCCGCGCTAGACAACAGTACCAAGCCCAAGATAGAGCTGGACCTTCGCATTGATGTTTTGAACCCCTTTGCTGAATTCACTGTAAGCTTTGAATGTGAAAAATGAGATGTACATTCGCTGCTTTCTTCTTCTTCCTTCTCCCATTTTCTTCGTGTTACTTAAATTATTTGTGTAATTGGGACGGAGGTAGTACAACTTAAATTATTTGTGTAATTATATTAATGAATAAATTTAATTTTATATGGGAACAAATTTTACTGGACATAATTTTTAAGGAATTAAAATTAATTTAAAAAAATGTCACAAGTAGCGGTATTAAAAATTGCATACATAAATAAATTATCAATTAAAAATAAATATATATACAAAATATCATACAATTAGTGACGACGTAAATGACCACCCGTGCCACATCGTGTCGGACGTCTATCACGATGACCACGACGAGGTTGTTGTTCATCTTGGCTTGGTCCAGGATTTTCACTTGTGCCCGCAAATGGTATAGGCGTTGAAGAAAAATTTGGTTGTTCTTGTGAGAATTGAGGTTGATAATAGGTATTCAAATCAATACCCGTGTTTAACATCTCAGTAAATGAACCACCCCATGATGTAAGAAAATCTGTCACACATTTAATGAATTTAGATCAATAATATATTTTACAATATATACATTTACTTATATAAGTTGATAATAATACCTTGTTCATTATAAGGTGTGTGAAAACTCGGCTGGGGCACCTCCTGTTGAAACGTCGATGCAGAAGCAGACTGGGGTACCCCCTCATAGCTACCCCAACCAACTATCAAATATGTAATAATAATATATTACAAATAAATAAACATTATCTCTTAAAAAATATATTTTATTTGTGTAATTTCAGGATTTAGTAACTTGCATACCATCTCCAGCAGGTTGTGTGTAAGCTCCATGTCCAAATGAGGGTAACCCATAATGTGTGTGAGGCGTAGGCTGAGACGCCCCCTCATTTGATTGCCAGGCTGCTATCAAATTAACAGTGATATGCATATATAATAAATAAAATAATAATTATTAATTTCTTAATATTGAATTACATACCATATGCAGTTGGTTGTGTCTTACCCAAAAATTCAGACGTGAAAGCATCTGTCACATGTTATAAAAAAATTATAATAACTAAATAAATGTAAATCCACTTAAGGTCATATTTACAAGTGTAATTTTGTAAATTGCATACCATTTCCAGCACCATACTGCGTGCGTGGAGCAGACTGAGGTACCCCATGTTGAATACCTTGTCGGGGAAAAGGGGACTCTGATGGCATTGCTGAGGAATGTCTTCTCCGACTCCTAGACGTTGAAGGACCCGCATCTTCACGTCCTACGGATCTCCTTCTTCTTTGTCTTGTAGATCTTTCCTCAACTTCTACGTTTTCATCTGAGGCCACATCTTGTAGATAAGCAGGGTTTTCTATGAAAGGCTCCACTTCAGTGATGTAATTCTCAGTGAGCTCCAAATGACTATCTACTGATGCTCTATCATCAGGATTGCACTGTCTTTTACTAATTTTGAGCTTCCGAAACCAGCCTACCTGTAACCCAAAAAAAATGAGTGTTATTCATGTTTCAATTTTCAAACATTATACAATAAAGTTTGTGATATATATATTACCAAAAGATCTCGAGTAGATGTTTTTGCTGGTTGGAAACCTCAGGCCACTGCAGTATACTCCACTGGTGAAATCAATCGTCGTGTAATTCCATAGTACCACTGCATATAGTCATTTGAGACCGGATTACCATTGTTGATAGGCGTGCAAGACATGAATGGTCGTCTGTTCCTCCAATAAGTAACCCATTTTTGATGTTTAATGGTCCAATCGCAGCCGGATCTTCCCTGACGGGTATGATTATGCAACTCCTGGTCTCTACTTTCAACATCACTCGGAATGTTTTGGACCATTCCAAATTGTCTTAACACCCTATTTGGATAATGAAGCTCCACTATCCAAATATTAATCAGCGGACATTGTGACCTCCAATTTTGGGTCAAACAACGAGGTCCAAGACTCGAGATCTCCTCAGCTTGCTCATCATAGGGTTCCCAGATTAACTGTAATGATATACAAAAAAAAATTAATTTTGATCAAACACACTTATATATTTGTGCGGATCATTATAATAATAACTTACTTGGCCATCAGACAAACGATCAAATATGTCGCGATATAAACGAATCGAGTTGCTCGCGCTTTCAATGTGACTGTGATAATGTATCCACCTATAATTTAAGTAGGTAACACAATAAGTATGCATAGCTAAACAAATGTTATGCGATTTATAGATAAATGTGTTTAGAGAAAAATACCTAGCCCCATACGGTGGAAGCCCCAAATTGCGACCATCTACACTCATGATGTGTCCTTCTTGGAGCATAGGATATACGTTCCTTGGTTGTATTGGTATTATCCTTGACCATGCCCATATCTGTTGTATTCATGGGTAAATTAGTTTCAACATACAACTAATCAATGATTTGTTTAAAAGTAATTAAAACTAATAAAAAATTACCTGTAACAAGCATAATGGTCCACTGATAATCTTGCCATTAGCGTGGCAAGCCATACAGAGTTCCCGATATAAAGTCGCTAATACAGCACTTCCCCAGCTGTATTCCCCTGATGTATTCACGTTCTCCAGAAAGTTCAAATACACTAACGGGATAGCATTCCGAGTGTGGTCGGGGATCATTACTGTCCCTAGAAGTAAAAGTGCACACCCCCGTGCATATTGATCAACTACCTCCTGTGGTGATTCGTCGTAAATAGCAATATCATTTCTCAACATATTTTTCAGAGAAGAAAACAGGATCGCACTCCTGCCCCTGATATCAACTTCTTGTACGTTGATGCCCAAAAGCGCATTACACTTAGCTTGCCATTCACCGAAACTATGTTTTTCATCTTTGCATATAATTGGCTCTCCTTCTATGGGTAATCCCCACAAAATGGCAACGTCTTGTAGTGTGATGGTGGCCTCGCCGACGGGAAAATGGAATGTGTGCGTCTCTCGACGCCATCTCTCCACTAATGCAGTGATGAGATGTCGATCAAGTCTGAAGGACCCACAACGAAGTGGACCGTAAAAACCCATCGTCTTCAATCTCTCCACTACACGGGGGTGAAGTACAATCTTTCGAGGATCGGGGTCATCTTGCCTAAATGTCCAAAACACCCAATCGCCTCCTTGGTATGTATGGAGCACAGTTTCACTTGATTCCCGATTAATACGGTCTAGTCTCGAGCGATGTTCATTTTGCATCGTGAGTACAGATCGGCTCGCCGGTCCATATAATAGTGTCTCTTTTGCAGCATCCATCCTGTAAAGAAATATATTTAACTTTTTAATGGTAATCAACTAATCAACATAATGGTAATCAACTAATCAACATAATCAACTAAAATATATCTAACTAATCAACTAAAATATATCTAACTTTTTAATGGTAATCAACTAATCAACATAATAAATATATTTAATTTTCATGTTTAAAATATCACAAATTAAAGATTTCCTAAATATATATGACCATCACATATTAACGCAATGTTTATTTCTTTTAATGAAAAAAAGTGCATCCGTCTTTAATCCTAAACCCAAGGGAATGCCATTTATGAATTGGAGATATACCTATGAAAAGAAGGAATGAATGAATAAATGAGGTGTTCTTGCAACAAAATTAATTTGTGTTACTTTTTATTTTGCCAATGCATTTTCCCTCGTGGTTGTTTAAATATATGAACACAGAATTATGATTCTCTGTTGGATATTTTTTAAATATGCATTTTCATGTGGGACGGTTTAATTTATGAGACGGGTGTGATAAAAATAAGATGGTTATTTAATTAGATATTTTCTTAAACTAGTGATATACATTAATGTTTCTTAAAGAAATATCTACTATTACTAAGCAACTAGAACTTCTCCCGTGCGATGCACGGTTAATATATATATATATATATTTTAAATTTACATACTAAAACTTTATGTTAAAAATTTATATACATACATTGTAATTTTTTTTAATTTATGCAAAAAAAATTCATAATTTATAATATTATATAATAATAAATTTATTTAATAGTTTAAAATTGTTTCGTAATAAGTTTATCATGAATTATTTTTATATAATACTTTGCCAATTATTAAAACAACTATATATATGTGGTGTATTTTGCAATTTCAAATGAATTATTGTTTATATGTTAAAAGAATAATTATGCAATCATAAAATAAGGGTTACAAACCAACAAAAATTCATTTGAAGATTCTTTATGTTGATGCGTGTATATATAATACATATATATTAGTATTAAGTATGGAAAATTCCCTATTCATTAATTACCAACAATATTATTCTTCAACCAACTGTCAAAACATATATAAATAGCATGATCCTTTAAAATATTATAAATCCAATTTTAATTCTCACACTAAATGGACAAATATTTAAATTGGCATAATATAAATTTTCATTAATAAAAATTGTAGACATATTAAAATATATAGAATATGTGTATTAAATAAGTATTGCGCACATATATACGTATTTAAAAATATTATATAATTAATTTATATATTTCTTATATTTATAATTATTAAAAAAAGATTTATAAAAATTAAACTACTAACGTTTATTTTTATTATCTTAAATTATTTTATCATTGTAAACATATTTTATTGACCCACTTACTAAATTGCAAATATTATAGTTATCCCAAACAAAAGGTTTAATTAAAAAAATCACCGCTCTTCTTATAAACATGAAAATATATACAATATTATATAATATGTGTTTATATAATTACATATATACTGTATTTATACTGAAATTATATTATTTATGAAAAATATAATCAATTAATTAAAGATCATTTGTCTAACGCGAGCCAAAAACTGAGAAAGATGAGAGGTATCAATGTGTCAATACCCATGAGCAATCAAATATAACAACTTTGACTCTAAATTCATTAAAATATTTAATAACATTGTTTGTTTCTTTAGAACCAAGAATAAATACTATGTGTACAATAACTTCAATTTACATATATACTTCAATTTCCTTTGCACCGTTATTTAAAAAAAAAAAAGATAATATATGCATGCAAAATAATTCAAAAAATATTATTAATTATTTTTTTAAGAATTTACCTTTTGATAGTAGTGTCTGTACTCCTCAGGTAGATAGCAAAATACCAACTAGCTTTTATTTTTGTGTATATGTGAGACTGCAAATTGAGAAAAAAAAAATTAGAATAAAATAAAAAACTGTAAAAAATTTAAAAATATCAAAATAGTTACATTTTTGTGGGGATTGGTTTATATTTTGGAAGCAGCCCTTGTGTTTTTATTTTTGGCTAAAATTCGGACAGAATAAAGGGGGGAGAAAGAATACTAAAATGATGGATGAATTTTGGTAGGAGTACTAAAATTTTCGGTGCACGGTACTGTTATGAGGAGGAAGAAGTACTGATGAAATAGGAGTACTAAAATAATGAAATAAGGAGTACTAAAATTTTCTAACAGAACTGAAATTAAAAGAGGAGGAAGGAGGAAGGAGGAAGAAGAGAAATGCTCGGATGAAGGAGAAATGAGGAGGAAGGATACTGTTATATGGAAATAAAGAAGAAGAAAACGCCAAAGAAGAAGAAAACGCCAAGGAAGAAAACGCCGCGGAGTGGCCCTCCCCATGTGCGCGGACTGCACGCGAAGGAATCTCGCCATGTGCGTGTGTCAGGGCTTGTCGAGCCTCGCCTCCCGTAAGGGCGAGCTACGACGTGGAACCTCTTGATGTTGATCGCGCCTGGGGAGCGTGATCCTCTCTCTTGATCGCCTCTGCCAGGCGCGATCAAGAGGTTAAAATGCTGGGTATGTTTAGATCGCGCCTGGTGAGCGCGATCCTCTCTTTTGATCGCCACTCCCAGGCGCGATCAACCCTATTTTCGTAAAAAAAAATTCAAACCTCCCTATTTTTGCAATCAAAATTAATATTTGCCCTAAATAAAAAAATTTGCCCTCATTGAGGGGAATAAGCAAAGATTTAACTCTTATATATATATTGTAAATTTTTATTTCACGACATCATTGTTTCGAGGCCCAAATATTTATAGATATAAACTAGAAATATATAGTGTGGGTCTATCCGATCTGGAGTTTGGTTAGAATTGGAATTTCTTCAAATTAAATTTCTATGAAATAATAATTTTAATCATATAATTAAATTAGAGAAAATAATCTTTTTAGTCATGTATGTTATATCTATTCTGATTTGACTCATATCAATAGTTCTCTAATTTTCAATTAGAACTGGTGACAAGAGGGTTCAACATTTGGCTGACATTGACGTGACAAAATTTGATTGATTAACCGAATATTTTATCTCTTATAATTATCGGGCACAAAAAAAAAAAAAATTGCTTTAACAATTTTTTGCATTTTGAGCTCACGAGAAAAAATCTCTTAATTTGGAATGACGTGATATCATACTTGAAGAATTAAACTAGGTCGTTCCGCTTATAAATATTATAATAATGTTGTTTCGAGTTTAACTATTATAAAAACGCTGGTTTCTGGAAGGAGATTTTCTGCTTGTAAGTTTGAATTGGAAAAAGTTGTTTAAATGAAATTTATTTACCAAATTCCAAAAATTAAAATAAAATTGCAATTTGCAAAAATATGATTATTTTCTATACAATTAAGCCAAAAATAAATTATACACGGAAATATGATGAAAACTTGACTTACAAAAAATAATTCGAATTGCAAAATTTAGTTAGGATAGAATCATCTATATAATTATGAGTTAATGTGAAAAAAATGAATAATAAATAAGTGAGAATTTTAAGGGTAAAAATTGTAATAATAATTTTTTTTATATTGTAAAAATTAACGTAGGAAAAAAAAGCGTGAGAATTAGAAGGGAATATTTAATAAATGGTAAATATTTTTAGACATATTATATATTAACTTTGGATGGAAAAAAAAAAGCAAGTCATATTTATTAAGGTTTAATACACACAATTAATTGATTAATAATGTAATTTAAAACACTCACAATTCTCTATAAATATGTGTGAGATCCTACCATAACAACACATACCAAACACAACTTTTCTCTACATCCACTTTTCATGGCTGGACTTCAATACAATTTCTTCCCAACAGATTTCTTTTTTCCTCCTCCGCAGACCACCGCCACAGCCGGCGGCGGCCACCAGAAACTCCCCGTCGTCAAGACCGGCGAAACCGACGACCCAAAAGCTATCGCCGCGTTGACCAGCAAAAGTCTTAAAAAGACTTCATCATCATCTGTGGCCTTGCCTCCTATTCACAAGCGTAGTTAAAATCCAAAACAGCAATTTGTAATAAAGTCATTTTCTCTTAGGAGAGAGCTTGTTGCAATTATTCGAGTGTACGCACCGCATAAAACCTTGTACGATCAGCCTTTTGGCTATGTATGATAAGTTGTTTTTTGGAATTATGTTCAACTATTTTAGATCTTTCTCCTTTTGGAATTACAGTTTCTGGTAACGTGCAATACGTAAGTCAACCGGCCAAAATAATTACCATTACATAATTAAAATTTCTTTTAATTGTCACTTTACTAATACTAATGTAATTTTTACCTTTTTTTTAATAATATCCCTAATAAATCATAGAACTAATTGATCAATTTGTACCGAATAGAGATAATAAATAAAGAGGGCCAGGTTCCTTGTTAATGTTGGGAATTGTTTAATCGCTAATTAAAAATAAATGTTGTGATAACTGATAACATCTTCTCTCGGATCTATTTATTAAAAAGATTAATTAAATAATAATTGAGATTCTCACACATATTTTAAATTTTTTAATTAAATAATAATAAGAAATACGTATATTGTGACAAAAAAAAGTATTTGGTCCTTTAATCTTTTGGTTAATATAAAATGACAATTATTTTAAAATTAAATATCTCTTATATAAAAATAATAAAGTTTCAAATGCATCGGATGCATAATTCTAGATCGATACACTTGCACAACTCCGACTCACCCCAGTAAGGAGATAATTTGCATTTTGTAAAACATATTGCTTAGTAAACGAAATAGTATTACTTACGAAAATAAGACAAAACTAATACTTTCAAAAGGTATTATTTTTATTATTACAAATATTAATTAAAAATTGGGGGTCTTCAATAGGGTTCTTATGGGTAAGTGGGTATGGAGATTTCTTGTGGAAAAAAATGGGTTATGGGCTACTGTGTTGAGATCTTTGTATGGGGAAATTGAAGTAGGTGTGTCAGGTCTTATAATAAAAGGTAGCTGGAATAGGATGTTGGGGTGGTGGCGGGACGTTTTAAATAATGTGTAGGGAGAGGGAGGGAAATGGTTGTGGGGAAATCTAGAGAGGTGCATGGGAAACGGAAAGGAAACTAGTTTTTGGGAATGTCCATGGTCCGGTGTCGAGTCTCTAAAAATCAAATTTCCTAGGTTGTATCAATTGAGTTCATTGAAAAAGTCAACAATAGGAGAGATGGGTGTGTGGAATAATGGGTTGTGGGAATGGGAGTTAAAGTGGAATAGACAACTTTTTGATCGTGAATTACCTGTTGTAAATGAGCTCTTAAATGTTTTAAACAGGTTGCAATTGGCGGAAGATCAGGAGGATTCTTGGAAGTGGAAGGCGTCTTCGGACAACCTTTTCAAGACCAAGAAGGCATACGAGATCGTGAGTTCCCCAGCTTCAATGAACGATAGTAATCCGGTTGTGAGTTCGGCCCTTGGTCAAATTTGGAATAAAATAGCACCTATCAAGACTTCGGCGATGGCGTGGCGTCTCCTACAAGATCGGCTACCTACTCGAGTGAACCTCTCCAAGCGTAGCATCATTCCACAGAATGGTAATACGTGCTGTCCTCTGTGTAATTTGTGGCCTGAAACCGTTTCTCATCTCTTCCTCGAGTGCTCTTTCACGACAAATATCTGGTATGCCTGTTATAATTGGTTGGGGATATCAGAGGTTGGACTTAATCAGGTCTCTCGACACTTCTTGGCTTTTGGAGGATTGCTCTCGGGAAAGATAGGTAACTCTTTGGCCACTTTTCTTTGGATTTGTATTGTGTGGAATATCTGGAAAGGGAGGAACAATTTAATTTTTGAAGATAAAGTTTTTGATCCGGGAAAGGTGTTAGAAGAAATTAAAGGCAGATTTTGGAGTTGGGTTTCAGCGAAATATCCTTTTGTTTGTAACTCCACATTTTCGTTGTGGTTAGAAAATCCTAGATCTATAATTGAGAGGCTCATGTAAATCTTTACATCACTGTACAGTGACACTCTTTGTTCTCATTCTTTGTTGAATAAAGAATTTTACTTACCAAAAAAAAAAATTTAATTAAAAATTAAGGAACAAGAGAGAAATATATAGCAACAAAATAATTCTGAAAATTTAAAGTTAAAAACATTCTCACATTCACGATGAATATATAAATTTGTGTCTACCTGTGAGCATGAGATCATTAATTTCCAATGATCTAACATACTTCTTTTTATAATTTAAAATCAAAAGTATACATAATTCTGATTTTACTCGTTTATCATCTTCCACTAAACTAAGTGCCCAAAATAAATTTAAACACTCTTCTACAAGAATCTAGACTACATATTCTCGAGAAGTTTCTCATATTTGTTGGTTGAAAATGGTATCGTATCCCCACTAGGCAGGGAAAGGATATCCAATAATTTATACTTTATAAAAGTTAATGGGCTAATAGTTCAATAAATTTAGTCCTTGAGTTTGGAATACTCTCAGTTGCCTCATAGAATCTTTCACGTGTTTTTTAATTAAAGCAAATCGTTCACATGTTTAATTAGCAAGTTTAATTTACATGTTTGACTAAGGTTTAAAGTTCGAATTTCTTCTACCTAATTTAGAGTATAATTTTTTTAATTCGGATTACTTTAGATGCTGTGGATATATATGTCGAAAGGATTTTAGTTCTTAGTACTATTCATTATTTTCAGGTCAATTATTTCTACGATCCTTTTTTTTTTTTTTAAGTCTTTGTAATCAAAATATAAATTTAAAATCATAAACCCACGAAACATAATATCGTATTGAAAAAAAAAAATTATAGCATGAACTCAAGTGCATGACATATAGATTTTAAGTTCAATTTTGACTATAATTTTTTTTTCAAAAAACACAATAACACGTTGAATTATATGTGTGTGGTTTTTTTTTTTTTTTTTTAATTTGAGCTATTATTGATTATTTTTTGGAGTATTACTAGTTATTTTTTGGGTATTACTAATTTTTATTTTGTGTATTTTTTTTCAAAATTTAAATTAATATTATGCATTCAAGTGCACACTAAAACTATTCATATTAAAATGCCAAGCAACATCGTATATTTGTGTTCTTATGAGATTTTAACTCTATACAATAACTTGCAAATGTGTAACTTTCAAGTGATTAGCACACTAAGCGTTTTAAATTTTTTGAGGAACTAATACATTTTAAGGCTTTTTTTAAGGTGCAGTGAAATTTAGATTAATGTGTATTTTGTCATCAAGCATGATACTAGCCCCAAACATTGAACTTATGAGCTATGACCGTGCTGTTACTTGTCTCTGAAAGAACCACTCATAAAATAACTTGAATTAAAATAAAAAAAAACATGATGAAAGCAGTGACTAGACTTTGGTAAAATAATACATTTAAGAAATATTTTAATTAAAGCGCCATCTCATTCACCAATCACCATGAACTAGGGATTCATGCGCAGTGTTAGAGATTTTCTTTTACTTGATTTTAGTCACTTTTGTTAGGCCGGCTCAAAAGAATTGGGATATTCCGTTGGTGAAAAATTATTTAGATATAAAAACATAAAGGGAATGTTTGATTTGGAGCTTTGAGAATTTTGAAATTTTATTCTTAAAATTTTTATAAGTAATAATTAGTATGTTTGTTTGTTTTGAGATTAAGTAGAATATAATTTTATTTTATAGGTTTAATGTTGATGGGCGAACAATGGAGTGATTAATAAACGAAACAGTTATCATTAAGTTTGATAACAGGATAATAAAGGAAAGAAGCCAACAACTTTGTGGAGCTAGCAGCTTTGTAAAGCGAACAGCTTTGCAGAACTGCTCTAATATGGTAAGCAAGATATTTAGGCGAGCAGCCTTGCAAAGAACAGCTGTGCAAGCAACTCAAGCCAAGATCAATTTGGGCGAACAGATTCGTAATGGAGCGAGCAACATTGTAAAACAATCCCAAGCAAGGAGCGAACAGCTCGGAATGCAAAGGACCATGACATCTAATGAAGACGTACAAGCGAGCAATCGGTCACCGTCGAGAGCATCTCAGCAGTGCCAAAGACCAAGTATAACATTGGGAACTCCAAGAGTCACTAGCCTAGATATGGTCCAAGTGTCTTAACACTTGGCATCCATCCAATGAGCAATAGTGTAGATGTTGTACAAGTGTCCTAACACTTGGCAAATATCCAATGGTTAAGCCACCAAGATGGTGACACATGTCCTCTTTGTATGTCTATAAATACCCCATTCATTTTCATGAAAAGGGGGAGAACAATTCAATACAAGTCCAAACTCTTGCAAAATTACTTCTTGAGCATTACTTAATCAAATCCCATAATCATTGATCTTGTTTGATGATCTTCATGGAGTAAAACAGCCACTAATCATATTCAATCGAAAAAGGTCATCAACAATTGGCGCTAGAAGGAGGGTTCGAACCTCCGTTTATGAAAAATTCGAAGAAAGGTTGAAGACTCCCATCGGAATCTGCAAAATCTCGCCGGAATCCGGGAAGCAGCTGCTGGAAAACAAGAACGCACATTTTTAGGACAAAGATATATAATACTTGAGGGTTTTAATGCATGTGTGCATGAACTAAGGTTTTTGGATCTTCATATTCACACACAAGGCTAGTAACCCTTGGGAAAAGTGTTTGCAAGAACAAGATTACTTCACTCCTTTGTTTATCTCAATACATTTTGGCAACCAAGATGGTCAGATCACAAGACGAACGACATTCGAGTATATCTCCGAGTCGTAAACCGAGGACTTGGGTTTCGTCCACCGAGGGACATGCACGAACGGTGAGAGCAACTTCGCAAAGAAACATTCAGGTCACCATTGATACAATCCCACCAGAAGTAGAAGCACTTGCTCAGAACCCGGAGGAGCTAGCAAAAACGATCGCTGTCCTTCAATCATTACAAAATCGACAAGCAGCAGGACCGTCAAGAGCACCTGTGACGACCAATCGAGCAGGCGAGCAGGAACGAACGGGCGAACAGCGAAGTAAAAGGAGAGAAGATGCGCGTCGGGACGAGGCCGACAACGAGGAGGTCCGTAGAAATAAAGGAAAAGCTCCATTGAGCGAGCGTCTGGGAAGTCGAGGGGAATCATCACCAAGTCGAGCAGATGAGTCAAGCAAAAGTACTTCTCGAACAAGTGCTTTGGAAAGACTAGGAACAAGGAATGAAAATAGGAGGGAGCCATCCCGAAGGAACGAGGAGCGATCACGCCATCCTGCTCGCCCATCGGTGCATGACCGAATCAGGAGGTCAGCTTTTGGCCGACTAGGGCCAAATGGAGCTAGCAATGCTGCTAGGAAGACGACTCAGGAGAAACGTCCCGTTGGCAAGGGACTGCATCGTGAAGAGGTCACTGACCCCAATCGCGATGAACAGCCTTCCATCGGGAGGACTCCCCCAAATGAATTGCAGGAAATGAGAAAGGCGATCGAGGAATTACAGAGACAGTTGGAATCTCAGAGAGGTGTCGGATCGACTGTTCTCCCTTCGTCACCGTTATCTCCGTCTGTCCTCAATTCACCGATCCAGAAGAAGATTCAGTTTCCAGCCATCAATTTGTATGAGGGAACGTCGGACCCTCGAATTCATGTGACGAAATATTCGGATTTCATGATCTCAGTGGGGGCAACCGACGCCACACAATGCCGAAATTTTCCACTCACCCTTGGAGATAGCCCGCACAGATGGTTTTCAGCACTGGCTCCTGGCTCCATCAACTCTTTTGCCCAACTAAGCAAAGAGTTTCTGTCTCACTTTTCAACTGCCGGGTCCTACTTGACCCACAGACACCGTCTGGCAGATATTAGGTAGGGAGACGAGGAGTCTGACAAGCAATTTCTGGAAAGATTTGATAAAGTCTTACTGGAGGGCGAAATGGTGAGTGAGGACATGAAAATAGTGGCAGTGATGGCTGGTTTAAAGAAAGGGACGGACCTGTGGAAGGAAATGCATTTGACTTGCCCGAAAACATACGCGGAATTCAGACACAAAGCAGGAATCCACGTGTCAATGCAGGAGGCCCTGCACAGGGAGATGGGAGACAAAGCTGATCCAAAAAAGTTTGGCAAGAAGTCGGGAGGAAGTGATTACAAGGCTCCGAAGAACATGAAGTCGTTCAATGAGGGAGCTGAGTTGAAAGAAAAGCTGAACCAAGTCCTTACCATGTCCGTGGACGCTGTGTACAACAACGTTAAAGACAGGGAAATGTTGTCAGAGCCACGGAGGATAAGGCAAGAGAGAGGAAAGTTGAACCCGAACAAATACTGTGCATATCATCAGAACATTGGCCACTTCACAAGCGAGTGCCGAGATCTGTTGAAGCAGTTGTGGAGGTTCTATGAGGAAGGAAAGCTGTCCGAGTTCGTAAAAAGGGAACCAGGTAAAAGACCAAGGGCACCAGAACCGTCCAGTTCGGATGATGGAGACAGTGATGAACAACCAAGTAAAACTGGTAAGAAAGGAAGGAAGGTCCCAGCAGCCCCAGCAAGGCATATCCCGGAGATCTTAATGCTAGAACCCACTGGACCAGTAGGTGGTTGTTCTGATGGGAGACCACCTATGTCAAAAAGAAAGAGGAAAGCAGAACTGAGAGCAGTGGATCAAGTGATGGAAGTGGGCGTGAATCCATCAACCAGACGAACAGGGGACCTAACTTTCTCAGAAAAAGACTTAGACGGGGTACTCACTCCTCACAATGACTCGTTGGTCATTTGCGCCAATATTATGGGGACAAAAGTGCACCGTCTACTTGTCGATACTGGTTCCTATACGAACATCCTGTTCAAGAGCACGGTGGACCAGCTAGGAGATTGCGCTGAGTACATCAAGGACTGTGATCACAAGATTGTAGGATTCGGAAATGCTGTAACCACCCCGCTAGGAATAGTTATGTTGGCAGTTGAGCTTGTATCAATCGAGGACCCGGAAAGGAAAATGAATAGAATGGTAGACTTCCTGGTTGTAGACCAACAGTCCACCTATAACGGGTTCCTCGGCCGTCCTTTCTTGCATGAATTTAAAGCAGCTGTTTCAACGTACTATTATTGTTTAAAATTCCCAACAAAGAAGGGTGCAGGTACAGTCAAAGGAGACCAGAAGAAGGCTCGTGCGTGTCTTTTGCTGATACAGTTGCAGGATCACCAAGTCAACATGACGAATAGGTTTTCAGACAAGGACGGGGACGATAGCGAGGCCATGACTTCCGTCGATACTGAAATAATGGAAGTCGACGAGCAGCTGTGCGCAGACGAACAGCCGCGCAGCGACGAGCAACTGTGCGCAGATGAACAACCACGCATTGACGAGCAGTTGTGCGTAGGCGCACAGTTGGACGAAGACGAGCAGGAATGCAAAGACGAACAGTTTGTCCAAACAAGAAATAGAGAAGCTGCTATAACCAGCAACGAGGAAGAACAAACAACGGCAATGAACGATGATGCAGAGGACATCGAGCCACGACTGGGGGCAGAACCGATGGAGACCGAAGATGAGCTAAAGGCAGAAGGGCCCACTATTGACCCCAGATGGAAAGGCCAGAAACGAAGGGCTACCGCGATTGAAGAGTTGGAAACTGTGAGAGTCGACCCGAACCAAGAGGGCTTAGAACTCTTCATAGGGTCCGAGCTACCAGAGCCGTACAGGACCAACATGATTGAGTTTCTTAAAGCAAACCTCGATGTGTTCGCATGGTCGCATGCAGACATGGTGGGCATCAGCCCCGAACATGCCTGCCACAGACTCAACATCGACCCGAGGAAGAAGCCAATCCATCAGAAGAGGAGAAAATTTGGGCCCGACAAATACGAGGCGCTCAATGTGGAGGTTAAAAAGCTGCTGGATAATAACTTAATCAAACAAGCGTTATGCCCGCAATGGGTGGCGAATCCAGTATTGGTCAGAAAAGCGACTGGAGCGTGGAGACTATGCATCGACTTCACAGATCTCAACGCCGCCTGCCCAAAAGATAATTTTCCATTGCCTCACATCGATCAACTAGTTGATAGCACCGCTGGACATGAACTTCTCACGTTCATGGATGCATTCGCAGGATATCATCAAATAGCGATGCATCCCGATGATCAAGAGCATACGGCGTTCTACACCAACAAAAACTTATTGTGCTGGAAGAGAATGCCATTTGGGTTAATCAATGCTGGAGCTACATATCAGAGATTGGTCAACAAGATGTTCGATGATCACATTGGGAAGACGATGGAAGTATACGTAGATGATATTGTTGTCAAGAGCTCCAAAAAGGAAGATCACCAGCAGCATCTAGCTCAAACGTTTGGGATACTTCGAACATACAACATGAAACTGAACCCTAAGAAAAGCAGTTTTGGGGTCCATTCTGGGAAGTTCTTGGGACATCTAGTCAGTCAAAGAGGGATCGAAGCAAATCCCGTAAAAGTAAAAACAATCATGGAAATGCAGCCACCCAGATCAGTTAAAGAGGTCCAACGGCTAACCGGATGTCTAGCAGCTTTGAGCAGGTTCGTCTCAAGATCCGGAGACAAGTGCAGGCCATTCTTCTAGGCAATCAAGAAGGGAAAATTTCAATGGACAGACGTCTGTCAACAAGCATTCGAGCAGCTGAAAGAGTATCTCAGTGACACGAAAATTCTTGCCAAGCCAATCCCAGTGGAGAAGTTATACTTGTACCTGGCAGCTTCAGAAGTGGCAATCAGCTCAGTGCTCGTTCGAGCAGAAGGAAAGTTCCACCTGCCCATCTACTATGTAAGTCAAGCTTTGCACGAAGCAGAACTCAGATATTCACCAACAGAAAAGTAAGCATATGCGCTGGTGATGAGCGTCAGGAAACTTCGTCCATATTTTTTCGACCACCAGGTGGAAGTGTTGACAACGTTCCCGCTCAAGCAAATACTGCACAGACCCGATGTGGCTGGTCGGCTCCTAAAGTGGTCCTTGGAAATCAGTCAGTTCGGGATTTCATATGCTCCTCGAACAGCGATCAAGGGGCAAGCCTTAGCAGACTTTATAGTCGAACTGACTTTCCCCCAGGATCCAACGAGAGGACATAGCCATCCCTGGCACATGTATGTTGACGGATCGTCAACTAATACAGCATCAGGGGCAGGTATAGTTTTGGTAAGCCCAGACAGGCAAGTTTTCACTTCAGCAGTCCGGTTCGAATTCATGGCGACAAATAACGAAGCAGAGTACGAAGCTGTGATCGATGGATTACGCCTAGCATTAGCAGTCGGAGTAAGAAAGCTGCAAATTTTTGGGGATTCACAATTGATTGTCAACCAAGTTCGAGGGGAGTACGAGGCAAAGGACGAGAATATGGCCTTGTATCAAAAGATTGTTGCTCACCTGGCCTCCTTATTCGAGCAAATATACATCGAACAGATACCAAGAGACAACAATGCTCAAGCAGATGCATTAGCCAGGTTAGCAACAAGCACGGGACCAGCAGAGTTGACAGGAGTTACGCTGACAAAAATGTCCAAACCATCAACCGAAGACTACAAGATGTATCAAGTCAGCGAAGATTTCGAAGAGGACGACTGGAGGATACTAATCATTGAGTATTTACAAAACGACAAAAAGCCAGACAATCCGCCTGAAGCTAACAAGTTGGTCAAGAGAGCAGCAAGATACGCCATGATGGATGGACAGTTGTACAAGAGAGGAATTTCACTCCCACTTTTGAAATGCTTGGCTAGGGGGCAAGGGCAAGCAGTACTGAAAGAAATTCATGAAGGCATATGCGGAAATCACGCTGGAGGATGAGCATTAGCGTATAAGACCATAAGACAAGGGTATTACTGGCCGACCCTCCTCCAGGACGCAATCAAAGTTGCCCGAACTTGTCACATGTGTCAGTTGTTCGCCCCGAACATCCACAAGCCCCCGCACGAACTAATCTCTGTCAATAGTCCGTGGCCATTTGCGAAGTGGGGAATTGACCTCATCGGGCCTTTTCCGCCAGGAAAAGGGAATGTTCGATTCGCAGTGGTGGCAGTAGACTATTACACGAAGTGGGCTGAGGCAGAAGCGCTTGTGCGAATCACACAGGAGAAAATGATCAACTTCATATGGAGAAACATTGTTTGCCGCTTCGGGGTGCCTCAAGCGATCGTGACAGATAACGGAAAACAATTTGAAGGAAAAAAGATAAGAGATTTTTGTGAAAAGTGGGGAATGAAGAAACATTTTTCAACACCGTACCACCCCCAATCAAACGGCCAAGTAGAAGCAGTGAACAAAATAATCAAACATATTTTGAAAATTCGCTTAGCCGACAAACAGGGGAAGTGGTCGGAGGAGCTACCAGAGGTGTTATGGGCATACCGAGTATCTCACAGAACAAGCACAGGCGAAACACCATTCACAATGGCATTCGGGACGGAAGCAGTAATACCGGTTGAGTTAAAAGTCCCGACAAAACGAACAGCTGCGTTCGACGAAGAAGCAAACAACTCCGCAATGGCAGCAGAGTTGGACTTACTTGAAGAAAAAAGAATAACAGCAGAATTAAAAAATGCAATTTATAAGAAAAGAGCGGCGAAGTACTACAATTCTCAAGTAAAAGCAAGGGAATTCGAAGTTGGGGACTTAGTACTTCGAAAAATTGTAACATCACCAGGAGTATTCGGCCCGACTTGGGAGGGCCCATACAAGGTGACGAATAAGTGGCACAACGGCACATACGACCTTGAAGACATGGAAGGCAAGTCGTCCCAATACTCCTGGAACACGACTTTACTCAAGAAGTACTATCAATAAAGTCCTGTAAGTCTTAGAAGTTTTACAAGTAGCTTTTTGTAATTTTGAAACTTTTTTGCGCAAGTTTATATAAAAAAAACGAGCAGTTGTGCAGTTACTAGGCGAGCAGAATTGTATTTATGCAGAATTGTACTTATCTTTTGTCTTACTTTCTTTAAGATTTCGAGCTTTAAGTCCAAACTACTCAGTTGCTCGCCCAAAAAGTGCAAGTCTGTTATAAGACGAACAATAGAGCTAAATGCAAAAATAAGGCTAAGTCCATAATGGACCAATAGCCCACATTAATGCAAGGCCAAGTCCACAAACGACCAAAATGGCCCAAACAATTAAAGGTCAAGTTCTACAAGAACCAAATGACCAACTTAGAATTTTACTAAGTGTTTACCTTAAGAAAAAAGGAACACTTAGAAACTGTCATAAGCAAAAAGCAAATAAGCGAGCAACTAAGTAAGACAAACAAAGAGGCGAGCAATTAAGTAAGACAAACAAAGAAGCACAAATTTGTAGATTAGCAAAAGTGTTCATTTCATGGAGTCAAAATGTGTTTACAATGAGGATGAGCTAAAAAAAAAAAAAAAAGAAGAAGAGAAGAAGAAAACATCATATTGTAAATAAAAACTAAGTCTTCAAGAGGGAGGTGGAGGAGGAGCATCTGCAGTTCTGGTCGCCTGGGCACTCGGCTGCTCGCCTGGGGCACTTGTGCCAGCCCCATCTAATGGAGTTAGAGGAAGAGACGCCAACCCTTCAAAGACCTCATCAGTGGCCGCTGCGCTGGTCGTCGCTGGAGCAGGGTCAGGCTGGCCGCCATAGGTAGGAGCGGCGATATCAACCTCTTTGCCAAAAACCTCTAGGGGAAAGCCCAATTCGGCTAGATCAGAGACGAACAAGGTGGAGCCAGGAGCAGGGGGGTAATTCTTGACATATTCGATGAAGTCCGCCTTTACCGCGCCACGAATATCTTGATTGTGGTCGTGTGCGAAGTGAACAGACCTCAAACATTCAGCAAATGCACAGATGTACCCAAAGTTGGTCTTATCCAACACATCCTGCTCATGGACTTCATAGTCAATCATGTTCTTGCGCTCCTCCTCCAATCTTTTGATGTGCTCCTCGGCAACTAGCAGGCGAGCAGCTAAGTCTGCTCGCTCCTTTTCAGCCCTTTCGGCTCTCAGATCTGAAGTTTGAACCTCCAACATCATCTTTTGAGCCTTGTCCAAGGCACTCTGCTCGCCGGCCAAGGAGGCCTCCATCTTACTCTCCATCAAGGCCAGCTCTTTAGCATGCTCGGCCTTGCACTCTTTGATGGCGGAGACTTTTTCTTCGTCCATCTTCTCCACGCGACGGCCCAGATCGCGGTTTGTTCGCTCGAGCTCCATAATTTGATCGAGCAGCATTTGAGACTGAACCAACTGATGGCTAGCATTGTACGCCATCAGGCGAGCATTATCGCTAGCAGATTGGTTAGAAACAAGAGTGTTCGCCGATTTTGTCCAGGCCCTTGGGACCATTTCAGCTGCCCGACGAACAGGAAGATCAGGGATGTCGCGAAGCGAAGAGGGGGTATTTTTAACAACAGAAAGATGGTGGAGTGTTGCCCCTCGGCCAGGGTAAAGTGTTGGGTTATACCTAACGAACAAAAATAAAATGTTAGTAAGCGAGCAACATGGTGATAGGCAGTAAACAACAAACAAGTCGGGGACGAGGGACTCACTCTTTGATTTTAATGGGATCCCAGCCCAAGTAGGAAGTATCTTTGGGATTGTCCCCTTTCTTAGTCGTCACCAAATTGGCGACCACTTGCTGTTCGTCCACTACTTCCAGCGAGGTGGATTTCGAAACAGGGGATCTTGGAGCAATGTTGCTCGCTTCTCCAACAGTCTTTGACCGCTTTGAGGCGCGATCATCTCCATGAGTGCCGCGAACATCATCGCCCCGCGGCGCTTTTTTCTTCTCTCTCTCCCTTTCCCTCTCCTTCTCCTTCCTTACATCCCGTGGAGAGGAGGTAGTTTTGGCCGCAGGCTTGCGGCGACCAGCTCCGGCGGCTGGACGACCAGTAGGGTTCTCCCCTGCCCGGAGGCGCATGATGGCAAGGGGAGGGTCCATCTTCCTCCTTGAAGCTTCGGCCATCTGCTTGACTCGTCTGGCGAGCAGATAATATGATTCAGGCACAGCCGGGATAGGAACGGTGACTCGTTGATCTAACAAGAAAAAGGCAAGGGTTAGGCGAGCAAGAATGATGGGCGAACAAGAATGATTGGCGAGCAAGGATAAAGAAAGTTACCTTCTGGGATGGCGGCTTGAGCTTCAAGGTGGTGGGGACTCGTAATCAAACCAGCAAGTTTGCGACAATGAGCCTTCGAGAGATGGTGTATGTCGCGACTAGCAGCGTCACGAAGAGAAATGATGGCTAACGTGAAGAGGTATTCGTCGCTAAGATCGGGATGCCCCCACTTCAAGTTTCTCGGACCTGCAAAACAACGAAAAGGATTAAAATTAGTCCTACTTATGAATTAGCAAGACAAAGTTAGCCCTACGTTTGATTTTTCCAAAGCCTTCAGGCGACATGATGCGCGTCTGCCCGCCAGCGAATCCCTCAGTCGCTCGCCAATCTCCACCAATAAAGAAGAATTGGCAATGCCAACCCTTAATCTTATTGGGAACACCTTCAACAAGTTTCAAACCGGTCTTCGCCTTAGCGTAATACCAGCCAACACCGTCCTCGGAAATAGTTAAGGCATAAAGAAGCTCCGCAGTTGTTATTTTATTTTTGTAACCCTCAAGACCAAAAAGAGTCATGAAGGCTAGAAGAGTACTCCAACCGTTTGGGGTGATTTGAGTGATCGCCAGATTCATGTCGGACAAGAACCGACCAATGAGCGGATGAACGGGGAGCGGGAAACCCGTGTTCAACACATCCAAGTTGATCGCCGTGCAACCAGGTGGGGGGCGATCAGCAGTCTCTCCTTCCTTCGGCACATACATGAAAATATCGTAGGGGATCTTGTATGTTTCACGGATGCTCGCCAGATCGCTCTCCACACATACACTAGCAACCTTGCTCGCTGCATAGTCCCCATCCTGAGCCTTCATAATCACCCTCGAAGTGGGGGCAAAAGTCTTCGAATAGCGAGCAGAATAGTCCGCCCACTTATTGTCACGAACAACTCCTTCCGGGATTCGAGATTCTGGTGTAGTTTGAGAGATGGGAAAATTGATTTCCCTTAAAAACTCCCAAGTGAGCGTATGACCTCTCTGCTCGCCAACTTGCTGCTCGCCAGCAGTGTCAGCTTGATCGCCCTCAAGATCAATCGAACCCTCTATCTCTGCGGCCACTTCTGCAGAATCTTCTCCAAGATTGGAAGACGTTTCAGATTCGCGAGCAAGAGGGCGAATCTCTTCTTGATCGCCGGAGCGATCAGCGGTGTACGTCTCTACCGAGCGAACAACGGAGCTCGCATCTGAGTTCGTGCCTTCATCCACCAATAACGTGCGCGGATTGTTCGCCAATGCTTGGCGAACAGATCTGCGCGGAGAGGCTATATTTACGGGTCGTTTTTCCGGGTTTCGCCCGGGTCCGGATTGGGAGGAACTTGAGGGGGGAAAACTCCATTTAAAATAAGTGATGGAGGAATTTGGCTAGTTATGGGGTAGTATACGGATAATGACGCCGACGGAGGAGTTATGATGGCGACGGAATCAACAGAACGGCGGCGCGACGGCGGTTCACGGCCGGAATTACAGTCGAAGTTACGAGAAATACGAAAGAAAAGGAAAAAGTATACGGAATCGAAATTTAAAGGAAATACAAGACGAATTACCTTTGAAAACGAAGATCAAAGTGACACAAGAGGAGATTCAGGTACAAGAATCGCAAAGAAAGAAAGCTTCGAAGCGTTTATCAATGGCGAAAATTTAAGAAATTCAGAAAGAAGAAAGAAGAAGAAGTCGACGCCTATTTATAAGGATGAGGCTGGGTCGAAAATGCAATTTTCCCAAAATTCTGTAGGCCCCTATGGGCAAATTGGGGGTCGCGCGTGACTGACGCGACGCCTCGCATTCCGTGCCTCGGGAATCCAACCGTCGCGACACGAAAAGGCGTTCGCTACTGGTCGCGCGCGTGAGCTCTCATGCTCGTCTGTTCGCCCAACTGCTCTGATGCTCGCCCATGTAGACATCCGTGTTCCATTCTTGCTCGCACAATTTTCAAAGAAATTATAGCTTGGTCCCAATTGATCAATCCATGCCCAACATGAGACCAAGCTAAGGGGCAATTGTTGATGGGCGAACAATGGAGTGATTAATAAACGAAACAGTTATCATTAAGTTTGATAACAGGATAATAAAGGAAAGAAGCTAACAGCTTTGTAAAGCGAACAGCTTTGCAGAACTGCTCTAATATGGTAAGCAAGATATTTAGGCGAGCAGCCTTGCAAAGAACAGCTGTGCAAGCAACTCAAGCCAAGATCAATTTGGGCGAACAGATTCGTAATGGAGCGAGCAACATTGTAAAACAATCCCAAGCAAGGAGCGAACAGCTCGGAATGCAAAGGACCATGACATCTAATGAAGACGTACAAGCGAGCAATCGGTCACCGTCGAGAGCATCTCAGCAGTGCCAAAGACCAAGTATAACATTGGGAACTCCAAGAGTCACTAGCCTAGATATGGTCCAAGTGTCTTAACACTTGGCATCCATCCAATGAGCAATAGTGTAGATGTTGTACAAGTGTCCTAACACTTGGCAAATATCCAATGGTTAAGCCACCAAGATGGTGACACATGTCCTCTTTGTATGTCTATAAATACCCCATTCATTTTCATGAAAAGGGGGAGAACAATTCAATACAAGTCCAAACTCTTGCAAAATTACTTCTTGAGCATTACTTAATCAAATCCCATAATCATTGATCTTGTTTGATGATCTTCATGGAGTAAAACAGCCACTAATCATATTCAATCGAAAAAGGTCATCAACATTTAAGAATTTGTGATGCTGTATTATTTTATTATACTAATTAATTGTAATTGTAATATATGATTGGATATAAATTTGTAATAATTAATATGTGGTATTAGAAGTTGTAAGAAATGGTAGAAAATGTATGGAAAGTGATAAAAAAAATTAAAATATATATATTTTTATATTAGCAAATTATTGGAGAGACTGTGACAAATAATATTATAGGAAAATTATTGGAGAGGGATTTCATTTTAAGGTGGTAGCATAGATTAACCCAAATTCATTTTTTTTACTTTATATTTTTTAAATTTTTCTAGGGGCAATTAAACTCTAGTCTACTTTTTCCAAATATGGCCCAAACAAGTGTTAAAAATAAAGTACATTTTACTATATAATAATTTTATTATACAATAAAGTAATTTTCTATATTGTGATGAATTTATTTATAATGTATTTTTTTAACACTTATTTGTTGAAAACCAATGGAAATTAGTCATTATTATACATAATTGCATAAGTGAAAACACACAAAGTTGCCTTCAAAAATAGAGGGACGCTTATTTTTTATCCATTTTTTTTATGTAATTTGCCCCAAAAAGGTTGGCAAAACAGTTAACAAACGCTTGACACCCACGTTGACATGGTTCCAACCGTTTTGTCAACCTTGTTTAAGGCAAAAAACTTCTTTAATTTTTAAAAAGTTTGGTAAAAGACAGTTGTCCTATAAATTTAAGGGCACTTTTGCTTTTCTCCCATAATCCTCATAATTTAAAAATGACAAGTCAATTTAAATTCACCACATCTATTTTAAATTCATTATGAAGTTTTTTTCTCCATTCTTGCCACGTGTGGACCTTCACCGTACTCACCAGTATATTCCACAGTATATAATAAATAACCAAATAAAAATAAAGCAAAAAGAGATAACCAAATATGACTAGGTACACTAAATTACTAATACCCGCCTCTATAAATACATGAAAGGCTATTCCACTTAAAAACTAACCAAAAGGCTCTCTTAAATTTGCTCTTATAACATCTCTCCTCTCCTTTCACTTAACTACCCTTTCAGAAATATAATGGCTGGCCTTCAATACAAATTCTTTCCAACTGATTTCTTATACCCTCTACAACCACCGGCAACGGCGGCGACCACCACGGCGGGCGGCGGAGACGCCCCGGCACGGCAAGTTTCGATGGTCAACACAAGGAATGATAAATCGGAAGATTTGAAGCAAACCAATTCCACCACCAGCAGGGGCAAAATTGTAAAAGCACAACCTTCTTCATCACCATCTTGTACAACACCAATCATCCATAATAAGCAAAATAATCAGAGAATTAGGAAATATTAGAGAGGCCTAAGAATATTTGTATAGGCTTCTCATGGGAGAGTGATTATTTATATGCAATAAAATACTTAATATTATTATTTTCTCTCTTTCCATTTATTTAATTTCACAAGATTTTGCACCCTTCTTCAAAATTGCCCTAGAAATCTGTGTTTTTTAAAAGCGTGGATCGGCCGGTCTAACCGTTACTCGAATTACATGTTGAACGATTCGAAAGCATTGGACCGTTCTTCTTCTGAAGTATCCCAAAAGCGGTCAAAAGCGGGTTGGACCGGCTACCGATCGAACAATTCGGCGCTTTTGACATTTTTCGTTAAAAAAAAAAATAGTTTTTTTTTTTCAATTTAAGTTGTTAATTAAAACCCTAATTTCATTTTATCTCAAATTTAGTATGAAACTTGGTGTATTTGTTTTAGTAATGTTGGCATTTGATTTAGTTTGTTAAATTGAATTTTAAATTGTCATGTTAGATATATGTTTATTTAAATTTTCTTGTAAATTATACATAATTTATTATTACTAGAATTTTTTTTTATGATATCTTTAATTTTTGTATTTAATTATATATTGATAATTATGATGGCATCCGTTTTACTAGCAGTCAGATCGAAAATGTTAAGGGTGTCCGCTTCAACTACCGCTTCTGCTTTTAAAACATAGCCTAGAATAATTGTTTTTCTTATCCTACTTTAAAAAAAAAATATTTTGTACTCTAAAATGGTTGACAAAATTGTTGCAAAAGGTTGACACTTAAATTGTCACGATGTCAACATTTTTGCCAATTTTATTTGGATAATTTTTTTTTTTAAAAAGTAGAACAAAAAATAATTGCCCACAAATTTTCTCCTTTTCTTTTTTAATATGTGAACATTTTATAGGCAAGAGATGTCATGAATCCATCATTTTTTTCCCCTTTCTTTTATTTCTTTTTTCAATGAAGAATTAAAGTAACATGCAGTTTGTGTTTGGCGTGCTAAAACGTGAATTCTACCTACTTTCCAAAGACTTTTTGTTTATTTAATTTCATGTCGATATCTTGCTGATAATTAATTTAGTATAATAATTTTAGGTTCTCATATATAGCACGTGATTGGCATCTTTATTAAAGATATATCTATTGTGCTAATTTGTGAGAAAACGATACTATCATTACCTCTTCTATTTGTGAATCTCCTCTCTCCTATGTGGCATGTCCCATTATAAATTATTTCAAAATCCTGCGATCACATGACTTCTCTTCTTAACTTCCTGTTCCATTTAACTTCCTATATTAACTTTCTATTTTATTAATTCTATTAACTTCTATTTTAAAAATTCTAAATTACTTAAATTAAATTAAAAACTACCACCTTTGAATTAATCCACTGTCACCCACTCCTATTTTTTTATATCTCCAAAAAATTTCACATTTATCTATAATGCACGCATATATATATATATATATATATATATATATATATATATATATATATATATATATATATATATATATATATATATATATATATATATATATATATATATATATATATATATATATATATATATATATTTCTCTTCACTTATTTTTACTATATAACCCACCTTTTTTAATTTGCATGAGTTAGTTAGAATAATTTATTATATTTTTTAATTACAAATTGATATTTTAATTAAATTAAAAAAATAATATATTTTGATTGAATTAATATTTAAAATATTTAATTTAAATATTATATATATATATATATATATATATTATTAACCCGCGTAATACGCGGGGATCTGGGCTAGTATATAATATAGGAGTAATTATTTGTTGATACAATTTTTTAAGTGTTCTTAGTTTAAGATAGTACCAATTTTTCTTATTACCTTTTACTTCAATTTGAGTGAGGATTTTACTTCTTTGGCCTCTTGGTATGTTTTATTTTGGTAACGGTTTTGTAACTGATCCATAATTATTAGGGGGCATTTTTAGTGAATGGATCTTCGTATTAATTATTTTCATGT
This sequence comes from Ballota nigra, assembly GCA_947034835.1. Lineage (NCBI taxonomy): Eukaryota > Viridiplantae > Streptophyta > Magnoliopsida > Lamiales > Lamiaceae > Ballota > Ballota nigra. Next base: position 4,194,639 of record OX344726.1, on the reverse strand, counting down.
GGAGTTAATGTAGGAAAGTTAGTGTAATAGTTATATGGTATTTCTGGGGTGAATAGTGTCACTTTTTATACCATTCTTAATGGATAGTTGTTGAATTAATCCAATGTTGGGTGCATTTTTTATTTGTGTACATTAGTTGTTTTCTAGTGTGTAATAGTTTTTATGTGATTGCACATTTTATATACTATTATGAGGTTTATGAATATTAAATCTTTGGACATGTGCATTTTCTTTTTTAACGGGGACAAGTTTATGTGCAATATCTTATTATAAAAAATTGCACATTACAATGTTACATATAAATAAAAAGATACGTATATTCAAATATGCATTACTCCTACTTTCTACAATTGTCCAAGTATGCATTTTTTTTTTCAAAATGTACTCTATTCCAATTACGAAGTTTGCACTTGGGTAATTATGATTTGTCAAATTAAACAATGTTGTAAATGTGCAATGTTGCAGTCATTAAAAATGTACATTCTAGTTATTTTAATTACTGATGATAATGTGGAATGTTCATTCTACGTGCGCATCATTCATAATTCCAATTCATTACTCGTAGTTGTACATGTGTAGTGCTTCACATATTAAAAATGTACATCCACATGTGCAACGTTTGACACATTAAAATGTTATGAAAAATAAAAATTCCAATTTTTATAACACACTATTTTAATGTAGAATTCTGATTGGTTTTGTTCATTAACGCAATTTTTTTATATTACCAATTCAAATGTGCATCAATCACCACATATACTTGAATAGGGTAAAAATTAGACATAGTAATAATGCACATGTTCATTCTTATGCGTGAGATAAGGTTTTGTAAATATATGAATTTGAAATTACAATTACCCCTTTTAAATTGTGACTGCGTCTTTCACTCCTTTTCTGTATGGAAGGTATTGACTTCCTTTTTGGTGAATTTTTTTTAAAGCCTACTTTGGTCAAATTGGTAGTCATTTTGTAGGTAATGCTAATACAAATATTTTGTGAGAGTTTTTAGATAGTATTACTTGTGGATTATATTTTATAGTAACTCCCCCTATAATATACACACATATATATATATATATATCCTTGATTTACTATTGGTCAAAAGCCACTACACCTACACACATATATTGAACATGAAAAAAAAAAATTCTTTTGACAAATTAAAATAATCGAGATAAAAAAACGTTAGGTGAAAATTAAGATGAAGGCTCACTATTGCAGCATTGCTCTAGAAAACTTGCACAATTAATACATTTCATGATTAAGTTATGGATGAATAGAAGTAATTAAAAATTACTTGCCTACCGTCTTCTTTTTCAACAGTACATACATGCATTGTTATGCTTGATAAAAATAAAATAAAAATAGAAGTAATTAAAAATTTGTAATCGAAGACAACGTAAATATTACCCAACCTATAATCCTACTATCATCTCGAACCAAATAAATTTAACGTGATTTTAGTGTAAAGTGACCCCATCAATAGATTAATAATTGTGCATTGAACAGTATGTATATGTAGGAATAATCTGACCAACTCTTAGTATATATATTGAAGAAATAATTAGACCTGTGGTTTAACAAATTGGATGTGTTTAACTCGTTTTCAACACATGATCAAGATTGTATTATTAATATATATATATATATATATATATATATATATATATATATATATATATATATATATATATATATATATATTTATCTATTTATTTTTAAAACCTAAAGGTCCTACATAAAATTGAGAACTTACAAAACTTTTATCTTTAACAATATTTCTTGAGGTATTTTAATACAAAAATACTAAAGGTCCTACATAAAATTGATAAATTACAAATCATTCATCTTAATTAACAATATTTTTTTTGATGTGTTTTAAATTTGATCTGATTTGTTAGTGTGATATTTTCTATCGGAATTTATTAGTTGGATCCCCTTTTTACGTGTCATCACCATTGTTGACAGGCATTTTCGTACGGGTAGATTTATGTGGCTATTCAGGGTATGCCCGACAAACAATAATAATAATCGAACACGAACGATGGGGGAAGAACTTTCGTTCTTCCCTCGAATGAGAGCTTTTCGTATATATGAGAAATGAGAGGAAAGTGCATCCTTTACAATGAGGGGGTGACCCCCTATTTATAGAGGTTCACCCCCAAGGGCCCAAAAGTGGCCCTAAATTCGTCACAACCCTTTATTTTAGGGATTTATTACAATATTAATATAAAGATCAACAGTGGACCTATAATACATTAAATACTCTTTTCTGATGTAGACTCTCGATCTTGTCGGGTCAGTGTATCTTTAGGAATCTGACATTCTGTCAGGCGAGGATATTTCCTGCTGTAACAATTGCCCCCAAGATTGGGCTCTGATTGCGGCCAGAGTTCGATCTTGATCTGTGCTTCAAATAGGTTTTGCCCCCGAGCCTGAAAACAAGACAGCTCGGATGCCCCGGAGGAATCTTCGACAACAGGGTCCGTGATGGGCGAATCTTCCGTGTAACCTTCGAATAGTCAAACCTCAAACAAATTGGTCGGGTTAGGTGGGGTACGATCTTCCGTCGTGCCCCCGAGTCGGGTATCATGACGTTCAATTAATAAAGAGTTTTTGCCGCTGGCCGACATTGATTTTAGTAATAGGGCGGTAAGGACCGCGATGATAAATTAATGAAGTGCTTAGGCCGCTTGCGGGTAGCGACTTCACGGACAACAGATTGACTTAACAATCAATTAAAAGATAAATCAACAGATTAATGAGTGAAGTGCTTTAGCCGATAGACGGACAGCGACTTCACGAATACATGATTGAATTAACAATCGATTAAAAGATTAACCAACAGGTTAATGAGTGAAGTGCTTTAGCCGATGATCGGGCAGCGACTTCACGAAGATGGGATTGAGTTAACAACCGCTTAAAAGATTAACCAACAGGTTAATGAGTGAAGTGCTTTAGCCGATGATCGGGCAGCGACTTCACGAAGATGGGATTGAGTTAACAACCGCTTAAAAGATTAACCAACAGGTTAATGAGTGAAGTGCTTTAGCCGATGATCGGGCAGCGACTTCACGAAGATGGGATTGATTTAACAACCGCTTAAAAGATTAACCAACAGGTTAATGAGTGAAATGCTTTTAGCCGATTGACGGGCAGCGACTTCACGAAGATGGGATTGATTTAACAACCGCTTAAAAGATTAACCAACAGGTTAATGAGTGAAATACTTTTAGCCGATTGACGGGCAGCGACTTCACGATGCAGAGAATAGATTAGTTAACGCCGGTGAGGACGAACCAAACAATACCTCGCCTAGTAAGGCGGAAAGTCAACGCTTAAAATGCGGACTGGATCCACGCCGAGAGGCGGATTAGTTGACACCGGTGAAGGCGAACTAATCAAGGCCGAGTGACGGATCGGCTTGAGAGGCAGATTAGTTGACGCCGGTGAAGGCGAACTAATCAATATGTCAACGCATAAAAGGCGGACTAATCAACGCCGAGAAGGCGGATTAACTCGAGAAAGAGGTTAGTTGACGCCGGTGAAGGCGAACTAATCGATACGTCAACGCCTGAAAGGGCGGACTAATCGACGTCGAGAAGACGGATTACTTCACCAATCTAGGCGGAATGTCGACGCCTAAAAGGCGGATTAACTCGAGTAGATTAGTTGACGCCTGTGAAGGCGAACTAATCAATACGTCTACGCCTGAGAGGGCGGACTAATCGACGTCGAGAAGACGGATTACTTCGCCAATCTAGGCGGAATGTCGACGCCTAAAAGGCGGATTAACTCGAGTAGATTAGTTGACGCCTGTGAAGGCGAACTAATCAATACGTCTACGCCTGAAAGGCGGACTAATCAACGTCGAGGAGACGGATTACTTCGCCACTCTAGACGGATCGTCGACGCCTAAAAGGCGGATTAACTCGAGTAGATTAGTTGACGCCTGTGAAGACGAACTAATCAATACGTCTACGCCTGAAAGGCGGACTAATCAACGTCGAGGAGATGGATTACTTCGCCACTCTAGACGGAATGTCGACGCCAAGAAGGCGGATTAACTCGAGAAGTAGATTAGTTGACGCCGGCGAAGGCGAACTAATCGATACGTCAACGCCTGAAAGGGCGGACTAATCGACGTCGAGAAGACGGATTACTTCGCCAATCTAGGCGGAATGTCGACGCCGAGAAGGCGGATTAACTCGAGAAGTAGATTAGTTGACGCCGGCGAAGGCGAACTAATCGATACGTCAACGCCTGAAAGGGCGGACTAATCGACGTCGAGAAGACGGATTACTTCGCCAATCTAGGCGGAATGTCGACGCCGAGAAGGCGGATTAACTCGAGAAGTAGATTAGTTGACGCCGGTGAAGGCGAACTAATCGATACGTCAACGCCTGAAAGGGCGGACTAATCGACGTCGAGAAGACGGATTACTTCGCCAATCTAGGCGGAATGTCGACGCCGAGAAGGCGGATTAACTCGAGAAGTAGATTAGTTGACGCCGGTGAAGGCGAACTAATCGATACGTCAACGCCTGAAAGGGCGGACTAATCGACGTCGAGAAGACGGATTACTTCGCCAATCTAGGCGGAATGTCGACGCCTAAAAGGCGGATTAATCAACGCCGATCGGACGGATTACTTCGCCAATCTAAGCGGAATGTCGACGCCTAAAAGGCGGATTAATCAACGCCGATCGGGCGGATTACTTCGCCAATCTAGGCGGAATGTCGACGCCGAGAAGGCGGATTAATCAACGCCGATCGGGCGGATTACTTCGCCAATCTAGGCGGAATGTCGACGCCGAGAAGGCGGATTAACTCGAGAAGTAGATTAGTTGACGCCGGTGAAGGCGAACTAATCGATACGTCAACGCCTGAAAGGGCGGACTAATCGACGTCGAGAAGACAGATTACTTCGCCAATCTAGGCGGAATGTCGACGCCTAAAAGGTGGATTAATCAACGCCGATCGGGCGGATTACTTCGCCAATCTAGGCGGAATATCGACGCCTAAAAGGCGGATTAATCAACGCCGATCGGGCGGATTACTTCGCCAATCTAGGCGGAATGTCGACGCCGAGAAGGTGGATTAATCAACGCCGATCGGGCGGATTACTTCGCCAATCTAGGCGGAATGTCGACGCCGAGAAGGCGGATTAACTCGAGAAGTAGATTAGTTGACGCCGGCGAAGGCGAACTAATCGATACGTCAACGCCTGAAAGGGCGGACTAATCGACGTCGAGAAGACGGATTACTTCGCCAATCTAGGCGGAATGTCGACGCCGAGAAGGCGGATTAACTCGAGAAGTAGATTAGTTAACGCCGGTGAGGCGAACTAATCGATACGTCAACGTCTGAAAGGGCGGACTAATCGACGTCGAGAAGACGGATTACTTCGCCAATCTAGGCGGAATGTCGACGCCTAGAAGGCGGACCGGTCAACGCCTATGAAGGCGGACGAATGTTTGTAGTCGAAAGGTGTGACCATGTTTTAAATATTGAGTTATTTATTCGGTGAGCAACCTCAATGATTTTTCGAAATTGTATTCGAAGTTTTAAATAACTGACTGTATTTAATAATACTCAGAGTCAAATAATTTATTTTTGATATCACAAAATGATCTTAGGATATGTATATCCATGCCCCCGCTTTTAATATACATGACAACTTACGAGTTGCGATATATATTAAAAGGAAATATCAAATGAAAACTGCATTTCAAAAATTGCCCCCGATTTTAATTTTCGAAATATGAATATATGTCCCCGCTTTTAATTTATAAGAAAACTTACGAGTTAGGGCTCGGCAGCAATCTGCAATTCCTACTTTCTGGATAAAATGTCCCCCAATCGATGCTCGCACGCGATCTCAAATTGTTGGGAGGAGGTGGCCCATCCCGGTGTCGGTGGATGAATCGAAGGCCGCGGCGGTGTGGGAATCTGGAGGCGACGTCGGGTTGCAGGGAGGGAGCTGCACGATCGGCGGCGAAGCGGGGAAAACCCGCGAATAGCGGCAGCACGGTGAGCGGGGAGAAGCCGCATGAATGGCGGCGAAACAGGTAGAAACCGCGAATAGCGGCAGCGCGGTGGGCGGGGAGGAAGCCGCGCGATGGTCGGTGCGAGGAAGTCTTAGAAGACCGCGTTGATAAACGGCTGGATGCGCCTAGAGACTGGCGGAGCGGGCGGGCGCCGCGGGGAGACCACCGCGAAGGGCGGCGCGGTTAGGCGGAGGCCGCTGGCTGCGGAGTGGGGAGGCTAGGAGGTGCCCGCGCTGGGCGACCGTGCGGGGAGGCGGTGATGCAAGGACAATCCGCGGTCGGGCAGCGGCGATAGGAGGCGGCGTGCAGCGTGGAAGACGCGGGTAGGCGAGAGGAGGCGCGCTTGCCGAGAGTGGAGGCGGGCTGGCTGGTTGACGGGGAGGCGGCGAGCAGAGAGTGGAGGCGCGCTTGCCGACGGCTTGGGAAGCCTTCGACGGGAAGCGGCGTCGAGAAGCGTGGGGGAGCCCGCGTCGGATAGCGGCTTGGGGAGCCCGCGATTGGTGGTGCGGAGATGGCGGGTTGCGGGTAGCCGCCGGGCAGATTGCGCTGGGCGAAGAGCAGTGGCCGCGGACGTCGGCGTGCGAGCAGCGGCGAAACGCGCTGGCGGAGCGGGTGGCCACGTGACGGGCAGCGCGGGTAGACGCTGCCGACCGCGCGATGGATGGCACCCGCGGGTAGACGGGTACCGGTCTCGACGGCGTGCGGATCGAGGCCGGAAGCCTTGACTTTTCAACACGTCTTGGGAAATGTGCCTAAAGCACACTGATAAAGCTGTGGAGAAGTTGGCACACTAACCAAGGCACACCAAGTGGGATTCCCAGCAGAAAACCATATTTTTGCTTGAAAGAAAAATTCCACACGGTCCAGAGTGGTTCACAGGGGTGATGGTGTGGCGGCTGAGCTCGGGCCGTGACGATGCCGGTGAGCTTCGTTGCCGGAAACGGCAGCTGTACCGCCGGAAAGTGCAGCAACATAATCTTCTTCTATTTTTCTTGTTTTCCTTCGTAGCTAGCTGCTGTTGAAGCCACCAAATGGGGCATGCGTTTATTCTTCGGAATTTTTGTTAGTCAGGGTTGAAAAATATCTGTTGGATGGTTTAGACTAGGGAGGCTGCTGATTTCTGGAAAAATGGGTTGAAACAGATTTGGGACGAATTTTTTTTTTTTGACTTGTGTTGAGCATGATGTTGGTTTTTTGTATGGTTTTTCATTTTTTGAGGAGAAGATCTTCGCGTTCATCCTCGAGACGAACACGAATCCGACCCTCCTTCTAGCGCCAAATTGTTGACAGGCATTTTCGTACGGGTAGATTTATGTGGCTATTCAGGGTATGCCCGACAAACAATAATAATAATCGAACACGAACGATGGGGGAAGAACTTTCGTTCTTCCCTCGAATGAGAGCTTTTCGTATATATGAGAAATGAGAGGAAAGTGCATCCTTTACAATGAGGGGGTGACCCCCTATTTATAGAGGTTCACCCCCAAGGGCCCAAAAGTGGCCCTAAATTCGTCACAACCCTTTATTTTAGGGATTTATTACAATATTAATATAAAGATCAACAGTGGACCTATAATACTTTAAATACTCTTTTCTGATGTAGACTCTCGATCTTGTCGGGTCAGTGTATCTTTAGGAATCTGACATTCTGTCAGGCGAGGATATTTCCTGCTGTAACAACCATATTAACTAATGGTGAGTATATAAATTTGTGTAAGTTAGTGAACATGTGATCATTTCTAATCTATTGGTATACACTTAAACATTCTTTTAATCTGCGAATTTCGAGGGGGTAACACTAATTTATTTATTAAAGTAAACTGATATATGTCTATCTATACATATTACGAATCAGGAAAATTGCAGGCCGATTTAAAATTGTGACCTCTTAATATGGTCTTCTTTTTAATATCGTTGACTTTTATTGTGGTTCATATACCACTGCAATCACTACCATGACTTTTATCAATCTACAATTATTATTATTATGTCTCAATTGAAATTTCGTGGCCGCCCTTCGAAAGCATGAAAATCACACTTTTCGTGCTGTGATATTATAATGTTAAATCGAAAAGTAGGATTCTTCTATTTATATTTATATTTATATTAATATGTTAGTTTGATTCTTTTTTAGCATCAACATTTTATTATAAGTTGTTTCCATTGGCGAGTTGATTTGATTCTCTTTTAGGATAGCGATTAAAATGATTTAATGTGTTATTCATTTAGAATTAGATGATGTATGGTGATAGATGCATCGCCTAATTTAATAATGATAGATATTCAAGTTTCGTTTCTGTTACTATAACTTATAAAATAGGAGTATGATGGGGAAAAACTGAAAATACTACTCCCTACATCCATTAAATTTATACCCACTTTCTTTTTTAGTTGTCCATCAAATTTTTATTTATTTACTTTTTGAAAATAAACATCATTCACAAACAAATAAATGGATCCCACAATAATCCCTATAATACCCCTACTTTATCTATTTTTTTTAAATTTTGTGTTCAATAGTAATAGGGTATAAATTTTGTGGACGGTGGGAGTAATATATAATTTGATGGGCTATGGATATTACGCAAAGTTAAAAAAAAAAGGTCACGGTTACTTGCACTAGCCTTTTTGTTAAATACACTACCCTCGGCTTTTTTTTTTGAATTTTTTTAAAATTTTCGAAAAAAAATTCCGATTTTATTTTCAATTTCACTGTGTTCGAATTTTTTTTTTTCCGAAAAAGTGAAAAAAAATCAATTTTTTTTCAAACACCGAATAGTGTATTCATTCTATTAGTGTACTAAACAGAGAGGCCATTGCAAATAACCTGTGCCCAAAAAAAAAAAAAAACTGATTTATAAGCCCAATAAAAAGAAGCCCATTTTATAAGGCCCAAACAAATAGGTTATGCTTAATTGGCATTGCCCAATATTACTCTTGAACAGTCAACCACATAAGGCATAACATTATTTTCAACTTTAGTTGGTAAGTCACCTACCTTTTTTTATGAGTAGGGATATTTTCACCAACACAGTTTGATTGATCACTTCCCAAATTTTTATTCTAAAATTTTTTTAGAATATTTGTCATTTGTTCGAAAAAATAACTAGAACACTATTCACCCCCACAAAAATATCTAAATGTTCTAATCGTATTTTCGAATAAATGACAAATGTTCTAAAAAAAAAATTCGAAATCAAATGGTGGTGTGAAAATATCCCTACTCTTTTTTTATTTCAATCAATTTAAAAATGTCATGTTCCCCCTTCCATAAAAATGTCATGTTAGTTTACCCAGTTTTAAATGCGATATGTTGTTGGAGGGTATTGTGAAATCTATTTATAAATAAATTTTCAAATTTTTAGAAGTATGATATTTCATTATGTTATAAATAATTATTCTCATTATACAAGATTACAAGTAACACACATCACACATGCAATGTCCCTTATACAATGAAGTACAAGGAGCTCATAAATCAGAATAGATACATTAGGAACAACTAAACCATATTTTTGAAACACGAGAATATAAAATATTAAAAATAAAATAAATAAAATCAAGGGCATTTTGGTCCTCCTCTCTTAGTCTTCCAGTTATTGTAGCAAGGACAGAACTGCTTGTTGCCGTAGGTCCCAGGAGGCACACACAGACATTTTGCACAACATTTTTTACAGAAGAACATACATGGTTTCTTAAACGCTGTTTTCGAGCATCTCCCCGTGCACCGTGGCCCACATTCTGTAGATTAAATATTAATTAATAAATTTCAAAAATAATAAATATGCACAATATAATAATATATACTCCCTCCGTCCAATTTTACGTAGTCCTATTTTTTGCTAGTTATTTTTATCATATGTTGGAGAATATTATGGGGTATTGCATGAGAGATCAATTTATGAATAAAGTAATTGTTTATAAAAAAATATAAGTATCATATTTTTCATAAACAATCACTTTATAATAAATTGATTTCACAATGCCCCAATATATATACTTCCAACATATGATAAAAAAAAATAACTGACAAAAAAATAGAACTACTAAAATAGGATGGAGGTAGTATAATTTAATAAAATGAAATTTTAAATTATTTAGATAAAAAATTATGAATAAATTTAGTCTTAATTAATTACCTTGAGGATGGAGGCTGCCAGGAGTTGCACCGTGCTAATCAAACAGAAAATAGGGACGACTCATTAATTAGTAATAACATCTAAATCAAATTAATTATCATGAATGATGATTAAATAAATTTCTTGCTCAAATTTGGGTAATTTAATTAAGTGATAAAATTTTTACCATGGGGTAAGTACTGTTAGGTGGTGTTGGCTGAGGAGCTGGGGTAATAGTAGTTGCCTGTTAAAAGAAAATGTTAAATTAAAATTATAAATAATAAATAATAATACCGTATATTTTACATAACTAGCTAGGTAAGTAAACAATGTAGTGAACAAAAAAATAAAAGTGTTGGAACATAGATTTAATGGCGTGCTTACGTGATTTTCGACTACAAGAAGAAACATCATCAAGAAACAGATGGCCATGTCTTTCTTCAGACAATACATATTTCCTCGATATATTCTTGATCAATCGAGCACGAAGATGATGAAAAGATTTTTGTAGGGGAAGACAGTTTAAAAGGTAGCTGCAAGAAATGTGGTGGTTATATTATATAGGCTAGCTATAGGTACATATATATAGCTATAGAATTTTTTATTTCTAAATTAAGATGGCGAGATTAAACCTTTGTCTGTATCACTGCATGTCTAATTTGGCTTTGCATGCATTATCTCCTTCCCTAGGAAAAGTGAATTACATAACAAATTTTAGGCAAAAACTTGTATGAAACCGTCTCATTGTATGAGACCACACAAATTAACACCTAACTCTACCAAAGTGTTAAAGAGTCAAACCCTACTTACACCCATTCTCATTGTCTCATGTCATGAGACGGTCTCATGCATACAAGAACTACTCCAAATTTTAATAATCATGCATGCTCTACTTAATAATTGTAACTTATAAGACATGAGTCTCTGGTGGGATAATAATACTTTTTCAAAGGCAAAGTATTATATGAAAATAGTTCATGATAAACTTATCATGAAACAATTTTAAAGTATCATTAATCTCATCGGGGTATCATTAGTCTGAGTTAAAAAAATTTGTTTAATTTTCTTGAACTAGGACTAATGATACCCCCGATGAAATTAATGATACTACTGATGAGATTAATGATACTCTAAAACTATTTCATGTTAAGCTTATTATGAAGCGTTTTCATATAAAACCTACTCTTTTCAAATAGCATAAAACAAATTAAGTAATCATTTGCTCTAAAATAATTACGTACGTACCGTCCATAATTGATAGATTTACAAATTTATTATTTTATCACTAAATTTTTTATGAACTCTTTTATGCATCTTAATTCATTAGACACGTTATGATAATTATAAATTGTTATCCTGATTCATGAGTGTGAATTCGATCACATCACATGACTCTCTCCCTAATTTAATTACTGCTCCCTTTTTTTAATATTGTTTTAGAGGTTAAATTTTATTTTAAAATAAGTGTTATTTTAGCTATTTTTTCACATTTATTTTCCTAGTTTACCAAAAATCTTAATTTAAAATATAAGAGATTTTTAAGGATTATTAATTTTTTTTTAAAGATTATTCAAATATAATAGATTGACAAAGTATAGAGTGAAACTGGTTTATACATGAATCACTGAAAGCCTGAAGGGTATTACTAGTTGTTTTCATTGAAGAATATTAGTTGTATTTATTGAAGAGTATTACTGATTTACACTAAAGAGTCTTAGTTGTTCAGTGAAAATAAACTAAGAACTCTTCAGTGTAAACCACTAATACTCTTCAGTAGAAACAATTAATACCCTTCAGTGAAAACAACTAATACCCTTCAATAATTCATATATAACTCAATTTCACCCTATACATACTCTAATAGATTTTTTAGAGATACACCGGTAGTATATATGTCAAAATTTATGAATTTTAATTTAACACAATTTTTCTTAAAACGACACTTACATCTCGTCACCAATTATTTTCCGTTGGTATCTTATATAAATTCGAATCATTAATTAACACCTTAGGTATTTCAGGCAATCATTGAACAGTAATAGTCAGTGTTGCATTAAGTATCGGAATATGACTAATAAATAATTAATGATACATTTTACTAATATTATTGTTGATTCATGCCTACATGTGAATAGCCCTTTTCCTGAAAACGATGGAAGAACATGTGAACTCACACGTCGTTTACATATACAGATGCTTTTTATCCCCTCACTCACACTTATCATAACGCCACAAAAAACATCTCTAACCGCTAAGGCAAAATCTATTTGTATCCATATACTTCAATTTCTTTTGTCTTCATTTAAGATGAGGAAGTTTGTTTGGATGTTAATTCCGAGGCCCCATCTTTGTAATTAGTCTCGTGAACCCATGTGGTGGGCCCTTTACCGATTCAATCGTGTCATTTGTTTGGGATTTGTAAGTGAATCCTATTAAATATCTTTCTATAAGTTTAAACTTTTAGATAAGACGAAATATTTTTATGGTATCAGAGTCAATGTTGAGAGCAACTCCACCTTAAATTATCCACTCATTGGACCTCCCCAAAAAGGGAAATTAAGTTCTACCCATGAATAAGGAAGAGTGTAAGGAAAATAATTAGATGAATTGATTTCACACCTTTCTGCAAGTTCGGACTTTTAGATGAAGCGGAATACTTTCAGGATTAATTGCACAAAATTTCTTCGTGGATTGAAAATGTTGAGTGAAATCTTCTCGTTGTTTGGGAATTTGCATGAAACCTTCTGAGTTGTTTACTAAATGAAGTGAATTCTCATTTCTTTAAAAAAGAAAAAAGAAAAAGAGTTCGCACGTTTATTTATATTCTCTATTTTTCGTATCTTATTTTTACAAATATTAAAATTTTAAGACTATACTATGAAGGATATAATGATAAACGGAGAAAATCGTTAACTCGATTTTAATAAAATGGGAAAATTCGCTTTATTTTGTAAATCACAGAAGAGTTTCATGTAATTTTCAAACAATACGAAGGAATTTTGAATAATAATTTTAAATCACGGGAGATTTTTGTGCAATTAATTGATTACTTGGCAAGGCTTTTGCGTAATTTTATTGATTAATCGGTGTGTTTTCACTATTTTGTTGAGATAAATAATGCATTCTCGAGTTTGGACAAATTCCGAGTTTCTCTGATTTATTAATATCAGTTAGGTTTGTGTATGTAAAGTTCCAACTTTTACAACCATGCTCTCGTGACTGGTTTTCATATTTTGCTGCCCGTGATCAAACTTTTACAACCATGTAGAGTGATAATAATTTTAAATAATATTCATGTGACATACATTAGACATGTATCATTTACAGTATAATATAACCTATTGGATTTACAAATTTACTACCCAATTAATCATCTTTTAAAGATAATTAAATATTAAGACGGAGATAGGGGATGGTCGAAATACGTTTATTGGGAGGATGTGTGGGTAGGAGAAGAGACCTTAAGTTCAAATTCCCTAGATTATATAGTAGGACTAATGGGGGATAGGAGGGGGGCAGTTGGCGTTGGGAGTGGAAGTGGAGGAGGCAATTTCGTGATTGTGAATTAATTATTCTTAATGATCTTATGCTAATCATTGACAGATTTGAATCAAAGGAAGACATATCGGATCGATGGACATGGAGGCTAGGCACAAGTGGGGCTTTCACAACAATAGAGGCATACAATGAATTCATGGCAAGGAGAGAAGAATCAGCAAATCAAAGAATATACGCGAGGGGCTTCAAGGTGATATGGAGTAAATTGCCCCAGTTAAAGTGGTTGCTCGTGCATGGAAAGTACTACACGACAGGCTACCTATAAAAGTGAACCTCAAAAGACGGAATATCCTCAATCCAACAGTGAGTACAAGGTGTGTGTTTTGTGACGAGCAAGAAGAATTGAGTAAACATCTATTTTTCAAATGTAACAAGACATATGGAGTTTGGATGGAGATTTTAAACTGGCTAAACTACACAACAACACTCCAGTCGGATGCAAACCTAAATCTTTTGGCTCATTGTAACATGCTATAAGGTAAGAGAGGTAAAAGTATAGTTGCAACGGTTTGTCTTGGTATGGTGTGGATTTTGTGGAAGAGGAGAAACGATATTATCTTTAGAAACAGTGGGTCATAGCAAGATAGGGTGATGGACGAGTTAAAAGCGAGGGTGTGGAGCTGACTATATGTTAAAGATCTGAGATGTTCTAGATATACTTTTGATGATTGGAACAAGAATCCTACAATGGTAATTGAACGTTGAATTGTAACTGTAATGCTCAGGTATTTCTTGTACCCACTTTTATTATTAAAATTATATTTTACTGATAAAAAAAACTAAGATGGAGATATGTCTCATGTATGACACCATATCTAATATAAGATGTGATAATTATTATATGAACTAGATGAAGCCCCGCGTATTACGCGGAATTTACGTTAATTTTAATTTTACAACAATATTACACACACATATATACTTATTTTTTTCACGAAAAGTGTGTCCTTTTGATTTTGTTAGCTTTTAAAAAAACATAAATAAAGTAGATAAAATAAGTCTATTTTGGAGTATTGTGTCGTGTGGTCCATTTATGAGTTAAATGTTTATTTGTAAGTATAAAATCAATAACTTGTGAAGTAATTAAGTGATGATTGTATGATAAAGAAAACAAAATTGTTGTAAAAAAATGAAAGGGACACGCTTTTTGGTGGACTTATGGAGTATATATTAATTTTTCCATTAAATAATATATATATATATATATATATATATATATATATATATATATATATATAATCATGTATAATTATATAGTTTAATTTAATTAATGAAAATTGAAAATTTGGAAACATAAATATATGATTTCCTCAAATATAGTGAGAATAAAACAACTAAATAAGTAATGTATTTTTTATAGAATATTGTTAACTATTTATATCGATGAAAATACGGTATGTGAAGTCAAGACTTAATTAATGTATGTTAAAAGGATAAAATAAAATACATCAAATAAAATAATTTTGTTTTTAATACAGAATGAATAAGTTAATTAAATATTAAATTCACATAATTGGATTTGTTAAAGTTTTAGTAATCAATTCATCAATATAATAATTCAATTGAATTCTTTTGGTTGAAATGTTCACAAATTTGAGATCCATAAATTAATAGATTTATAGACTTAAGTTAAATAATTGTTCAAAATATGCCAAGATTATTGAATTGGTTTAGTGTCAAGTAATATAAAAATTACATAATTGGTGCAAGGTTCAAACCTTTGTTATTACAATTTTTTTTTTCTAAATTGAACTTAACATTAAAATGCCACATGGATGTCACATATATAACACGAACCAATAGGATAATAACACAT
This sequence comes from Ballota nigra, assembly GCA_947034835.1. Taxonomy (NCBI): domain Eukaryota; kingdom Viridiplantae; phylum Streptophyta; class Magnoliopsida; order Lamiales; family Lamiaceae; genus Ballota; species Ballota nigra. The sequence goes on along the minus strand of OX344726.1, from coordinate 4,179,099 downwards.
CATCTAAAAAAAATCACATTTCATGAGAAAATGACACATCATCCAAATTAATATTAAGACGACACATCAGCTTGTTAAACTCCCTATTAGTATAATAGGGGATAGGGTTTTTGTGAAACTTGTTCATAATAGGAACTTAATATCATCACATGCATTTATTGATATCATAATATTATACATTATGAATAATATGATATTGAATACATGTAATATTATCAGTGAACACATATAATAGTACTCCCTCCATCTCGCTATAACTTTCTTGTTTTTTTTTGTTGATTTGTTTAAGAAAGTGTATTGTTTATTAATATATGGTGGGCCATGTATTAACTTTTGTGTAAAGTAGTGGGAGTTGTGAAAAAGTAAAGATGAGTTGTTTAAAAAAAATATTTATTTTTTAATATATGGAGTGTTGCTTTTTGTTTTTTATGGAATAAGAAACTTATACTGGGACATCCAAAAAAGGAAAATAGGAAACTTATAGTGGGACGGATGGAGTATAAATTATATACTATGAAATTGGTTCACCCTACATTTTGCGTTAAAAAAAAAGGGAAAGGAAAAACGGGAAAAATTATTTAGCTTATTTAATGGTTTAATGTTAAAAAGGTAGAGATTTATTTAATGTCGAGGTGTCAAATGGGGCCGAAATATATGGGCCGCTAGTTGGTAAAACTGGTTCGAGTCCATTTCATCACAGGCTCAAATTACATATTTTCGGCCTATTATTTAAAGACCACGGTTATTTGCACTAGCGTCTTTTCTAAAGATACTATTTAGATGAATACACTATCATTTTTTCTGAAAAATTGAAATATTTTTGAAAAATAAAATTCCGAAATAAACATAAAATTCGAAAAAAAATTAAAATATTGTGCATTTCATTATGTTCGGAAAAAAAATTCATAATTTCGAAAAAAAAATTCGAACAATAAATAGTGTATTCATCCAGGCAGTGTCTTTAACAAAGAGGCTACTGCAAATAACTGGGCTTATTTAAAACATCTGCTACCAAATCCTTTATGTTTGGGCCTTTTCATTTCAAATCTCCTAACCAGGCCTTGGCTTCCTTTTTCTCTTGGACCATCTCTTTGAGCTCAATCGCATTTGAATTGAGTTTTGAACGTATTCAATTCGTGTAAAAGGCCAAGGTTATATACAATCCTATCCTTTATGAATATACTCCACCAAAAAAAATTCGGAAAAAAAATTCTAAAATTTTGATAATTTTTTTAAAAAAAATCCGAAAATGCAAAATAAAAAGCACTAAATATATAAATTTTCGGAAAAAAATTCCGAAAATTGCAACATTTTTCAAAAAAAAAAATCGAATATTTTTTTGGGTGGGGTGTATTCACAAAACATGGGACTGTTTTTAACCAGAGCTTACACGAACTGAATACGTTCAAAACTCAATTCAAATGCGATTGAGCTCAATTGTTCTGAATTTGAATTCAACTCTGCTCAATTTGATAACTTAAATAATGCTTCTTCTATCCAACAATATTATTCTTCAAAATAAACAATACTCATAAAAAAATAGTCTCAAAATACTCTTATATAATTTTATAAAATATTTTATTAAATATCATGCCCAAAAATTATGACTATAAAATTGGTGGAGGCGTGGAGTATTAAATAAATATTTTTGTTTTAGTGATTTATAGCTAAAATAGACTTACAAATATTATAAGTAAAATTATGCGAGCTTAATTAAACTCGAAATTTATAAAATTGATTAGTTTTTTAATTTTTTTTTTCTCAAATTGAGTACGTGCAACGGCCGGAGTCACTTATACTTCTACTTTCTAATACAAAACTTGGACAAAAGTTTATATGAAAATGATTCATGATAAGTTTATATCATTAAAATTATTTTGAAGTGTCAATTTTAATTTAGAACTACTAATAATTTCACTGGGGTATAAAAAATCAGAATCAATGGTATCATTTTATTAATAAAAAATATCAACAACAATTAAAATTGATTCAATCGACCTTGTTTTTTTTTTTCTAATGGTATTTTTAATAATTTTAATCAAATATTTAATATTCTAATTTTATTATAAAATGATTATATCACTTTCATATAACACTCACTCCAAGACTTAATATTGGTGGATGATGCTACAAGTCATGCTCATAATTTCCTCTTAGAAAATGGAATATCTAACCGACGTCTAATGGAATATAAATTATAATTACATTATTGAATTGATTGATTGATTAAAGAAGTCCTAATCAATTAAACAATTATATGCCTTATCCGGAATAGCACTTAGCGACATAAAAAATGATGATCAACTACCTTGCCTGCCCCAATCCCATGTGCTGGAGGCAGATTTATAGCCCATTATATCCGGTCCATGACCACACCACACGTCGTATTTAACTAATGGCATACATGGACAAACTTTATAAAAAAAAAAAAAAACTATTTTACTATTTTTTACCAAATAAATTAATAGTATTTTGAAATAAAATAAGCAATGTAAGAGTGTTTTGTTATATTTTTTTAGTGTAAAAATTATTGTGAGACAGTTAAAAAAAAGTATGAAGATTATTAGGGGACGGAGGGGATATCAAATTATCCATTATAAGAAAATTGATATGTAGTGACAATAATCCTGTCATTAAAAAATTTCTAGCTAAAGACTATTGTCACTAAAACTCAAATATTGTGGTGTTATTTTATAAATGAGTTAATTGCACGAAATTTCTTCGTAGTTTTCCAAAATGTTGTGCGAAATCAACTTGTAGTTTGGAAATTGTGTGAAACCCCTTTTGTTTACTAAATATAACGAATTTTCAATTTCTAAGAATTAGTTCACGATTTAATCTATTTCCCCTATTTTATTTTTCAAGATATTAAAATCTTAAAACTATATAATGATAGACATAGCAAGAAATAGAAATTGTTAATTCACTTTTGGAAAATATGGAGAATTCATTTTGTTTAGTAAATTACGGGAGGTTTCACACAATTTTTAAATTTATAAAATTATTTTTTAATCATGAAGAGGTTTTATTTTTTTTAATTAATATAGATAGTGTTATACTACTAAATAAATACCGTTGCATAACATGTAATTGGTGCATGCAAATGTGAGTCCTACGCTCCCAAATTACAAATGATGTACGATATATATTCTTTACGCCTAGTACAACTATTCTAGATTTTTGAAGATTTACCCAATAATTGGGTTGCTAAAAAGTTCCTTTTTCTAAGCACTAACTTAAAACACCTAATATACCAAAAAAACAACTTTTAACCTAAAACATCATATGCAAAAGTTGATGGATATGAGATTTTAGCAACTTTAATCTTAAACTTTTTGTAATAACATATTTGTAGGGTTGTTCATCCATACATCTTTCAAAAGGTCTTGTTTGCAAAGAGGCATACGGATAATTCAAATGTATTTTAAAAAAGAAAAGAAATAAAAATGACAAATATGGAGAAGGTCTTCCACAAAATTCGGAAGCTCGATCCAAACAATGATAACTTTCAAACAGATTAGACACCCTAGCAAAAGAACGTGTCTGCTTCCACTATTTGTATTGGATATTTACTATAATTGTCTTGAAAAATGAGTAACTATATAGTTTAAATGGTAAAACAAAACACATTTTTTATATTTCAACTATAATTATCTCAATTTCTTAATCTATGTAAAAATATATGTTTTCGTCCCCAATAGTGGACGGTGGGTTATGATTCCTCCAAATTAGTAGCCCAAAAAATCGGATATCGAATAAAGAAAATATATTTTCGTGGAACAAAGGGAGTAATTACTCCTCCTAGTGTTTTAAAATAGATGATATTTTACGTTTAATAACCAGTATGTAGTCTTAAATGCTGTCCTTGTAGTGTTTTAAAACAGATGATATTTTTACATTTAATAATCAGCATGTAGTCTTAAATGCAATTATGCAAAATATTATCCATTCATAATAAATGACATACCAACCAAGTATGAATTCCAGCAAAATTGCATGGATGGTGGATCCTTGTCCATATATGCCTGATGGTTTCGATGATTTTATGGGCATTCTGGTAAATTAAACACCCGTTTATACATTGAACACGGTAAAAGTAAAATTTAAGAAATCACATACCTACTTTTAGTTTGCCCAAAGGAAACCATTATAATTTTAATTAGGCTTGATTGAAAAAAAAAATCATAAACTTTATAGTTTATATCAATTATATATAAAATGAACTCTTTTATAATTAATGTATTAATTTTTATATTTCGCAATTTAAAATATTTGATAATTTTCAATTAACAATTAAATGATATATATATGGTTGTTGAATATACAACATAAAATCCAAGTAACATAAAAAATAAAAAAATAAAAACTTAAATTACATTTGAATTGAGTCATTTGAAATGCACGAAAGTTGAAAATGAAAGGATTGAAAATTCATTTCAAATTACATGATTTTGCTAGATATTTAAAATTCTTCCCATTTGAATTAGGATTAAAGTTATAAATGATATCCGTAAATTTAAATATCTTATTCAAACAAATATAATAATGAATTTAGATGGTAAATTTAAAATTCCGCCCAAATTCCTCCATCCAAACACAACATTATAAATATTTTATTCAAATAAATATAATTAAATTAAATTATAAATTTAAATTCTTTCTCCATCGAAATAAAATCTTATAATTCATTTCAATTCATCTCAGATAAATCAAGCGCTTTGTACTGCTGCTAATGCTGTTGTAGGCATACCTTATGCCAATTTTTATTGGTCTTAAGAAATAAAGGAATTTGTTTTGCCTGATCAAAAAAAAAAAAAAAATCAAGCGCTTTGTAAGTAGAGTAAACAAAAACTTATGTGCACATTTTTAATATTGATCTTCTGGAAAGTCAATGGTTGGCCCGGTTCAGTCAATCACCATACCTAAGGTTCGTTTCCGAAGCTACGGGTTCGGATTCTTCGGCCTTTATAAATTGGTCTCGCTTTTTCGCGCAACGGGTCATCGCTCTCTACGTGTAAACTGCAAATTGGGGGTTGAAGAGAAGAGACCGAGATATTTTACCAGCAAGGTAATGTTTGTGGACTCAGTCTTCGCAAAACATTTATTTGAATTCTGAGGAATTTTTTTAATCAAATAATATGATGCTTGTGTGAGAAGATAGATCTGGAGACCAGTTGTTTTATTGGATTTTTTTAGAGGAATTAAGTTGTGAATAGGAAGCAGATCAACTTCGTTGATTTTGGTTTATGCTTGACGTAATTTTTGCTTGTTTTTGTTCGATTGAATGCTTAATTCTGTATATCGCTGAATTCTAATTCGTATATGCATCGAATTTTCTATTTCAATGCGAAATCAATTATGGAAGTAGTTTGAGCGGTGAAAATGAAGGTAAGGAGCGGATGAACTCGGCTTTACTCTAAATTTCTTTATACGTTCCTGAATTAGGAGGAGGATTTTATTTTGTTTCAGAAAAAAAAAATAGTAGGAGGATTTTGTTCCTGATTACGCGTTTTATGCAGTTCGTATCCTATCCTACATTGGAAATTGAGTCTAACTGTATATTTTGATGCTGATCTACTGAATTTAGTTTGCCAGGCACTGAAATTCTTCATTGTATATTGATGATCATCGATGAAGATAAACTAATTTTTGTTTCCGTTAAAGAATAAGTTTATTTTGTTTCAGGAAAAAACAGGAAGAGAATTTTGTTTCTAATTTTGTGTTTTATGCTGTTCGCTATCCTATCCTACATTGGAAATTGAGTCTAATTATATATTTTGATGATGATCTACTGAATTTAGTTTGCCAGGCACAGTAATGCTTCCTTGTATACTGATGATCATCCATGAAGATAAACTAACTTTTTATTCCCTCAGGTTAATTTGATTAGAACAGCAATACAATCATGGCTCTAGTGACTGGTGGAAGGTCATCGCTCAATCCGAACGCGCCACTGTTCATTCCGGCGGCGATGAAGCAGGTGGAGGATTTCTCACCGGAGTGGTGGGACCTCGTGACGACCTCCACCTGGTTCAGAGACTACTGGGTCAGCCAGCACCCCGGAGAAGATATCTTTGCTGAGGTTGAAGATGGTTTTAATGGCAACAAAGCTGTCACAATGTTGCCTGATAGCATTGACCTTGATGTGGATGAGGATATCTTGAACATGGAGTCACAGTTTGAGGAGTTTCTTCAATCTTCCGAAGCTGAATATGGATTTGCAGGGAGAGGTATAGAAAATGACTCGATATTGACATTACTTGGCTCTATTTTGTAACTGTTAATTATGCTTTGAATGGATTTATGTGATGTGTTGTGTCTTGTGCTGTTGAATTGCAAGCTTTTGACAATTTGGCATTAAAAGAATAGGTTTACCAGAAAAAGGGACCATTTGAATGTATGAAGGAATAGGGACCATCAAAGCCGTAGCAATGTTGTAACTAGCCAGCATCACTCTAGTGGTTTAATTAGAGCAGTTTGAATTAATAGTGAATTTCAATGCTTGTAGCTGGGAGTTGACTTTGGATAAATTCTTGTTTTCTGGGGGTTTATCTTGTGCATAATGATCACATTTTAGTAAAACATCTTATACTTTTTTTGGTGACTAGTAAAATGAATGATGCAAGTTTTTGCCTGCATATAAAGGTCTAATTTTGACATTTTATTTTCCGTTTTTTCAGGTTTCGATCATATGGAGGCACGACTCAAGAGCCCGGGAGTGTCGCCAAGGGACCCGATGATGATGATGAAGTACTGGGAGACGCCGGTGGAGCAAGTTGGTCCTATGTACAGCCCACGTTTTATTCAGCAGCCATACTGAAACTTAAATGTGGAACTGTTTAGGCACTTAAAGTTGATGTGTATAGAGGCAAGGTTGGTAACTCCATGTGACTTTGCCTTGTTCATAGTCTGACGTCGCTTGTTTAGTTATATATACCATAAAGAAAATGTAAGAGAAGTTGAAGAACTCGTTCAAGAAAAAGAGAAAGAGGTCACTTTAGTTGATTAAATGGTGTTGTACTTGTTGGTTTTTCACATGTTTTTATACGCCTATCATGTTCGTTTTCTGAAATACCAATGAAAAAAAAAAACATGAACATATATTTGATCAACTTTCAAATTACTCAAATTTGTTTATTAGTAAATTTGTTATCTTTGTTGAAATAATAATCAAAACTGAGTTGAACCAAACCGAAATTGAACTAAGTGGTATAAAAATTGGTGTAAGAATTAAAAAACACTTATGTTGAATTAAATCATGGATTTGCCTCATAATTGAGTTGTTTACGATGCAGTTTAGTTCAACACCCCCACACCTCCCTCCCCCCAAATAAAAATGCCTAAAACTAAATAATGTTCAAATCGTGTTTCTTAACAAAAGACAATTATTCAAAAAAAAAAAAAAAATTGTCGAATAAAATTGGAGGATGAACTACTAATCATGTGGTGTGGGGGAGGGGGAATATTTGTGCCCTTAAATTATTTAATGGAATAATTATGATACTAAAGGAAAACCATCCGATAAAGGAAATAAGTTTTTTTCCATTTATTTAACTATTATTTTAAATTTAAATTTTCTTCAAATATTCATAATTTTATACTTATTTATTTTGACAAATGATTATCATGTAACAAGTTATTAATTGAATGTTGTTCCTTTTGACTGAAGGATTTGAAATAATATGAGGAATCCAAATTAAATTTTCAAGTGTAAGTTCATTACATATTAGTAACATTGAGAATAGTAAAGTTCATCGTACAAACAAACACCAAATTAACTCCTGAAAAAAAAAATTACTTTCAAGGAAATTTTGAACAAAACTAATGTTTATCTTAAAACATAAAAAAAAAATCATAAAAAAAATACACATTACAATTTTTTTATCATTGCCCATTTACAGATCTAGTTCTAGAAAAATGAAATCTATTTGAAAGAGCTTCTGGTCTCCTTGTTTTCAAGTCAAACTCTCTAGTGCAGACACAACCTGACAAGAAATAAGTCAAAAATCAAACTAATGCGACATTTATTGTATTAATTATGTGCACACGCAAATAACATTCACTTACTTCTATATTGATTCATTTTGCCAATTTAAGTCTTATTTTTACATATAAACATAAACATGCAGTGGAACGTTGATGAAACCTAAAAATATACAACGCCACATATAAACCTAGAAGATCTTCTTCCGCCATTGTCTATATTATATATATGTGTGTGGAAGAATTTCATAGGAAGACCTGAATTTAAGATATTGTCTGCAAATAAGAGAATAGTTGTCTCAAATCAGGGCTTTATTTGACCTTTAAAAAAAATAGTCTCACACTAAGAATATTTTACGGTATGGGTGAGCAATATACGGTTAAAATCGAATTAACCGACCAAACCGACTGAAATACTCTCTCACTTTTTTAATAAATGTCATTTTGAGTTTAAACAACAAATTAAGGTGAGAGTTATTTTTCCAATATTATCCTTATAAACAGATATTGCATTCTTTTAATACCCTCAATCTTCCAATCATATTATCCCATCATTTTGGGGAAAGATTTGTGGGAGAAAATATAATAGAAGAATAATAGGGGTAAACATGGAATATTTAATGAAAAAATGTCAAAATGACATCTATTAAAAAAAGTATAAAACTAAAGTGACATTTATTAAAAAAAAGGAGGGAGTATATTTTATATATAATATTAATAATTAAATAATAATATTATTACCTGTCCTAAAATTATTTTGTAATCTACTTCAGTAAATATTGATCACACATTTCACTTTACCCTTTTTACCCAGTAGTTGCCCTTCAAATCCATCAGCCGACATCTACCAAGTAGGTGCCCTTTAATCCAATAATGGGAATTGTAGATCTGTTAATGGCAACCCATGCCCAACTATATCATTTTTTTTCTTATTGAATAAGTTAAGAATTTTGGCTTCCTTGTTACAATTTTGTTTGGATTTTTTTAGCTTATCAGATTTTGGGTTTCCTAGAATGGAATCTGTGAAATCTGAAGAAAGAAGAGATGTGCAGTAAGTAGATTTGGGATTTCTTTTTTTAATTTAAATTGACGGTTAATTCGGTTATGATCGGTTTGAACTAAATTTGGTAGGTTTCAGCTAATAATAATGCAAATTTCGGTTATGCTACCCCTACAATATCCTTTCAGCGGAAAAAACTAATACCTTTCAAAAATTCATATATGAATCAATTTCACTCTATTCATACTCATATAATAACACTTGGAAATTAATGATTTCATCAAAAGAAAGATATAAATAAACACTACTAACCTTTATAAAAGCAACGTTGAACTTCGTAGATTGACATGCCTGAATTACAAGACATAAACTTAAATGATTAGATATAACATTCAGGAAAAAAATATAGAGTAAAAATGGTACATACATGAACTTTGAAGGGTATTAATTGTTTTCATTGAAGAATATTAGTTGTTTAGTGAAAACATACTAATATTTTTCAGTCAAAACAACTAATACCCTTTAACGATTCATATATAAACAAACTTCACTCTATACATATCCAACATTGAGATTCTGCAAAGCTAATATAATGATGATATTATATATATACACACGTAACATAATATCATTGTTACATATTTGCAATCTAAAAATAGTTTTTATCACCTTTGCATATTTGAGCAATTGATGACCCACAATATAATGTTAGTCTCTGTAAATTCCAAATCCATTCTCGCGGAACATCTAAGGGTTCTTGACTGGAGGCATGATCGGCGAATACCTATATCAACACATATGAATAAGACCATGACACATCAAAAGCTTTTAAAAAAGTTAAAAGAATGTGATTCGTAAAACCTCATTAAATTGAAAGTAGGTTCCACTGAGTGGAAATCTTCCTCTATTAGCTGTTCGACATGGTATCTGCGCATAAGTGTTGTTTGATACGTAAACTTCCCAACATTTATATAAATTTCGAGTCGTTATATGATACATATCATCTTTCTTACCAATATTGTTCCTTTCACAGTCTCGTTTTCTCCGTGTTGCACAACTTCACTTGAAATTGTCGATCCCTCACGAGAGTCGAATTTATTTTTCGGCTCTTGGCATGATCCTGTAGAAGAGAATATTCAGAAACTAAATGTCATTTTAAGCATCAACCACTACTTCAAGGCTCATCAAAATCAATTTGACTTACCTGTTGTCCATATTGCAAGAAGGTAAGAATAGGAATCGTCGGGATCGCGTCCTTCAAACTGTTGACATACATTAAAAAAGAATTTTATGCATCAAAGAAATCTAGAATAAACATGCAAGAAAGAACAAATGGGACATAGACTAACCCTTGCCAAGAGAGGATGTAAATATGGAAGCACATACCTGAAATTAAACGTGAATATACACTTGATATATATATATAAATATTAAGGAACAATGATTACATTGGTGCAAAAGGTGGTACAAAAACTTACACTTGGTGTTCTGTTCTTAACCGTGTCCTCTTAATTATTTTAGGCATGGGATACTGTGCAATTTGAGGATCAAACAAAGCTTTTGATTCAATACTACTACCGCCGTCCAAAGAACTAATGGAAGGACTTTCTAATATCTCCTTGTTATTTAGTATAATGGTTTGGGTTTCAGAATCGCGAAGCAAATCCTCAATATCTTTTGGTGGTTCGATTATTTCAGGCTCCGGAGATGCTGGATATTCTACGGTCGGTTTACAACAATCTTCACAGACATGATCATTATTGAATGCACCTTCAACAATCACCATTTCTTGGTTGACAACGGTAGACTTCAAGGTCTCATTCTTTGCTTGAGAATCATCTAGGAGGAGTCTAGAACTGCATTCAGAATGCAAACACAATATTTCACGTAATGATTGTATACTACATAAAATGAGTATATCTCTTCAGACTATTTTAAGCATATTATTTGATACTAACCTAGCAAGAGCACTTGCGTAGTGCTTGCACTCTCCTTTCATTGGGCATTCCCCGCAGTTTGGACGTGTCTTCGTACAAAATGCCTGCATCATTACGACACGTGTGTTTCTCTTAGAATAATTTTTTTCCACTGAGGAAATTAAGCATCACGTGTGAATATGAAACCAAAGAAACAAAAAAAAAATGGATTTGACTGACCTTTGAAAAGATATTCAAATTACAATGGAATTCATATCTGTGAAAAATAATGTTGTCAAGTGACGTCAAAGTGGTATACAATTATTATTTTGCAACATATAAATATAGAAAAGAGTAGTTACAATATTTTTTGATCGCGATTGCATATGCGTGGCCATATGTACACTTGGGCTTTAGATAAATCAGGGTAACTGCGAATAAAAAAATTTAGAAAATTTTATATAAGAAAATGATCAAATATTTTATCATCAATGAGTTTTTACTTAATACTCACTCATTCAGAAGGTGTATTGGAAGACCATCGGGTAGTGGTTGTAGTTTCACCCAACCAAGTCGCACCAAAACTCGACAAACATTCACGTCAACCTATGTCAAAATAATGTTAACAACATTCTCAATTTACCTAATAAATTAAAGACCATGGCTAAACAAACCCTCTAATCTACTATACATTGTTGTAGTATATTCGGGAGTTTGTTTAGTTGTGACCTAAATTAATTTGTATGTCCAACAAAGACTTACTGGGAAGGCAGGTTGGTAAAGTGATAATAGCCTCACACACTCAGTACTCTTCAAACCCAATCCATTTATGCTCATTAAGTAAGATCTATAAGATAAATTTAAAAAAAAAAAGTCTTATTCAACATATACAAATAAAAATTATATAATATAATTTTTTTTATGAATAATTCTTACTCACTTTGCTTTAAGAGGTGGGACATTTCTTAGCCACTCTAGGTCAATGCTACCATGATCTCTAACTAAACGATCAAGAAAATTCTGAAATGCACAATAGAAATGATGATGTTTAGAACTAATAATAATAAAAAACATACAATTATTTTCAAATTTTTATTTTAATACCTTGATTCTTCCAGCAAGTTGGTTGTGCATACCCCTTTTCGATATCACATTTGCTAGCTCACCAACCGATGTTTCACTAATCGCTTTCCAATCAACAATATCATCATTATCCTCAATTCTTTTTCTTGGATTGTGGTCCGAGTACATTTTTCTCAAGTTATCCCAATTTCCTACACCATTGGTTCCTGGTGAAGCTTTGTCAGTGGAGGAAGACACATCTACATCATCTGGTATATCTTTGGTTGTGGAAAAAATGGTGCATATCTCACCCTCAATGTTGGGATTAGATTCTTTCCTCTCTGGAGAGCGTGGTTCATGTACAATGTAGTCCATTGCATCATCGTCATTTTGCTCTCTCAAAGATGGAGGCGGATATCTTGCTGCGAGATAGAGGAAAGCATCACTGCAAAACAAATATCTAGTTTTTAACAACAATGAAGTAAATAAAGTATTACAAATGATGATTTGCATGATACTTAAATTTACCTTGAGAGATTATCAAGGACATTTTGAGTAAGAATTACTCCCACTACAGAGTCAACAACTGATCCTTTCCATGATCTAAATTGCCTATCTCCTGAGAATATAATACTCAAACAATCAGTACTGGTTAGTGGTAACAATTCCAACATTTATATACTAACGCATTTTAGATACCGATAAATTAAAATAAGTAAATGACGTAATAATAGCAACCTGAAACAACACGCATTTTTGCATTGAATGAATCAACTCTTGTAACAAATAGCTCTCTCTCTTCTTCCAGAGATGTCTTCATATCATCTTTGGTATCATTCTTTTTTTCTTCAGTATCTTCAACTCCCTGTAGGAATAGTTTCCAAGATCTAATCGACTCTTCATCAATATCAATCTTTGGTATATAAAGTTTGGTAGACAATATCCCTCTTTGATCCACGAGTTGCATCCCTGCAGATTCGTCAAACTCATCATCTATACAATGATCCATGAGTTGCATCCCCACATATTCGTCAAACTCATCTTCTATACAATGACCCACAAGTTGCATCCCTACAGATTCGTCAAACTTATCATCTATACAAAGAGACTTCATTTTCTGAGTAGCAAAATCGGCTAAGGCTTCTTGAAGTGCATCATCTGAAGTCAATGACGCGAAAATCTCTCAATATTCACAATACAATATAAAGTAAAACAATTTTAATAAGTTTAAGGGCACACAACCTTGGTATGGCAAGACATTCGTTGGTTCAGACATGATTTTCTCAACATTCGCTAGTTCAGTCATGATTTCCACGGCATTTACTAGTGCAGGCATGATTGTCTCTTCCACTTTGCTTTGAGAAATGTGAACCTGATCACCCTTTAGAAGAAAGGGTGATAAATTCTGCCTACGAGTATGTGTCATCCTAGATCTTCTCATTTTCAAATTTGTCCAACTTATGTTTAATGTGATGGATTCACAATTACATAATTTATCATGGACCATCGCAACAAGTTTAATCAGTTTTTCTAGTGAAAGTCTTCTCCTCTCCTTCCTCTTTTTTTTAATTGTTTTTTGGCCTTGTGCAATTCCAATTCCATGTACTATTAGCGCCTTTTGATCAACAATCCTATTATCTTCCTTAAACACCAACATCTTCCTACAAGATCGTTTGGCCTCTTTTTTATCATCGCGCTTGTGAGGTCTTGGTGTCCTGAGTTCGGGAGTTAAAGGCTTCGGTATCTTCACAGGTTTATTTTCATTAACGACCTTAGGCCTATGTCGTTTCATTCTAGGACGTATCTTTCTCTTTGATGCGCTAATATTGTTCGAGCACTTCGCTTCCCTATCATCTGAACAACACAAAAAATAGAAAAGTTTCATTTAGAATAATTAAATCTAGAATTATAATTAATACATAAGTAATAAGTAATTGCATAAAAATACAAGCCAGAGAAATAACAAAACAAACAAAGTCTAATCTATCGGTCCAATAGGCTTCACATGTTTAACAAGAAAAAAAAAATCTTGCGATTTAATTAATTACTCTACTCAACCATTTCCAGTACAACAACAATGAGTACTACTTAGAGTCAATTTAGAATCCTATTTCGGAATATAATTATAACTTTATTATTAATATAAGTGATATATAACCCCCATTATTAGATTTTTGAAGAATAAACAAAAAGAAGATTATTGATATTATATGTTCACCAAATAGAAATAACAAATATAACATGAAATAACGCTAATGATACATAAACTTACAAATATACGGTTAGCGCAAATTAACATGAGATTACCTGACATATGGAATTTATCTCCTTTTTCAATTTTTGTTGAGTCATTCCTGCGCTTTCCATAATTATTTTGTTGTTCTTTTGCTGGTGTCTGTGGCACCCAACCTATTGGAGCTTTTTCCTTCATTATTTGCTTTGTTTCTTCCGCGTCGCTGAAATTATAAGATTTATCTGGGTCCACATTATAAATTTTACCAAGTTTTACTCGATAAAATAAAATAATAGTATCATTAAAATGTCAACGAAGAGAGCGGGAAACAACATAAAAAAAATATAGGTCCATGGAAAAAAAGATTGAAATGGGAAAAAAATCAAAATGAAAAACACTAAAATGCTTAAAATTGCATTTGTGTCCTACTTAAATACACATAATTGTCAATTTATAAATGAATCACTAACAATTTAAAGGTCAACAAGCAAATACTACCCCAATCAAATTCAATTATATTATTCAGCTTTTTCTTCCTATTGTCCAAAAAACATTCTCAAATTAACATAGAAGGAAAAAAAACTAAAAAATATGCAAATATAAAAAAAAATCATACTTGCTGTAAATCCCGTTGTAGTATGAGATTTTTTTTCTTTGACAGGGTATTTTGAAGCTTGAATACCACTAATTTGTAAAAAAAGAAAAAAGAAAGTGTCGCACAATTTTTTCGGAACACCAATTTAAAATAATAATTTTCTCCCTGAGTAATTTTTTCGAACAAAATAAATGTTGGAAAGTGTTTCAAGTGAAAAAAAAAAAAGAAGAAAAGATTTTGAAGTTTAAAATGGGCGTACATTAGGGTGCATATAATCACCATTTCCAAAATTTATTTATCAAAATTTATTTTCAAACCTTACTAAAAAATATTATATCATTATTATATTTACAAACACTTACTTTATTTATAAAAAATTATTATTTGAAGGGTATTATTGATTTCATTAAAGATATTAATCAAAATGATATTAGTTAGAGATATTAGTTATTTCAATATAAGATACTATTATTATTTATGAAAATAGTTACCCGGAATATCATTCATGATAATACTTTTAGTTGAGATTGTTTACACTTAAAAATATGAATTAATTACACTACAACAATTACACTTATTAATTTATGCTGCCTCATATATTGAAAGTCTCACAAAATATTTTTGCCAATTAAAATATATCATTCTTACAATCACTTCAATTTTTTATTACGTTAATAAAAATGAAACTATGACAATTGTTAATTTGAAAAATTACAATACATCGACAAGAGTTAAAAAATATATAATGAATTTAAAAATAATGTATACCTTTTATAAAATATTATTGTATGCTCCCAAGTGTATAGCATCATGAATTTTAAGTTCAATTTCAAATTAATTTTAACTTTTTGAAATTCATTAAATAGATTAGCCTTTGAAAAATTAAAATTGATCTAAAATTAAACTCAAAATCTAAGTACATATTATACACCTACACACAAAAATCAATCTAACTTTATATTCTCAAAAAATTATGTTTTCAATTAGAACATGACCAGAATTGCATTAAAATTCAACGTTTCAACAGGAGGACATATAATTAGTCTTAGCGATGGTCTCTAATATTGCACGTACTACTATTAAATTCGGCTCGTTTGAATTTTTATAGGAGATATAAATTATTAAGTTCCCGAATAGCTTAACTAAGTGAATGAGCTCGACTCGAAAAAAGTTCGTTTGTAAATTAATCAAACATAGTTCGAGCTCAATTTCGATGATAAGTTTTGACAAACACTTTAATTGAAATAAAGTACTCAATTGAAATTAAATAACCAGTTAATATCTCAACAATATTAACAAAATTATGTTACCTCAAGCCAAAAATACCATAATCCTTATCTGAGGTGCTGTGGACGGTGGCGGCTGGCGGCGGATTGCGGTGGCGCCGGTGGAAGAAGAAAGCGCCGGAGGTGTTAGTATATAGGGTTTTTAGTTGGGCAAGAATAGAAGATGGGGAATAAAGATTTTAAAGGTGCACGATCTAATTTATAAGATGGGGAATAGAGATTTTAAAGGTGCACGATCTAATTTATAAATTATAGTTTCTATTTGTAATTATGGTAATTTTAATTCATATTTCTTCTATTTCAAAATAAGTCTTGTTTTAGAGATTTCGTATTAGAATAAGAATATATTTTAACATATATACTTCACATAAATTCCGGTCCAGTATAATTTGATAATTCCTAACATATATATCTGCTTATGTGTGGGTATATTATATTGTGTCCACCGTGGGCATGAGATCATTTCCGCATATATATTATATCTTTTTAATATAATCTCTAAAAGATCTTTTACATTCTGAATTTTATATAATTTGATAATTCCTAAAAGATCTCTGGATTTGAATTCGAGTAAATCAGGAAAAAAATGTGAAAAAGTTATACACTTATTTTAAAACAAAATTTAACCTCTAAAACGACACTTATTTTGAAACTGAGGGAGTAATATCTTTAAGCTTTTATTTATGGGCCTTAAAAGAATATAAATTATTGATTGAGATAAAACGATATATACAAATCAAGTTGGAGATTAAATGACACATTTATTTATAATATTAGTAAAGACTAGTAATTTTACCCACGGTTTATAATTTTAGTTAATATATATATATATATATATATTTATTTATTTATTATACATCTATATATTATTATTTATCATTATATTTATATTTATATATATAATAACGTTAATCGTCCTACATTTGGAAACCATTGAATTTTTCCGCCAAAATTCTTATTAAATTGAGTATTAAATATTTGGTATATATCTTAAAATATCTTTTATTATAAATATTGATATGTATTATTTACAAAATATATTGGATATATTTTTAAAATATGATTTATAATAAATATTAAGAAATAATATAAAAATATCTTGAATATATCTTTGAAATATATATTACGATAAATCCCTGTATTTTGTAGCATAAAAAAATATTTCAACTATATATTATTATTATTATAAAAAAATATTTCAACTATATATTATTATTATTATTATTATTATTCTATATAATAACGCTAATCGGTCTACAGTTGGAAACCATTGATTTTTTCCGCCAAATTTTTTGTTAAATTGAGTAATATTTGTTTTAAATCTTTGGTAAATATTTTTGAAATATATTTTATTATAAACATTGATAAATAATTGTTTACGAAATATATTGAATATATTTAATCAATATAATTTATAATAAATATTGAGAAATAATATAAATATGTGTTGAATATATCTTTAAAATATATATTAAGATAAATCCCTCTATATTGTGATATTGAAATATATTTCAATTATTTTAAATAATAGTTATTAAATATTTTTGTGAATGATCAATGTATAAAAATAATATGATATGTAGTTTGTAGAAGTTTATTTTTTGTAGAAGTTGTTAAAATAAATATTTTTATCTAAAAAGAAAAGGAATAAGACATCTCTTTAATTTTTGGCAAAGTATAGAGTGAAAATGGTTCATATATAAATAATTTAAAGCTTATTAGTAATTTTAATTAAAATGTATTAGTTTTTTTCACTAAAAGGTTTTTATTTTTTCCGACTGAAAAAATTAGTTTTGGAGGGTATTAGTTGTTTTCGTTGAAGGGTATTAGTTGACGGGTAGAAAGAGTATTAGTTATTTAACTAAAGGTTATTAGTGGTTATACTAAAAAGTATTGCAAAGTGGTTTATGAATGAACCAATTTCCCTTTATACATACTCTTAATTTTGTGTAGAAGAGAGATTTTCCAGGTGACAAAATATAGAGTGAAAATAGTTCATACATGAACAATTTGAAATGTTTTAGTTATTTTCACTAAATGATATTAGTTGCTTTCACTAAAGGGTATTAGTTTTGGAGTATATTAGGTGTTCTCACTGAAGAGTATTAGTTCTGGTGGGTACTATTTACAAAGAGTATTAGTTATTTAACTAAAGGGTAATGGTTGATTACACTAAAGGGTATTAGTAGTTATACTAAAAGTATTGCAAAGTGGTGTATGTATGAACCAATTTTATTCTATACATACTCTTAATTTTTTGTAGAAGAGAGATAATCTAGATTAATTATATTGAAGAAGACTAATGATGTACTCATCCCATGCATTGTACGAGAGTTAATTTTATTTGATATATTATGTAGATAAATCATTGTTTGCAATATAAATATCCAGAAATGATCACATGTCCATCGGTGGACATAAAATTATATACCTATCGCGAATGTGTTAATGACATAAATTAGGGGACCCACTATTATTTTAGTTGATTGCTTGTACTTGCTTATGTGTCATTAACACATTCGCGGTTGATATATAATTTTGTGCCCACCTGTGGGCATGTAATCAATTCCGTACAAATATCATATTACTACATTGTATTGTCTGCAATAGATAAAAACAAAAACGTATATTTTCCAGTATACATTCTCGTAGTATATCATTATTTTTTTATAATTATTACGTATTAAATTAAAATGCTATTTCGTTTTGAAAATATATTTTCTTCTTAACAAATTTTTAAATAAAGTTTATTTAAATTTATTACTCCTTTCATCCCACATCAATTTGCACACTTAATATTTTGGCAATTCCACGTCAATTTGCATTCTACTAACAAAGAAAATATTAGTTTGTGTGCACATTAAAATTAAGACAAAGTATAGAGTGGAAATGACTCATACATAAATTATTGAAGGATGTTAGTTGTTTCCAATAAAGAGTATTAATGATTTAACTGAAGAGTATTAGTTGTTTTTACTAAAGAGTCTTAGTTGTTTATTGAATATAAAATAATTCCCTTCACTGGAGACAACTAATACTCTTCAATGAAAACAACTAATACTCTTTAGTGAAAACAACTAATAAATATCCTTCAACGTTTCATGTATGAACCAATTTCACTCTATACATACTCTAAAATTAAAATGTATACACATATTTACCCATATACTACTACTTTATTAAAAAAACACATTTCTTAAAAAAAAAATTCAACCCCTTAAGGTGCAAATTGATGTAGGATAGAGAGAGTATAACACATATTGCCTATGTAAAGACACTTCTAAATATCAAATAATATTAATCAAATATAATATCTTATATAACTTTTAAACCGTATAAATTTTAAAGACTATATCATCAATTAAATATGGTATAATAAGCTTTATCATCACTTAAATATGTTTAAAACAATTTTTTTAAAAATAAAATTACAATCACCACATTAAAAAAAAATTACTCTTTCACATAAAGTAATCAATAGATCCAAAGAAACTAAAAAAATATACTATAAATCCATAAGTTTAAATATTTCTAAACACTTCTTGATATACAACACTTTTTGTTGTGTTATACTTAAGACGATTATTATCACACAACATAATCTTCAAACCATGACGACTGGTAATCCTTGAAACTGTAACATGATATTAACCATGACTGAACACAAACTTCTAATAAATACTTCAATATTATTAAAAGTTTGTCATTGACTTTTATTTATAGACATATCATACTAAACAATCAACAAACATTGTCTCTATGTAAACTTGAGAGATAACCTAGGATTAGAATGAATTAGCGATAATCACGGTAGCAATGTTAGTTCTCCAGCACTACTACCAGTAAGAACTTTAGCTTCGATTACTCTATCACTCAACCTAGTGATTACCATCCTATATTAAAAAAAAACCATAAATTGAACTTTATAAAAAAAATACTAATTAAGTATTGTATTAAATTTAGATAAAAAAATAACTTTTTGATACAATGAAAAAATATTATATTATCCGTTTAAAAAAAATTATATTATTGTTAAAATATTACAAATAAAAGAATCAACAAATGAACTAAATTAAAAAAACATTATAAAGTATTCACCCATGATTTACTTCCTCCACCCAATCCTGTCGGGCCAGGGGGTGGGGGCCCTGGGGGCGAGGGCTTCGCCTTTTGCTACAAGATTTAATTATATTTCTAAATGGAACTGCCAAAATGAACTGTGATTGTTAAAAGAATCTCGATGTTCATTCGGTAATTAATTAATCCATTATTGATTTTATTTTTCTAATTCTCTTATTTGTTCGAAAATAATTAGACTAAACCTCGTGAGAAATACATAATCATTTATTAAAAAAAAATAAAAATAAAAAGCTTAAAAAAGAGTATTGAAATTAAGTAAAGCTTACTGTGAAAGTTTCCGCTCGCCCATGCTTTCCCGCCAACATATTTAATTCGATTTTCAGCTACTTTGATTTTCTGGATGTTCAAATAAGAGCCCCGCCCTCGTAGATTCTCTCATTTTTACGGTTTTACCTAGCGAGATGGCTCCGAGAAGAAGAATCCCTACGCTTCCGTCATCGTCTCCCATTTCCGTTGGTAATTTACAATGCGATTGAAATCCTTGCTCATTTCTTTCCACGTTTTTTTTGATTTGGTTTGGTTTTACCTTATTGATTCAATAGGAAATTGTGAAGTGATTGTGCAAGCCAAAAATTTCACCACCGAATCGAATCGCGATGGCGTCCAAATCTCCATCTCCAAAACTGCCAAAATCAGAATTTCCGGTAGTCAATTTTATTTCAGTGCAGTTGAAGGTTTTGGTTTTTCAATATAGGGATAATATTCGGGGTTATTTTCTGGTTTTATTGATATATTAATTTTTGGTGGTAGTGGTAGAAAAAGTGGATGGAGGTATTGATGATGCTAGGAATCGAGGATCTGAAAAACGCGGTATTTGTTACAATATCTGTTTAAGTTCGTTTAATTTATACCTTTAGGTTTGTTTAGATTATATGCTACTGTTATGGCATAATAGGCTAATTGCGATGATTATAAATACTACGGTGAATTTATTTTTTCAGGTAATTGCTATTTTGTGCTCGCTAATCCGAAAGATTCAGCTGATGAAAACCAGTCTCTCCTTAAGGTATTTCACTATCGTATATATGTGTGTATACAAATAGAAACCTATTGTAACTTTTATAGAAGTAATATTTTTTTCCAATACACCGTTGCTGTTGAAGAAATGATGATTTCATATTTGCAACCAATAGACGGAAGCTAAGTTTCAAGATGAACTGTACTTACTTAGATAGGTCTGCTTATCATTGTTATAGAATCCAGATTGTGAATTTTGTACATGGACTGTCTAAATTGAAGCAGTCAAAACAAAGAAAAGCATCAGTGCACTAATAAAATAGTAAATGTTTATATTAGTTCCAGTGTGGCACTTCCAGATTCTCAAGCTAGTATTTAATTTGATAAATCACCTGCTTGTAAAGTATTCATCTCCCTTGATCTGGACCTCTCTGCATTCACAGGAAATTTTGAGAAAACAATTAAAGTATTAATTTGTGGGATAGTTTAGAAGTTTGAAAAAGTTAAATCTTATTTGTACCCTTCTTTATTGACCATCTTTATTTATGCAAATACCAGAATTATGCTAATTTCTGTACTTATGTGTATAAAACCGTGGGTTCATGCTTGTGCTTTCAGTTAACATGTACCCATTGATGTGATTCTTGATACAATTGAGCTAAAGCTATTTCTCTAAACTGCTATATGTGACAGGAAGTTTTAACTCTTTACATGAAAGAGTTACCTGAAATGAATTTTGCTGCCAATACTGGAAAGGAGTCAACGTTCCTTAAAAGATGTGTTACGAATGGGTAAAGACACTTTTATTATTTGCTGTTGCTTGGCTAAGCTTGTCAACATCAACATTGCATTGGTATTCAGAATATTGTGTCGAAGTTCAAGTAATATTTGTTGATAGTAATTCTATGATTTTTAACAGGAAATATCGCACCTTACTTCTGAAATCCAAGGACGACGGTCAATCTGGAGAGGTATTCTAATAGTAGCTCCAATCCTTGTAATTACAATTGCTAGTGTATTATTACATTATAACCTCTTAAATTTGTATGATTATATTCATTCTCTGCTTGGTTTTGTCCTCCCAACTAATAGGTCATTGCAGCAATCACTTATCAAATAATTCCAGCTGATACACAGTATGCTGAGATTCCTCTTGCTGCTGTTAACTCAATCTTTCAACACAAGGTTCTCTACCTTTGCTGTTTGTCTATTTAAGATCCAGCATTCATTAGGGCCAATAATTAGACAATGCTTAGTT
Organism: Ballota nigra; assembly: GCA_947034835.1. Lineage (NCBI taxonomy): Eukaryota > Viridiplantae > Streptophyta > Magnoliopsida > Lamiales > Lamiaceae > Ballota > Ballota nigra. The sequence continues at coordinate 4,156,669 of OX344726.1, read as the reverse complement.
GGGCAGTTAGTTTGCAAATACATATGGAGTGACATTGAGATTTGCATCATTTCAGTACTCTGAAATGTTTGAAATTTTCTTATCATTATAATGCCTTCTCTTGCTGAATCAAGGTTTAGAGTTGTCATCATTAGGAGTCTTGTGCACTTGATTTTTGGTTTGGAATTTACTCTAACTTGATTAAGTTCAGGGAATTGGTCGCTTGTTGTACTTGGAATTGAGGAGAAGACTGCAGAGTGTAGGTGTTCAAACTCTACTGTGTTGGGGAGACAAAGAATCTGAAGGATTTTGGGTCAAGCAGGTATTTTTAAAACAGTTTGTTTGAATTAGGTTAAAATACATTTGGTGGCCATAATTCATCATATTCACTATGAAAAGTTTTCTGATGAGTCCATGTTTTTCAATTGATAACCATTTCTTTTAGAGCAAAGCATCCTAATTTGCAAGTATACTTTTAAATACATGTTTCTACTTAACAAGAAAATGAGAATGTCTTTGGACCTTGACGAGAAATTGCCAAATTACAAGTCATATATGGCTAATGGCGATTAAGATTTAAGCAATTGGCATTGATGATAGATGAACAGATCACGCTAATTGGTTTAGCAGAAGTTGCAATAATCTTATTTTCATCTGAAGGTCATGTATGTGAAACTGTGTAAAATAAATGCAGGGGTTTTCAGTGATTGGTCAGGTGCCAAAAAAAGGCAGAGCTCGCAAACTTCCAATCAAGGCTGATATTAGAAAAGCATTGTGCTTTCCTGGTGGTTCAACCCTGATGTCAACTCAAGTTCTCAAAGATAGCTCATCCGAATCAGTAGAGCTTCTGAATCTATGCTTAGCAACAAAGCCTCCTCAATTGAATATTAGGAATATAGAGTCAACACAAACAACAAAGAGCAATGAGCCTTCTAAAGAAAATAACCAGATAACCCTGAGTAGGTGTTCTGAGTCAGAAAACATAGGAACTGGGAAACTTTCAGTTGATGGTAAGTATTAATCAGTGAAGTTTTGTTGTTACTTGTGTTCTCTTGGTGTTTTGCACAAAGAAAAGAAAAAACATTAATAATAGTAATGATGCATGACTTGTTAACTGTTTTTTTTTTTTTTTTTTTTTTTGAGATTCTTCTTTGTATGGGTATTTCACATTGGTTTTTACCCTCGGACAAGCATAAAAAGCAAATAAACATTAAGTGATTGGATACTATGATAAACAGTTCAAAAACTGCCTGATAGTGTTTTCCTGCTACAACTTATGTCTTTTTCCCATCTCTTAGGTTGCCAGGATGTAGGCCTTCTGCCAGTAGTCAAATGCAGTGTGGCTAATGAATCTGGAATTATGGAATGTGGAAGTAATGGCGATGATGATGACTCTAATTCAGTACATGGAACTAAGAGAAGGATGTGGGAAACCTCATGCACCTCATTGATGTCAAAAAAAGTGAAGGGTACTCAATCAAATGAGTGTGAACTGGGTTCTGACTATTCTAATTGGACAAATGACAGAAGAATTGCTAATCATGTTGATGGAGACACTGTCATAGATGAACTTCTGCCTGATGCTTCACTAGAAAATTATGGGAGTAATTGTTTGAAGGAAAAAGTTGAACACAAAGCAGGTAACATCACAAATGAAGATAGTACAACAAAATGTAATAGGATTATGCTGATGAACATTGATGATGAAGTTAAGAAATCACGTCTTACCAAGGTATTACCCATGTGAGCTGACAATTTCGATATATGAAAATGGAAATAATATACGAATGCCATTTTTCTCAGAACTCTGCATTGGTAATTACTTTTAATGTATCTTCTGATGTAGATTATCGAAGATCTGGGTGGAGCTGTTGCTTCTGATGGACGTGCAAGCACGCATGTAGTTACTGGAAAAGTTAGAAAGACATTAAATTTCTGCACCGCTCTCTGTTCAGGGTCAGTTCTCAGTTCTTACAGTACTTTTCATACTAAGACAACTCCTGTGGTGGTTGATCAGTTACATTTTTGCCATCATATCCCTTATGCTTATATATTTTTAGAAAGAAAATATGGATTTCGTGGTAGCATAAAATTTTATAGCTGTTTCTGATGTTGATGCTTATGATATACAGAGCTTGGGTTGTCTCACCTGGATGGTTGAAAGAAAGCTTCAAGAAGGGTAGATTTGTTGGTAGGTAACTATTTCATTTCTCAACATTCACATGAATGTATCTCAATCTCAGACTGGTACCCTTTTTTTGCACAGATGAAACACCCTTCATTTTGAACGACGAAGACTACAAGACTAAGTACAGAATGGAGCTGAAAAGTGCCGTCCTTAGAGCAAGAGCAAGTCCTGGTGCACTGCTTAGAGGTCTCGATATATGGCTGGCAACTCATGTCCAACCTCCAAGCGATACTCTATCTGCCATTGTGGAATCTGCTGGAGGAAATGTAAGTGAAGTAACATAAGCTTAGTTACTAATTTTGGACATAAGACCATGCGAAAAATAATCTTCCTGTGACGAAAACTTGATCAGGTTATTCGGGCAAAGAATAAGATGAACGACGTATCAGTAACTATACACGTGGCGTGCGAAGAAGACATGGAGGAAGCTCTATCAGCAGTGAGGATGGGGATTCAGACATTCAGCAGTGAGTGGCTCATCAACTGTATCATGACCCAACAGCTTGATCTTGAGGCTACTCAGTATTTAGAGTCACTATAGACCCTTTTGAATATATCATTATGGAGTTGAGGAATGGTTGCTCAATTTAAATAAAATAAATTTGGGCTTTAGATTTCTTTTGTGAATTCTAAACAAACATGTGATTAGGTTATATTTGCTTTAGTTTATTCAACTTAGTCACATACGTGTGGCATGTACATCATTTTGCGTCTATTAAGGTTTATTAGTCTTGGTAATTATTATGTGATGTTGTTTATATATTCTTTATTATGCCATAAGATTTACAAAATTGATTTTTGAATATTAGTGATATTTTTAAATTCATGAAATTTTTAAATTTGTGTTCTTTTTAAGTTTTGAGTGGAATATGTTTTAAAAATAAAAAGATGTTGTATATGTTATTTATAGGACTTTAAGATTAGAATTTCAAAAATTTAATCTTAAAATCCAAATTAGAATGAGTTTAAATGCAAAATTCAAATTCAAATTTTTAAAAGCCAAAAATAACACACTTTTAGTTTACTTTGTTGGACTAGGAGGAATTAATACTTTTATCTTACTCCCTCCGTCCACCAAATTTTTACCCGCTTTCCTTTTTGGTCCGTCCACCAAATTTTTACCCATTCCTTTTTTGGAAATAAACTACACTCACAAACAAAAAATGGGTCCCACAATACCCACCACAATACTCTTACTTTATCTACTTTATTCACTTTTTCAATAAAATATCAATTTTCATTAAAAACCGTGCTCTACAGTAATCGGGTAAAATTTTCATGGACGGAGGGAGTATTTATTATGTGTTCGAATTATATGATATCAGCTTGCGATGAATTGTTTGTCCGATAAAAAATCTCTACTTGTCTTATGAATGAGAGATAATTGATCATATGGAATTGAGTTGGATTAGTTGTTCGCAGAGATAATTAATTACTCATCTATCATATACATTAAACCAAATATATCCTTATTCTAATTATAATCATATCTAGGAAAATTAGTTGGATTCCTCTTCTTGTCAATCGGTACTTACTGACTTTAATATTTTAATGAAATTCACTTTTTCTAAAAGAAAAAAAATGCACCTTACAATCTCTATAAAATTAAGTTCATTAATAAACTTGAATGACCTCAACCTACTATAAGAAAAAAAAAATGTAAATGAACACAACCCCAAATTGTGGATATATTATGTATTGACACTCGTCAACATATTACTAATTGTTGTAATTTTAATTAAATAATCTTTAAGATCTGAATTCTCCCCATGATATTTTTTTTTTGAAGTACTTTTGATTCTAAAATAAATAATAAATTTTTTTTTTTTTTGAATAAAGTAAATAATAATATTTGTTAGAAAACAAATTGCTGGTAAAATTGTGAACATAACGTAGCGGGACGTGCCACAACGCTCAACATATTTACGAGCGTGTTTCCCGGCGGCGCATTTCATCTTTCTCTTTACCCAAACACAAAAATGGCGGCAGATTCTCTGCGCACGGCCTTCTTCACAGAAGCTCGCCTCAGTTATCGCGGGAGCTTCTCAAATTATTATCCGAAAATCCGAGTTTCAAGAGCTTTTCGAGCTTCTCAGGAACCCCTCGATGACGATAAGAACAAATTCTACAAGGAACTAGGTTCGCTTTTTCCCCTTCACTTTTCTTACGTTTGTGTTGTTAATATTCTTCAAGTAATTGCATATTCAGAAATGTATAATTGGTATGTTGTAGCGGATGGACTCGTTTCAGTGGATGGGTATTTGTTTAATTTGTCTGTGAATTCTTATTCTTACTAGGTTGTTCAAGATAGATATAATATTTCACCGTTTGCCTACGATTACATTCTTTGGAATTGTACGGAATTCATCTTGAAATGATTATTTTTGCACCGATATTATGTGAGAACATAGCTTTAGCTTCAAATGGGAGGCAGAATTTGCTAGATTGTCGAATAAGTAGTTAATTTATACGTAGTTAACCTGAACATACTGATGAAACTTACTCCTCTATTGCTTGAAACTGATGAAACTTACTCATTAACCTGATTATTTTTGCTCTGAAATTGTGTGAGAACATAGCTTAACTTCAAATGGGAGGCAGTATTTGCTAGATTGTCGAATAAATAGTCAATTTATACGTAGTTAACCTGAACTTACTGATGAAACTTACTCCTCTATTGCTTGAAACTGATGAAACTTACTCGTTAACCTGATTATTTTTGCTCTGAAATTGTGTGAGAACATAGCTTAACTTCAAATGGGAGGAATTATTTGCTAGATTGTCGAATAAATAGTCAATTTATACGTAGTTAACTTTGCGATGAAACCTACTCCTCAATTGCTTGGTTCCTTGTAGATTTACACTGATCCTTACCTTTAGTATTGGTTGATCTTCCTATAGGTATGTTTTCTTTGAGAAAGAGAATAGAGGACTCGATTCTTCGTGCAGAGATGTTAGGACCAACAGCCTTGGAACTTGCTGAAGCAAAACATGTCAATCAGGAAGAAGTAATCCGCGACTATGACTTGTGGGATGACTTAGGTAAATCGAATGAAGTCCTTACTGAACTGGCCAACAGTGCTAGAGTGGTTGAAACACTGAGGGATCTTAAATATAAGGTACTCTCCTAAACCATAAAACTCTCTTACTTATTTGACTTGTTTATATCTCTGCTCCGATTATGTTTTGAGTGCTGAGTTTGTTCGGTCTTGGTGCTAAATGATATAAGCACAGCCTAGTGGCTGTCAACTATACATTGGCTTCTTTTAATTATGTATATAAGGGGAAGGATTTAACTGTTGGTCCATGGTTACCATGTTTGAGAAATTGAGAATTTATAATGCAGGCAGAGGAAGCTAAACTTATCACAGAGCTTGCAGAGTCGGATGCTATTAATTATGCACTTTTCAAGCAAGCATATTATGCTTCTTTAGATGTAAACAAGTCTCTGGATAAGTATGAGATGTCCAGGCTTCTTAAGGAGCCGTATGACATGGAGGGAGCATGCATCACCCTTGAATCTAAAAGTGGAGACCTATACTCCGAGGTTAGAAATAATTCTCCGCTCTCTTAATATTTGTGATTGGTGAGGTCTCATGCAAGAGGGTTTACATGAAACTGCAGTGGATATGAATTAACTATTTCTGAATTCCATCATGGAGTTCAATTTATTAGTTCAGATTCTTGCCGTGCTATCATAGTTTATTTTTCTTTAACTATGTTCTGTGTGGATTCTAGAGATGGACAGCACTACTCACGCAGATGTACATGAAATGGGCTGAAAGACAGGGTCATGCGGGGAGGATAGTAGAGAGACAAGCTTCAGATAATGGTGGTATAAAGTCTGCTACTATTGAGTTAGAATTCAGATTTTCTTATGGATATCTATCAGGGGAAAGAGGTGTTCACTCTCTGATAAGGAGTTTCGAAGACGCTTCTACTCTTCCCGAGGTATGAAAAATTGGTTTCTCTAAATGTCATTAGAACATTCAACCTCCGATTTGGTCCTTAGGTTTCATCCAGAAAATTGTTGAAAACTGTTTTCATATTTGTGCAGTCATAATGTAGCTACCGTATAAGCTTTTTATTGTTCTCCAGTGGAGCAATTTTATTGATCTTGGTCCACCTGCTCGGTGCTCAGTTTTTTATATTTACTCTTCAAAATTTGTGTGTGAGAACTTTTGATTATCTGTTGCCACTGATATTCTAGACAATAATTTAACCACCAAAGCCTGACATGAATGCTTAATTTGAACAACTTTTACTAATATATATTTGCTCTATTATGCCTGATTAGACGCATTATCTTCTTCCATCCTACTTTTCAGGTTAGCTTGGCTTCTGTTGATGTGATTCCTCTGTTCTTACAATCATCTCCTGATTTGTTAATCAGCGACGAGGATATACTAGTTTCATACCCATTCAATTCCGAGGATAATCCATGTAGGACTTCATCGGCAGTTCACATACAGCATTTAGCAACAGGTTTAGAAGTTCAGTCTACAGGTAAGAGCATATATATTCTTGTAATACTCGTTTGATTACCCTTTGAGCAATCATTCTGGGGGAGTTTTGGAGAAAAGCCACTCAGACATGCCTAGTTTAGAAAACTGCTACTCTTGGATGTCCTTTTCCTTTTTAAGCATTTAACCATTTATCTTAAAAGATGCGGTTGAATTCCATTTGGGCATATACCTAATACCTTAAATGGTTTAAAAACTCATAGCCTTAAAGGTGAAGGCTGATACTAACAGACCTGTTGAAACACAGGTGAGAGGAGCCGGTTTGCAAACAAAATTAAGGCGCTCAATCGTTTAAAGGCTAGACTTCTTGTTGTTATGAGGGAGCAAGGAATTTCTAGTGTGGAAAGCATCGAGAAAGGAGGGAAAATGGATAGATGGAGTCAAGAAACCCGGAAATATTTCTTCCAGCCGACCAAGATGGTACGTGATCTGAAGAGCGGTGTTCAGCTTTCTGATGTAAATGCAGTTTTGAATGGAAATCTTGATCCCCTTATTGCTGCTCACATCAATTCTAGACAAATTACTACTGTCAATTAACCAGGTTAATATGTTATTCGCTTCCCAGAATCATGCTGGTAAATTTTGATGCCCCTTCTACTTGAGTTATATTGATAATTTACAGTCATAAATTTTGCTGGTAAGTCATTTGTAATTTTGTATTATGTATTATTCACCAAATTCTTATGATTTAATATTGGTTATGTCAATATGTAATGTAGAGATGGGATGACACTGATGAGTTGTGATTAGAGTACATATATTCCCCCTGAACAATTAAATTTTGGGGGTGAAAATATCTGTCGTGCGCTAAATTTTGGGGGTAAAAATATTCGTCGTGCACTGAACAATTAAATTTTGGGGGTGAAAATATCACTACTCTTTAAGAGTATTGTCACTTGTCGCTCTCTCTCCTTTTTTCTTTTAAATAAAACAAGATCCAATCAAATAGGTGTGGGCTGAGCCCAAAAATAGAACAAATGGGTTTATAGTGGATAGGGGGCATGTTTGTATATTTAATTCTGAAATATAAAATATGATTAAAATAGGGTCGGGTCTCTCTATATTAATTTTCTTTCTTTTATTTAATGTTTTGTGGCTTAATATTTTTAATTGGATTCGTTTCAAAGTATTTCTACAAAAAGAATAATTAAGAATATTAAAAAACAAAATTTAAATTAGTTGGCAGCTTCAAGTCAGACATGGTATGGATTCAATTAAGACCAATTACTCCTAACTAAGTAAATCTGGGAATGTACCGATCTGGTTTTTTGCGACAAAGATATTAATTTTAGCCAAATTTATGTAAAAATAATAAGAATGTGATGCACTTCCATTATTACCCTAATTGAAATATCATCATTATGAATATGTATTTTTATGACCACTATGGTTTAGAAGCCTATTTAAGTCAATTAACTATTTGGGGGATTTCTGTTGTACTGCAACCCTAGAAAACTTATCATAGCAGGGACAAAATTGTCATTCTAAGTGACCATTATAAAAGTAGCCGTTGCCAGCCGGACATCCACAAGGACAACGGACACGCACGAGAGAGATAGAGAGAGAGAGGAGAGAGAGAGAGCGCGCGAGAGAGGCGCACCTACCCAGGCACAGACAAAATCCGACAAATTAGTCTTGCCCTGTAAGAAGAAAAAAAATGGCTACTTCAAGTAAGTTTTTGCATAGAAGGTAGTCTTCAATTTCTTTTTAAATCTTGTAATGAATTTAAGATTGATTCATGGCAACTTATAGTAAGTTTTTACACAATTTGATATAAATTTTCAAAATCTTGTAACTTTGTTTTTTTAATTGCTATCTGATTTTAAGTAATCAGGATTCGTTCATTGTTGCGTTATTTTTACTTGTTATTAAGAATCAAGAAGTATCAAGAATCTTAATGCAATGGATAAGCATACGCCGCATATCTTTCTGTGCATCTAAAGTTAGATTTCTGATTTGTTTTTTTTTTTTTTTTAATGTGGATTGGCTAGTGTTAAAAAAGTAGAATCTTTATTCTCAGTTGTTAGACCGATTTAATTCTTGAAATGGGGTGATGTTTATCCTTCTTTTGGGAGATTTGAGATCCTTAATTTCAATGGGTGATGTAGAATTTTTACTTAAATGTATTAGAATGCCTCAAATCTGATAAAAACTATGAGACCAAGAAAAAAAATCTGTTCTTCAATTGTTAATCATTCAGTAGGAAGTCATTTTCAGAACTTATTTCGGACTTCAAGAAGTACAATTTTCATGCATTTTTTATACCAATTGGAGGCTTTTGATTTTCAGAATTTGATTGATCTATGCTCAAGTATATGAACCACTTCCTGAGGTCGGGGTTAATTCGCATTCCGGGCTTTCATCAACGGGAATGCGTGGCTCCCTCTAAATTCGCGTTGACCCTGCCCGTTTGCTCGACTGCAGTTGATATTTCTGGAACCAAAATATTCCAATCTCAAGTACAAACAGCGTATAAAGGTATGCGTGCTTCAACTATTCCGTATATAGCTACATAGCTTGGCTGATACTTGTCTAATTGCTCATCGAGAGTTTAAAAAGTTATCTCGCATAATGTTTTAGATCTTAGAATTAGGAAGCTTTCGTCTCACGCTCAGTTTCTGAAATCGATGGGGAGCAATATGATGATCGAAGAAAATCCAGACAATTTATATTCTCAATCCACGTATGATATTGCAATGGAGGCACTTTCTTCACTCATTAGTGGTAAACGGCGAGGGGATGGGCCAGATTTAAGTGCTAAATATTCGAAATTGGAGAGGATGATGATGTATATAAAGGTGACAATGTGGACAATAATCATAATCGTAATAGTTTACTATGCTTATTGTTTCAGCCATTTTAATATTGATGCAGATTTTGGATTTGGAAGACAGTATAGCTGGACTTAAAATTATCCATGTTGCTGGAACTAAAGGAAAGGTATTAATTTTATATATGCAGAAAGAATCGAGTATACTGAAAAGATTTAGTGTTTTTACTTGCAGACTTTTGCCAAAATGAAGAAGTATTTGTGGTTCTTCTTTTTACTTATTCTCATCCGTCCTCTTTTATGTTCCTCTCGCTTTTCGTTCAGGGTTCGACGTGCTCATTCTGTGAGGCTATTCTGAGAGAGTGTGGATTCAAAACCGGACTATTTACTTCTCCGCATTTAATTGATGTGAGAGAAAGGTTTCGTCTAGATGGGTTAGCATCTTAAATGCATATACGTCAATTATATTTCCCTTGTCAAATGAAGGTTGCAAGGGGTTGAAATACAGAAAACGTATCATTCATTCTGTAGAAAACATATGTCATTCGTAGGATAAAAATATTCGGTTATTTGATCAAGATGAGTTCCATTTAAGTGAAACTATGCTAATCATCTGTTGCAATTTAAAATTCTAGCTGATTTGCTCTTTCTCAATTTGCTTTGTTTTTGAGGGGCTTTACTTTCTCAAACCAGGTTAATCGTCCTTGTTGAAATACTCTTATTGCAGCGTAGTAAGAGACATGTATTTGGAGTATGATATTTATGAAATCCCAATGGAAATTAATAATGAAATTTAGAACGTAATTTTCTTTTGCGTATTTTGCTACTTTGTGATAATAGAAACATATGTACATTTGAGATCATTATGCCTTTTTATTCCCTTATTTTCTTCTCTCTGGCTCCTAGGTCGGATATATCTGAAGAAAAATTCCTACATTACTTTTGGGAATGTTGGCATCGGCTAAAGGTATACAAATAAACTTAAAACTATTCCATATTTGAAGTTATTTGTTCTAGTATACCATGATTTTGGGTTGTGTCTTTGTTTATTCTCCTTCTGTCGTTCCACCTCCATGGAAGAAGACCTTATAAACTGATACACAAGCCAAATGGTAGAATGCTTTTTCTTTTTTATCACATCAAAGTAACGTATAAAACACCATTTGAAAAGATGGTTGGACTTTACTAATTCAGTCATTCTATATTAGTATGGGTAATAAATAAATAATTGGTTTGTTACTTCGTCATCATTTTTCTGTGTTGGTCCAGGGAGCTAGCACTTGTTAATTATAAGTATTTGAGATAGAAATAGAATTTGGAAATAAGGTGCTCCACTCTTTAAGTTTGGTTATCCTATAATTCTTTTACCAGATTTTAAAGTTTGTTTCTTGTTGTATATTAGTTTCCATCTGTAGAATTGCCTTTTCATTGAATTTTTCTATTAACAGGAGAATGTTACAGATGACTTGCCCATGCCCCCGCTTTTCCAGTTCCTCACTGTATTGGCCTTTAAAATATTTGCATGTGAAAAGGTACATATTGATGTCCTTTATACCAAGTTCTCTCTCTCTCTCTCTCTCTCTCTCTCTCTCACACACACACACACACACACACAGAGATACACACGTGCATGCGCACACACAGATGAGACCAGGCAAACAACTGAACCTAGCTATACCGACTAGCTTGATTCATGGATCTTTGATTAGCAAAATTTTATCTCTACTAAATCTACAAATACATACTTAGTAGGGATATACGGTGAATAGCTCTTATAATCGGTCGATATCTTTGTTACAAATTCTGAAATCCTGCCAACATCTTGGTATTATATTGGCTCTTCTTTCCACCAGTTATGAATTATGATCATTATTCCATTTAATTGACTTATAACTGCCCATCTTCTGATCTATATAATTTGAACATTGGTCATTAGTAGCTTAACCAAATAAGCTGACAGCATTTTCATAATTAGGACAAACTTTGAGAAACATATATATGCTTTTGATTTTTTTTACATTAATAATTTAATAGATACTTGTGTTTGAAGGTAGATGTTGCTGTCATTGAAGTTGGTCTCGGAGGTACTAGGGACTCGACGAATGTGGTAAGTATTTATTTTCACCGCTTTCTCGTGGTCTTAGTCATCTTTGTGAACTTTAACTGCATAAGATGTTATGCATTTATTGACCCTTTTTTTGTTATGAATTACTTGACTGTCTTTTATATATCCGTTGGTGATGACTTGTTCAGATCAAGGATCCTGTGGTCTGCGGTGTTAGTCCACTGGGCATGGATCATATGGAAACACTGGGTGCGTTTATATTCTCGCTGATTAATATTTTTAATCACAATCCCTCTTTACTTCTGCTATTTCCATCTTTTTGTGCACACACAGCGTTTAATTTATGTATGTTCCACAATAATATGCAGGGGATACACTGGCGTCGATTGCTTCTCATAAAGCTGGGATATTTAAGGTACAGACTATTCAGATGTTCATTATTATTTCCCAATTGGTTATTTTTTCAACGTGTTGATGTCTTCTCTGCGCTTTAAGCCTGAAGTCCCTGCATTTACGGTACCACAATTATCTGAAGCAATGGATGTTATTCAGGAAAGGGCCAGGAATTTGACGGTATACAAACCTTTACTTAGGCCTTCATATTTCCACACCTATTTCTTATGTATCATGATTCGTAATGTATTTCTGATTCGTCTGTTTGACTTGCTGCAGGTCCCCCTGGAAGTTGTTGCCCCCCTCGATCGTATAAAATTGAAAGGGAAGGAACTGAGCTTGTCTGGTGACCACCAACTTACGAATGCTGGTCTTGCTGTTGCCCTTTGTAAAAGCTGGCTCCAGAGGACGGGAAATTGGAATAAACTGTTCCCACATGTCAGTTATGCTCTATTTCGGTTCTGACCAGTTTCTTTGTTTTGAGGCATACGAGCGTATATTTGGCATTTTAGCTTAATGGAACCTTGATACATAGTGAAAGCAAATAGGAGTCTAGTAAACAGAATCCTAATTAGTTTTTCCCTATAGAGTTTGTTAATAAGAAAGGACTACATGGAAAAATAATATGTCATTTGTTGTTTTCCACATGATCATGTATTCATTTGATAATCCCATGATATGTAAATTGATAAATCCTTCCACTTTCCGAAAAATAGCTGCATTCAACTTATCGATCATGATAGGAATAGGAAATACCGCTTAAATTATCTATTTCTACATATTAATGGTTATATGTTTGAATGTTTTCTTTGGTGATCCTACCACTAAACTATCAGGCTGACCTGGAAGACCGTTTGCCCGACGCATTTTTGAGGGGTCTTTCAACTGCCCGTCTTTCTGGAAGGGCTGATATTATTTACGATTCGTCTTTGCGATCTCCTGATATGGCTGGTCCTTCTGGGGATCTGATCTTTTACTTGGATGGGGCCCACAGTCCTGAAAGCATGGAAGCTTGCGCCAGGTGGTTCGCTAGCACCGTGAAAGACTGCCCCCCCACCGAATCATCAGTTCCATTATTCTCTTCTAAGCTTCAACACGAGGCTTTAGTTAATGGTAATACCGATTCAGGAAAGAATGAACTGGAGAAAGTCTCCAAGAGGGTAGGATTTTCTAGTGATCATTAAAATGATGAAGTAAGATCATTCCTTTCTATATGACTAACTCTCGAGTGCAATATCTGGTAGCAGATTCTCCTGTTCAACTGTATGGATCTTAGAGACCCCCAGATTCTCCTTTCGAAACTCGTCGACACCTGTGCTTTATCAGGTATTCGCAGATTTTGCAAATTAAAATATTTGGAAGTATAGTTTGAGCCAAGATTTTATATGGCTACTCTGCTTGTGTGTTTTCTGTTTGCTTATTAGAGTGTTGAATTCAGGTACTTATTTCGAAAAAGCTATATTTGTTCCGGGTATCTCGAGTTATACCAAGGTCACTTCTGGTTCGTCGGCTATTCTCTTAGACACCCCTTCCAAGGATTTAACTTGGCAGTCTAACCTTCAAAGAATATGGGAGAATATTATGCATCGTACAGGTAAATTTCAATGGTATTTTAACAAGAATTCAAGGGGTGAAAGAAATGTTTGAACTTACCTACTATGAATGGATTAAACGTAGAAATGTGCTGAGCCTAACTAGGTTTTATATTTTGAGTTGCAGATGCTGGTTTTGAGAGGCAAATAGCGGAGATAACGCCACCTGGAAACTTCCTTGATGAAGATGTATCCAATTGCAGTGCCGTGGTTTCTTCACTGCCGATGGCTATCAATTGGTTACGAGACTACGCTAGAGAAAACCCGTCTTTCAGAATTCAGGTACCATTAACCATTTTCCGTATAAACTCAGTTTCCACACCTTACACACACTGCACATATGTTAGCCTACTTCTGATAGCATGTTTCAAGCTGTGTTTAGATTATGAATGAAATTAATTTCATTGCTTGCCTGCATTTGTAAGATTTCTTGATTTGCTTTCTGCACGCATTTATATCGTCGATCATTTATGACGAGCATACATCCCAGTGAAATAAGGATTCATGATTGCTTTACATATATCTGCATTGGGAACTTACGTGCAGGTTCTTGTCACGGGGTCGCTGCATCTCGTTGGAGACGTGTTAAAGCTACTGCGGACATAATCGGGAACAAAGTTCGAAGCAAAATGGATGCGTCTTATTCAACCTCGATGCCGTTTTTCAAGCAGTTAAGTGACATCTTAAGATCCTTAAAACTGTGGGGACTCTCTCTGCTTCTTTCACACATACACATTCACACACATTGATGCCTAGAGTATTTCTTTCTGTTGTTATATCTCTAAAGTGACATCTTATTATGCAATTTTTGAGCCTTTGATGGATATAAATGTATAATTACTAAGAATTATCCTAGTACTGGACAAGTGATGCTTGAATTCATTACTTCCCTATCTAGTTATATCAATTCATGATCAGTTCCAAAACAATGTCCCCAAGACTGAAAATAAAATTACAAAGGTGGCAGAATTAGGCATCTCACGAAATCCATTTCCCGATAGCGACGTGTTAGCGCTTTGCGCTAATCGAACCACCTCGACCGGGAATATGCACTGGTCCGTCGACGGATTGTGCGTCAACATGTGCCCCAGCCCCTCGAAATCGCATTCCGTCTCGTTCTGATAGTGAAACTGAAAGTGCATGTTGAAGGCGTACGAGATGTTCTGCTCGAAACTCAGATGGCTGCACGATCCGCCCGGAGCCATGGCGGTGCAATCGGCCTCGAGACAAGCTTTGTCCAACTGCGACCTCACCTTTGTTACGTTCGAGCGGTCCCCGTTGAACACGCACCAACGCTCGGGCATTCGCATGATTCCCTTAGCCTTGGCGGGAAACATGTCGCGCCCTTGTCCGGTGAGATCGATCTTGTACTTGGGTTGCCCGTTCGACATGTAGATGCCCCAGTGCCGCGTGAAGGATCCGTCGCCGAAGTAAATCATCTTGTTTTCGTCGGTTATCGCCTGGATGAAGATATCTATGGGCGCCCCGGGGCGCATTGGGGTCCCTTTCTTGCTCGCCACCAACGGGAGCAACGCTTTGAAGAATCGCTCCGCCATGGTGGTATTCGCCCCAACAAAACCGTCCGTCGGCCAGCCAACCTGGGCGACGACTACCTTCACGTCGGGCGCTTTGAGCTTGATCAGAGCCCAGACGAAGGCGTCGTACATGAGCTCGAACACGTTGGTGTACACCTTCCCGTTTACATCCCTAACAACGAACGTGGTCCTGTTGTCCGGGATCGCGAAGTTAAGATCGATCTTGTACTCGTTAACGTCGCTGATTGGGTTCAAATTGACGACGAACGGAGCATTGTGCTTCCGGAGAAACCCGAGAAATCTAGTCATTTCCGGCTTGACCCCGTCGACGAATTCGGCCTCGGAAGGTCTTAAACTTGTGGTGTTAATCTTCAATATCCCCTTATGATTAGGGATTATCACCTTGATTTGATCTCCATACCCTTCATCATAAAGAACCTTTTGCATGGACTCCATTGCTTCCAAGGCATCATTCACTACCTCTTTATTGAACAATCCTAAAGAAAATGCAAAGTCCGAGATATAAATCTGCCTGCACAAAAATTCGAGAAAATATTTTTCACAATACAATAATCTTGAAAACGTGACATTCCCCCGGATAAATTCTGAACTGGACCATTTTTTACCGGGATTTAAACCAAATTCGTCTTCTATCTTTTCACCTTTATCAAAATAGTCCTCTATTTATTTGCTTTATCAATTTAGTCCCGTATCTATTCAAGTTTTGCCAAAATGATCCTAATTGGCCTAAAAATGTACAAAACCTCACCGTTTCAGTCCTCTATTTATTCTTTTTACCAATTTAGTCCCGTATTAATTCACATTTCTCCAATTAGATCCTAATTGAATGCAAAAAACATAAAATGCCAACTTTTTAGTCATGTGCACTAGTTTTTCCGGGGAAGCCTATGATGTGGGTTTTTTTTTTTTTTTTTTTATCAATGTGGCACGCCAAGTGTCAATCTTTGCCAAAAAAAATCTTGAAATAAAATACAAAAAATCAATTAGGACCATTTTTCACCAAATTATGACCATTTTGGCGAAACTAGAATATATACGGGACTAAATTGATAAAACAAATAAATAGAGGACCATTTAGATAAAGGTAAAAAGATAGAGGACGAATTTGATTAAATCCCTTTTTTACCTTATGTTTGAGCTATTGAAATATTGCTTCCTCCTTTGGACCCAATTGTTAGCTTGTTCATAAGTTTTAACCGTTTTGGCGCTCGGGATATTTATAGTAAGCTCGATTCCACTTCCGACGAAGGCCCGTAAAATATCGTCCTCGCTGCTGAAAATTCGGGCCGCCCGAATCCCATTTTGTAGCATCAAATCTACCACATTGGAAGGGAGCAATCTTTGAGCATTTTGCCTGCCCCAATTGATACCTATTGTAGCATCTGCCACATTTATTACAAACAAATATAACGTTACAAGAGGAATAATTTTGGAAAAAGCCATGAATAAAATTGAATTAAAATTAGCCCTGGTACGAGATTCTTCTCTTTTACAGGCCTAATTTTTGTACAGGAAGATTTAGGTACAAGAATATTGAATTTCCCCCCTCCCCCCCTACACAGAGGTAATGGAAAAGAAAGAGGAAATTATGTATTTTTTGGTTGATTTATATTGATGACAGAGGTTTCCTTTTTTAGGAGAGAACTTAGAGGTAGGTTTTCATCTTTTTTCTTTATTTTGAGAATTTCACGGGCAAATCCGATTTATTAAGTATTAATTGACAAAGTATAGAGTGAAAATGGTTCATACATTAACCATAGAAGGATATTAATTGTTTTCACTAAAGAATATTAATTGTTTCACTGAAGAGTATTAGTTGTTTTTACTAAAAAGTATTAGTTGCTTGATAAAAACAAACTAATACTCTTCAGTATAAACATCTCATACCCTTTAATGAAAACAACCAATACTCTTTAATGAAAACAACTAATACTTTTCAATAACTTAAATATGAACCAATTTCATTCTATACATATAACAAGTGGAATTGCACGAGGTTTATAGATTTAACTAAAATTTAGAGAGACAAATAATTTGAGTTATAATGGTCTCTAAGTATCCTGTTTATATCAAACTTTTATGATGTCCTGAAAAACCCTTCCTTTAGTTATCAGATTCTATGTTTCTTGAAATTAATTTTCAAACACTGAAGCCCTGAGTTTCTGCAATTTTTGTTCATCAATTGACCATAATGTATTATCGATATAATTGAATTATTTTATCCATTCGTGAATAGGATGTTAATTTTTTTTAAAAAAAATATTAAACCAGTGAATTATGTGTGAAGATATGGCTAGTCTGTATGACTAAGTTTATTTTGAAACATTTTATAAGCTCTTGTAACTTTAAAGTAACTGGGTAAATTGTTTTTTAAGGACCGTAACTTTGGGGGGTGGCAAAACAAGGACCGTAACTTTACGGGCTGACAAAACAAGGACAATAACTTTAAAAAGTGGCAATTTAAGGACCACAACTTTTAAAAATAGCAATTTGAGAACAAATTAGCCCGGATTACTCTTTTCGGGCTAATTAGATCGATTTCGGGCTCAGAGCGCCAACATGGATATTATTTTGAGTGAAATTATTTAAAAAAAATCCACCTCATTTTTTTCGTCGTGGAAAAAGGCAGGGAATTGGTTGCTGTTTTGCGCAGGAATGCAATGGTCGGCCTATCTTAGCTCTTAGGCTGAGGCGAATTTCAATGTTTGAGAGTTTTTCTTAGCGAATTTTTAAGTATAATGAAATGAGTTGGAAATTAAATAAAGAAACTAAAAAGAAAAAAAAGAGGTCGATTTTTTTTTTTAAATTTATTCAAAAGAATATCCACGCTGGCGATTTGAGCCCGAAAGAGAGTAATCCGGACTAATTTGTTCTTAAATTGCTATTTTTAAAAGTTGCGGTCCTTAAATTTCCACATTTTAAAGTTACTATCCTTGTTTTGCCAGCCCAAAAAGTTACGGTCCTTGTTTTGCCACCCCCAAAGTTACAGTCCTTAAATTTTTTTTACCCTAAAGTAACTTATAAGTTGTTAAAGTGTATGAGTATTTATAATACAACTTATAAGATCTTTGAAAATTTAAATAATTTTTTTTTTAAAATTTAATTTTAATATAAAATACTCCCTCCGTCCCAAACTCAAGTTCCCGTTTACTGTTTGCACGGTTATTAAGAAAAAAATTGTTTATTAGTATTTAAAGTGATAAAGTGATGATAAAGTGATAAAGTAGATGTTTTGGTTATTAGTGTATGGAGAATATAATATTAAAAAGTATTGTTACTTTTTTGCCAAAAATAGATGTAGTAAATGAGTATGGGACGAACCTTTTTGGCAATGTAGCAAACGAGTTTGGGACGGAGGGAGTAATATTTAATTTTTATTTTTTAAATTAAGATAGAAGTAGGTGGAGGCGAGAGAGGGATGTGGTGGGTGGTTAGAAAAATAGATTGAGAAATCTCCTTATTTTTTTACAAATTTATACATTGTTAGGAACTTACTTCTTCCTGTTCATTTTAGATTGACCCAAACAAAATGACATGAATTTTAATAAAAAAAGTTATTTAAACTATTTATGGGTATAAAATTATTTTTTAGTAAGGGTAAAAGAGTTATTTTAATTTTTAAAGTATAAATTTAAAGGGATATAAGTTACTTTTTACTATTTTGGGAGAGGAGAAAGATAAAAATAAAAACTTTCTTTTTATGGAAAAATGTGTAATAAAAAAGAATTGGAATGAGTATTTTATGATTTTATAAGTTGTTAAACATCTTATTTTACCAAACATATTGATAGTACTGATAAGCTCATAAACAACGTAACCCAAACACCTCTTAATCTTAATGAAGAAATCTCAGTTTATTGTTATATTTTAGTAATTTCTGGTAATCTGTCCATTTGATTTACCCAATTAAGTAATTCTTGAATACACAATTTCCTCCGTACGTAAACCCGCCCTAGCTAGTGATGTCCATCAGTTCCAAAACAAAGTCCCCAGGATAGAAAACAAAATCACAAACACTGCAGAATTAGGCCTCTCCCGGAACCCTTTCCCAACACCCATTGCAGAGTCCGGTCTCACCACCTCCACCGGAAACACACACTCCGGCGTCGACGGATCCACCGTCGACACGTGCCCCAGCCCCTCGAACTCGCACTCCGTCTCGTTCTGAAACTGGAACTGGAAGTACATGTTGAACGCGTACGACGCGTTCTGCGCGTACGTGAGATTGCTGCACGACGCGCCCGGCGCCATGGCCGTGCAGTCGGCTCGCATGCACGCTTTATCCATTTGGTTTTTCACCTTCGCTATGTCCGAACGGTCCCCGTTGAACACGCACCACCGCTCGGGCATCCGCATGATCCCCTTTGATACGGCCAGGGAAACGTCGCGGCCACGCCCCGACAGGTCGATCTTGTACTTGGGCTTCCCGTTCGACATGTAGATGCCCATGTGCCGCGTGAAGGAGCCGTTGCCGAAGTAGACCATCTTGTTTTCGTCGGTTAAGCCCTGGATGTAGATGTCGATGGGGGCCCCGGGCCGCATCGGGGTCCCCTTGTTGCTCGTCACCCACGGCAACAACCCTTTGTAGAACCTGTAAAGGGAAATAATTAAGTGAATTAATTCTAGAACTCTCTATAAGTTTGGACTTCTAGATGGGGTTAATTGCACTTTTGGTCCTGAGAGAATGTGTCAATTTCAAAATGGTCATTTTTCAGCACTTTTAGTCCCATAGCTTTTTTTTAACACTTTTGGTCCAAAGAGAATAGGATATATTGAAATTTTGGTCCCAAGAAAATATGACAAATTTGCAGTTTTGGTCCTGAAAATTCACGAATGGGATCGAAATTGCAAAAAAAAAAAAAGAAGATCATTTTCGCACATAGGTACCAAAAGTGTTTTACACTCATTCTCTTGGGACTAAAAGTGCAATTTTCCCCTTTTAGATGAGATGGAATTCTTTCAGAACCTCTCTGCATTGGCCGAGCTCGCGCCGAGGCATCCGTCTGTCGGCCAACCCACCTCGCTGACGACTAGAGCGAGGTCGGACGCATTGAGCTTGGTCAGAGCCCAGACGAAGGAGTCATACACGATTTCGAAAGAGTTGGTGTACACGGCGCCGTTTACGTCTCTGACAGTGAGGTTGGATTTTCCGTCGGTGAATGCGAAGTTAAAATCGGAGCCTAGTTCCTGGAAGTCGCCGATGGGATTTATGGCGATGGCGAACGGGGCGTTGTTCTGCTTGAGAAAACGGAGTAACTTAGCCATTTCTGGCTTGATTTCGTCGATGAATTCGGCCTCGGATGGCCTTAGGGTTTTCTTGTTCATCCATAATATTCCCCTGCTCTGAGGGATGTTTATTTTGATTTTTTCTCCATATCCTTCATCATTCACAGCTTGCTGCAAAGACTGTGCTGCCTGAATGGCATCATTGATCTCCTTTTTGTTCATCAATGAATATGAAAATACATAGTCCGCAACATAAATGTGCCTGCAACGTTAGAAACAAAAATTTATATGAGACGGATCCAATTTCTCATGGGCTTATCGAGCCCCAACTCAATCGTATTTAAACGGGAATATGACTTAAATACTAAAATGGAGCACTGTCTCATACAACAGGAAAATACGACGACCTATTCCCTATTATCATAAAAGAAAATTGATCTTTAGTGACAGAAAGGGAAAAAAAATCACAAACGGTCTTGTAACTTTGCCCAAGTCCCTAAATAGTCATGTAAATTTTTACTTTATCAATTCTAGTCATTTTGGTATCAATTTTGGTTCTTTTCACCGGAAAATTTAAATTTTGGGCTGAAAAATTACCGGAAATTTGTTGTAGCTTACATAATGAACCAAAAGAAGTATCAAAATGACGAGCGCAATGAGAAGAAGAGAATAGTATATGTCTTGACCCAAATATTACCGTAAATTGCTTGAAAATTAGCCATTTGAATAGACGAAACGATTTTGAAACCCTATTCTTTTGGTAGGTGTAATCGAAACATGAAATTAATTGAGGGGTTTTCTTCTTGGATGCGAGACGGTTCAAATTATATTAGCGACGACCCTCAACGTGACAAAAATGAAAAATTAGGACAATTTTCCGGTCAAATTTCAAATTTTCTAGGGAAAGGACCAAAATTGATACTAAAAGGACCAAAATTGATAAAATAAAAACTTAAAGAACCTTTTATGGACTCGGACAAAGTTACAGGACCATTTGTGGTTTTTTCTCTTTTCCTGTCATTAAAAACTTTTAACTAGAAAAATAATAATAACAAGATTTGTAGTACTTATTTGTGTTTGTGCGCGAGTATTTTACCTTACGTTGGAAGGTTCGAAATGATGTTTCCTCGCTTCGAACCAAAGCTTGGCCTGTGGAATGGTTGTGACCGCGGAGTACTTCATCATAGGGATATTTATAGTAAGCTCGATTCCGCTTCCAGCGAAGGCCGTTAATAACTCCTCCTCCGTCGTAAAAATTCGAGCCCTACGGAGCCCATTCTGTAATATCAAATCCACCACATTGGAAGGGAGCAATTTCTGAGCATTTTGCCTTCCCCAATTTATCCCTATTATTGCATCTGCTACATGTGTTTGTAATAAATATGATGCTAGAAAAATTGCGAGAGGAATCATTTTGAAACCCATGTTAAAATATTAACCCTGGTACGAGATAATTTTCTCTATTGCAGGGCTAATTCTTACCGGAAAGATTTACCTAGAAGACATATTGAAATTTTCCCCGGAGAGAGGTAGGTAATTGGGAAAGTAAAAATAGAAAAAGAAAAAAGAAAATAAAGTTATTGTTGATGGACATTTATATGTGCTTATGAGGTTTCCTATTTTAAGGGGGAAATGGGAGATAAATAGTTTTTCATCTTTATTTTCATGGCATTAGAATGAATGGAGACCCATTTTTTTTTTTTTTTTTGACTAAAAAAAAAATCAAACTTCTTGTACTTGACTACTTGTACTTCATCTAGGAAATGTGTTTTTTTCCTAAAAAACTTTTAGTTGCGAAATAGATTTATGTTTGAAAAGTCGAAAATATACTATGCACAGTGTGTTGTACTCTATCCGTCCAACAAAGTTGTACCCAATTTTGGGTACAAGTTTTATGAAAAAATAGATAAAATATGAATAAAATAATTGTTTGTGAGTGTAAAATTAAAGTGATTGTTGCTAAATAAAGAAAGATCACACTTTTGGTGGACAAACAAATAAGAAAAGTGGACAAAAGAAAAAATAGAAAAGTGGGCACTTTTTTTTGTAAACAGAGAGAGTATTAATTTACACTCCCTCCGTCCTAAATAAATTTACACCTAGACAAACAGATTAAGAAAACTTTTACTTTATGAGCAAGTTGATGTAAGTTTAAAGACAAAGTTGATGCCATTTTGGATAAATACAAGTTCGTTTGGAATGAACCGATATAATAATTAAATAGTGTGTCAATTCGTTTGGACGAATTAATGAAGTACATGTAATGATATTATTGATTCATGAATATTATAAAATTACTAAATAAAATGTTATACGATAAACAAATTTCATTGGAGACCTAGTTATAATCAAGTTCCTTATTAAAGTCCTTAATTTTTTTATGTTCAAGAAACACGCGGAAAGACAAGATGTTGTAGAACCCCTCGCGGTAGATGAGCACTATTTGCAACTATAGACAACGGTAAATACAACTTTTAACTGCCATTTTTTCAGAAAATACGTTGTTGTAGTATATATTTTTCTTAAATTTTGCAGATAGACAATGGTTAAAAATCGTTGTCTTTACACATTAGTTACATCGATGCTAAACCATTGTCTTTAAAAAAATGGTATAGAAAATATTATTCTTAAATTTTTTCGGATAGAATCAAATTAAAGTATTAGAAAATAGCTGGTCAAACAAATACTATACTACAATGGCTATAAACTGTCATATTTCAGTAAATAAAACAATGTGGAACTACAGCCCTTGACTATAAATGTTGACTGAAAAGTGCTAATTCATAACGTAAAACTACAACGGTTAACTATAAATTTTTCGGGCTGGCAAAACAAGGACAGTAACTTTTTGAGCTGGCAAAACAAGGACAATAACTTTAAAAGATGGCAATTTAAGGACCACAACTTTTAAAAATAGCAATTTAAGGACAAATTAAGCCCGGATTACTCTCTTTCGGGCTCAAATCGCCAGTGTGGATGTTCTTTTGAATAATTTTTTTTTAAAAACTAGACCTCTTTTGACGGGACTTATCCAAAACATATATACATTATTATTTTCTCGAAAAAAAAATTATATTATTATTGAAAAATGTCCATTTCTTCCTAATTTCATAATGTAACTGGTCCTCATGCAATAACTCTATATTTTATTTTTTAATATTATTTTATCAATGCAGATAATGTTTATGACAAAGATGACATACGTGATTTAATTAATATATTATATAGAAATGAAATTAAAGTACGATGAAAAATAAAAATAGATATAATTGAATTAGTCCAACAAACATTAAAAGGGTGCATATGTAGATTTCAATTGCGGTGGGGACACAACAAATTACACCAAATTGTTTGTTACTCTTTTTTTCACAAATGGGTCCCAAATATTATTAATTTATGAATTATTTGGTGTTGGTTGATTGATATTTGATTGTGGTCTAGTAATTTTTTTGCCTATAATCTTGACTTCACAAAAAAATCGGCTATATCGTGATGAACTAAAATGATTATAATTTGATTAAATTTCCCATGCATGATGACCTCGTTCTTACTCTAATTTCAGTAGGATAAAATATTATAAGCATATAATGCACCATTCTCCAAGTATTATATTCATTTTGTTCTGTATAGTTTGTATTCAACTGATACTATTATTTAATATTATTAAATTCTATTTTTTCTGTATCAAAGTTAGTTGTTATATTATTGTTTCTTATTTTAAAATTTTGATTTTAATTAATAAATATGAATTTAATATGTATAAAGTAATAATGTATATATATTTTGGATAAGTCCCGTCAAAAGAGGTCGATTTTTAAAAAAATTATTCAAAAGAATATTCACGCTGGCGATTTGAGCCCGAAAGAGAGTAATCCGGGCTAATTTGTCCTTAAATTGCTATTTTTAAAAGTTGCGGTCTTTAAATTGCCACCTTTTAAAGTTACTGTCCTTGTTTTGCCAGCCCGAAAAGTTACGGTCCTTGTTTTGCTAGCCCGAAAAGTTACGGTCCCTGTTTTGCCGCCCCCCCAAAGTTACAGTCCTTAAAAAAAAATTACCCTGTATATATATATATATATATCTGAATGCATCTAATATCACAACATTTCATGCAAGTTAAGTATGCTTTGATATTTCTTGTAATTTTTCACATTATTTTACTTAATTAAATTACAAAAAAATCATATGTCCAAGTGATTCTTGAATACATTAATTTCCCCTGTAAGTAATCCTGCCCTAGCTAGTATATATATATGTTCATCAATTCCAAAACAATGTCCCCAACATTGAAAATAAAATTACAAAGATTGCAGAATTAGGCCTCACAAAAACCCCTTCCCCTAAATTAGGTTGCTGCTCCGGTCTCACCACCTCCACCGGAAATTCACACTCTGGCGTCGACGGATTCTCCAACGACACGTGCCCTAACCCCTCGAAATCACATTCCTTCTCGTTCTGAAACTGCGACTGAAATCCGTCCTCTATCTTTTCACCTTTATCAAAATGGTCCTCTATTTATTTGCTTTATCAATTTAGTCTTGTATCTATTCAAGTTTCGCCAAAATGATCCTAATTGGCCTAAAAATATACAAAACCTCACCGTTTTGGTCCTATATTTATTTTCTTTACCAATTTAGTCCTGTATCAATTCACATTTTTCCAATTAGGTCCTAATTGAGCGCATAAAACAAAAAATGCCACATTTTTTGTCATGCGCACTAGTTTTTTTGGGGAAGCCTATGATGTGGTTTTTTTATTTCAATTTGGCACTAGCGGTGGCCAGCTTTGCATATTGACCCAGTCGTTTAACTAGGTTCACATTTTTTTCCGTTTGACACCGGAAAACTCCTCCACACCGATTCACCTGGGAAGATGGTTCTGATAACATAATTAGGGCCCCCGATGGACCTCCACCTCTGCATTAGTATGATATTGTCCGCTTTGGAACGAGCTAGCCTACACAAATTTATTTTTAGGCACCAATGGAGAACTTGTTCATCCTTATAAACCCCAAGAAACTCCCATATTATTTTGATGGGATTTAAACCAAATCCATCATCTATCTTTTCACCTTTATCTAAATAGTCATTTATTTATTGTTTTATCAATTTAGTCCTGTATTTCTTAAAGTTTCGCCAAATTGGTCCTAATTTGGTGAAAAATGGTTTTATGCTTTATGCGTTCAATTAGGACCTAATTGGAGAATGTGAATTGATACAGGACTAAATTGGTAAAGAAAATAAATATAGGACCAAAACGGTGAGGTTTTGTACATTTTTAGGCCAATTAGGATCATTATGGCGAAACTTGAATAGATACAGGACTAAATTGATAAAGCAAATAAATAGAGGACCATTTTGATAAAGGTGAAAAGATAGAGGACGGATTTGGTTTAAATCCCATATATATATGTTCATCAATTCCAAAACAATGTCCCCAACATTGAAAATAAAATTACAAAGATTGCAGAATTAGGCCTCACAAAAACCCCTTCCCCTAAATTAGGTTGTTGCTCCGGTCTCACCACCTCCACCGGAAATTCACACTCTGGCGTCGACGGATTCTCCAACGACACGTGCCCTAACCCCTCGAAATCACATTCCTTCTCGTTCTGAAACTGCGACTGAAAGTACATGTTGAAGGCGTACGTCACATTCTGCGCGAACCCTAGGCGACTGCACGACCCGCCTGGCGCCATGGCCGTGCAGTCGGCCAGGAGACACGCTTTATCCATTTGTGTTCGCAGCTTCGTTAGGTTCGACCGGTCCCCATTGTACACGCACCACCGCTCGGGCATGCACATGATTCCCTTCGAAACGATTGGATAAATGTCGCGCCCTTTTCCCGATAGATCGATCTTGTACTTGGGCTTCCCGTTCGACATGTAGATGCCCCAGTGCCGCGTGAAGGAGCCATTGGTGAAATAAACCATCCTGTTTTCGTCGGTTAAGCCCTGGATGTAGACGTCGATGGGCTCCCCGGGGCGCATGGGGGTCCCCTTTTTGCCGCTCACGAACGGCAAAAAGGACTTGTAGAATCGTTCCGCCATGGTGGCGTTCGCCCCGGGGAACCCGTCCGTCGGCCAGCCCACTTGGCCGACGATTACTCTGAGGTCGGACGCGTTGAGTTTTTTCAGAGCCCAAATGTAGGAGTCGTACATGACTTCGAAGGCGTTGGTGTATACGACGCCGTTTTTATCCCGGATAATGAGGTGCGATTTTTTGTCGAGGAATGCGAAGTTTAAATCGGTGCCGAAATCTTGAATGTCCGCGATGGTGTTTATAGTGACGACGAATGGAGCTTTGTTTTGTCGTAGTAGACGGAGAAAAGTGGTCATTTCGGGCTTGATTATGTCGAGAAATTCGGCCTCGGATGGCCTTAAACTTGTGGTGTTTATCTTCAATATTGCCTTGTTACATGGGATTGTTACCTTGATTTGATCTCCATATCCTTCAATGCTTAAAGCCTCTTGCAAAGACTGCAACGCTTGTATGGCATCAGCGATAAATGCTTTGTTGAAAAACATTGAAAGTGCAAAATCTGCTAGATAAACCTGCCTGCATTATTTAAATGCTAGGTGAAACACTTCTTAAAAGGCAAAGTCTTCTGTGAAAAAATTTCGGTTAAATATTAAGGTCCAGTAACTTTCTCCAAGTTCACATATAGTCCTATAAGTTTTTTACTTTTCAATTTGGTCATATACGCCGGAAAATTTAAATTTTGGCTGGACAAGTTACCGGAAATCAGTTGTATCATATATAATGACATGAAAAACACATCGAAATAATGAGCTCAACAGAAGAAGAGAATATTATATATATCTCTTGAACCACCGTGCACCGAAAATCGCTCGAAAATAGCTGAATTTTACAATTTTGAAGTCGCATTGCTTGGGGTAGGTGTAATCGAAACACATAATTAATTGAGGTTTTTTTTTCCTGAATGCGAGACAGTTCAAATGATAGTAGTGGCGATTGTCAAAGTGACCAAAATAAAAAAAAATAGGGAAAAGTTGTGGTCAAAATTTAAATTTTCCAGCGAAAAGGTCAAAAAATTGACAAAGTAAAAAATTACAGGACTATGTATAGATTCAGACAAAGTTACAGGATCATTTTTTATTTTTTTCCCAAAAGTTTCACCATAAAAAATGTATTCGTTATTTTATTAAAATGTATTAGTTTGATAATAATTTCTTCTAATGAAATAACTGGGATAGAATTTTACCTTACATTGGAAGGTTTGAAATATTGTTTTCTGTTTTGGACCCATAAATTTGCTTGTACAAGGGTTTTGACGCTGTTGCTCGTCGGAATATTTACAGTAAGCTCGATCCCACTTCCGGCGAAGGCCCGTAAAATATCCTCCTCCGTGGAAAAAAGTCGGGCCGCCGGGATCCCATTTTGTAACATCAAATCAACCACATTGGAAGGGAGCAATTTTTGAGCATTTTGCCTGCCCCAATTTACCCCTATTATGGCATCTGCAATGTTTCTTTGTAACAAATATGAAGCTAAAAAAAATGCAAGAGGAATCATTTTGAAATCCATGCTAAAAAAATTAGCCTTGGTACGAGAGACTTTTCTCTATTGCAGGGCTAATTTTTGCAGGAAGATTTACGTACTTGGCATTGGAATTAACTTTTCCCGCAACAGAGGTAATTGGGAAAGTGAAAAAAAAAAAGAAAAAAAAAGAGAGAAATTAAGGTTGTTGAAGGAGATTTATATTTGCTTATGGGGTTTCCTATTTAAGGGTAGAAATGAGAGATAGTATTTCATCGTTATTTTCATGCTGTTAGGGATGGATGGAGCCAGAATTTTAAGGGCAAATCTGATTTTTTGATTAATAATCATGATAATGCTTATACATAAGGTTATATTTGAAGAAAAAGAATTTATGCGAAATCAAAATCATATAAGATTTTGTCAACATACAAGGAAATCAATTTTTGTAATAGTCAAGAGCTAGTCAAATAATTAATTTGTAGATTACGAGACATTTTTATAAAATAATACTATCTGTACCTAATTATCTCTTTGAATTCACTACTCACACAAATTAATTTTTTCATTAATTATAACACTAATAGAGTAGTGTACCCTTCATTACTGCATGATGATAAAATAGACCACAATTAATTAAGAGTATTGTTGAAAAAAAAAAGAGAATTTTTTTTTTTATCCTTTAACTTTGGTTGACTTGGTTTTTTTCTTGTTAACTTTGCACTTTTGAATTTTATACTATAACTTATAAAAAATTGTGTTTTGTCCAGTTACCTACTACACCAGGCAACTCTTCCGGTAAATCTGACGTGACACCAATTTTTTGTAAGTTATAGGATGAAATTCAAAATGTCACGTCAAATTTATCAAAAGAGTTACCTGGTGTAGCAGGTAACAGGAAAAAAAAAATTTAAGTTATAGGATGAAGTTCAAAAGTTCAATGTTAACAGGACGAAAACCAAAATCAACCAAAATTAAAGGACAAAATAAAGCAATTTCCAAAAAAAAAAAAAAAACTAAGTATTTTTTTTGGATATTAATAAAGTGAAAATTTTTTTTTGGGAGGGAGCGAGTATTTTTTACATTCTAGCCCCTGCTTCAATTGTGGTGTTTTCTTTTGGTTACAGTCTAGCCATTTATTACATTAATTATTTCCGGATATTTTTCCGATCCGGCAATACACCAAACAAGTTTTTTATTTTTTATTTTTTTTAACCTTCTTGTGTGAATTGATTTTTTCTGATTTTAACTTTTAAATATATTGTGTTGTCAGCAAGTTTCGTGTTAATTTGTTTCAATTTTTAAAGATTAAAAAATGTATTTTTACAATTAAATCAATGGCTTACTCGATTCTCGACTCTACTCTGTATGGAGAGAACCATCAAGTAATTAAATAGTTTAGTATGAATAAAATTGCTTTCTGCAAAATTTAAATTCAGGACGTGACAGTTTAATTTCCCTGATTAACATTCATCTGAAATTCTAAGTATTCCGGCACTTAATTTAATTCCCCTTAATTTACAAAGAATTAAAATTCAAGTGATTCTTGAATACTTCAATTTCCTAACCAAACCTCCCGAAGCTAATAATGTTCATAACATTATCACCATCACCGTAAAAAATAAAATCACAAAGCCGGCGTAATTAGGCCTCTCCTTAAACCTATATCCGGCAGAGAGACCTGCATATGTAGGTTGCGGTTGTTCCTCCGGCCTCACCACCTCCACCGGAAAAACACACTCCAGCGTCGACGGATCCTCCGTCGTCACGTGCCCTAACCCCTCGAAATCGCACTCCGTCTCGTTTTGATACCGGAACTGAAAGTACATGTTGAACGCGTACGTCACGTTCAGCCCGAACCCGAGCTGGCTGCACGACCCGCCCGGCGCCATGGCCGTGCAGTCGGCCAGGAGGCACGCCTTCTCCATTTGCCGCTTCAATTTCGGTATGTCCGACAGGTCCCCGTTGTACGCGCACCACCGGTCGGGCATCCGCATGATCCCCTTCGACTCGGGCGGGAACATGTCGCGGCCTTGCCCCGACAGGTCGATCTTGTACTTGGGCCGCCCGTTCGACATGTAAATGCCGAAGTGGCGCGTGAAATATGCGTTGCCGAAGTAGTTCATCTTGTTTTCGTCGGTTAGGCTGTGGATGTAGATGTCGATGGGCGCCCCGGGGCGCATGGGGGTACCCCGGGTGCTGCTCACGAATGGCAGCAACGATTTGTAGTATCGTTCTGCCGTGGTGGTGTTGGCCCCGGGGTACCCGTCCGTTGGCCAGCCTACCTGGCCGACGATTACTTTTAAGTCGGACGCGTTGAGTTTGCTCAACGCCCAGACGAAGGAATCGTACACGATTTCGAACAAGTTGGAGTACACGGTGCCGTTTACGTCCTTGATGACGAGTGTGGACTTGTTGTCGGCGAACGCGAAGTTATAGTCGACGCCGAATTCTTGGATGTCGCTGATGGTGGTTATTGCGACGACGAATGGAGCGTTGTTTTGCTGGAGAATGCGGAGAAACGTCGTCATTTCGGGCTTGATTTCGTCGATGAATTCGGCCTCGGATGGTCTTAGGGTTTCGTTGTTTATCTTCAATACTCCCCTGTTCTGAGGGATTGTTACCTTGATTTGATCTCCAAATCCTTCATCATTTAAAACCTTTTGGTTGGATTGCACCACTTGTATGGCATCATTGATTGCCTTTTTGTTCATCAATGAATAGGAAAATATATAGTCCGCAACATAAATGTGCCTGCAATGTTAGAAACCAAAATTTGTATGAGATTGATTCAATTTCTCATGGGCTTATCGAGCCCCAACTCAATGATGAGCTCAACGAGAAGAAGACAATAGTATATGTCTTGACCTACATCTTTTGTAAATTGCTCAATAATTAGCCATGGAAATAGACAAAATTCACGATTTTGAAACCCCATTTCTTGGGGTAGGTGTAATCGATACGTGAAATTAATTGAGGGGTTTTCTTCTTGGATACGAAACGGTACAGATGATATTAGCGACGACCCTCAACGTGACAAAAATGGAGAATTAGGGTAACTTTCTGCTCAAATTTTAAATTTTCCGGCGAAAAGGACCAAAATTGATACTAAAAGGACACAAATTGATAAATAAAAACTTAAAGGACCTTTTATGGACTCGGGCAAAGTTACAGGACCATTTGTGGTTTTTTTCTCTTTTCCTGTCATTAAAAACTTTTAACTAGAGAAACAATAATAACAAGATTTTGTCATCAAATGTCAATTTTCGTGTAGTACTTATTTGTGTTTGTGCGCGAGCATTTTACCTTACGTTGGAAGGTTCGAAATGATGTTTCCTCGCTTCGAACCAAAGCTTGGCCTGTGGAATGGTTATGACCGCGGTGTACTTCATCACAGGGATATTTATAGTAAGCTCGATTCCGCTTCCAGCGAAGGCCGTTAATAACTCCTCCTGCGTAGTAAAAATCCGAGCCCGTCGGATCCCATTCTGTAATATCAAATCCACCACATTGGAAGGGAGCAATTTCTGAGCATTTTGTCTTCCCCAATTCATCCCTATTATTGCATTTGCTACATGTATTTGTAACAAATATGATGCTAGAAAAATTGCAAGAGGAATCATTTTGAAACCCATGTTAAAATATTAGCCCTGGTATGAGATAAATTTCTCTATTGCAGGGCTAATTCTTACCGGAAAGATTTACCTAGAAGACATATTGAAATTTCCCCCGGAGAGAGGTAGGTAATTGGGAAAGTAAAAAAAGAAAAAGAAAAAAGAAAACAAAGTTATTGTTGATGGACATTTATATGTACTCATGAGGTTTCCTATTTTAGGGGGGCAAATGAGAGATTGATAGTTTTTCATCTTTATTTTCATGCCATTAGAATGAATGGCCACCGATCTTTTTTTGACTAAAAAAGAATTAAACAACTTGTACTTCATTAGGAAATGAGATTTTTTCCTAAAAATTTTTTAGTTGCGAAATAGATTTATGTTTGGAAAGTCGAGAATATACCATGCATAGTGTGTAGTACTCCCTCTACCACTAAAGTTGTGCCCCATTGTTTGGATACAAGTTTTAAGAAAAAGTAGATAAAATAAAAATAAAGTATGAATAAAGTAATTGTTTGTGAGTGTAAATTAAAGTGATTATTGACAAATAAGGGGGGAAATTGCAAAAATTATTTCATAAGAATTGGTCCTCATGAATTTGATCCTTTTTTTTAGCGCAAATAGTCCCATACGATTTTTCCGTAAAAAAGTAACGGATTAACGAGCATGAGGCCCACACGCCCGTTAGTTTTCTGCCAAAAACTCGCACGCATAATTCCCAGCTTAAAAAAAAAATTCCCAACTTCTTAAAACTCTATGAATTAAAGTTGCAGAATCGCCTCCATACTTGCATTTTACATTGAAATGATTGTTAATAGCAAAAGCTGGCCCATTTCCCTCCAAAAATCAAGTTGAAAAGGTTTTTCCATCCAATTTTCCATAGAAAACTGTTAAATATTTAACGAATGAGACATTTTCTGCTAAAAATGGGACCAAAAAAGAACATGGGACCAAATCTGTCAAGTATGAATTCTCCTGGGACCATCCTTGCAATTTACCTGCAAATAAGGTGTGAAGTCATATGTGAAGTAGGTAATCTGCTGAGCTGAAGTTTCAACAGAAGCTATGTTGTAAAGTGTTAGCCGTAGAGAGTTAGCTAATTTGGGGTATCAGATGAGTTGTACCAGATGAGGCCAACCAGAGAAGGTCTGACCAGAGGAGTCTGCCAGAGGAGTCACCTGAAGATGTCTATCAGATGAGAGTCATCAGAGGAGGCTTATCAGATGAGGTCCACCAGAGGAGTCCTATCAGAGGAGGTCTGGTCTTGGAGTCATCTGGTGTAATTGACCAGAGCCAGAGGAGGTCGTGTCGTCTGGTCCAATGTGAAAATACGGGAATTACACCAAATTGAAGCTTGCGAAAGGGCGGTTCTAACTGAAACAACTAAAGCGGTTATTGAATCTGTTAAGCCAGCTGGATAACTGCTTACATTGGGGTTGTTACAACTGAATCAAGTTAGGGATTCAGCTCAATCTCTGTAACTATAAAAGGGGGATTTCTCAACTGAGAGAAATTAACAAACATTGAGAGAGATCAACATCTGTGAGCGCAAACACTGTGAGATTGAGTGTGATTGTAACTTGTAACTTCCGTTTTCTTTCTTAGTGAAAAGATATCCTCTCGGATCCCGTGGACGCAGGAGTATTCATCTCCGAACCACGTAAATCTGGTGTTCTTGTGTGATTTTCAATTACGTTCTTATTGCATTTGATTCCGATTCCCGGAAACAAGTTTTCTTGTGAATCCAAAACGTGATTAACATGTGGCGCCGTCTGTGGGAAGCAATCATGGCTGCAACTAAGTTCGATATTGAGAAGTTCACGGGGAAGAACGATTTCAGCTTATGGAAGATCAAGATGAAGGCACTCCTGGTACACAATGGGTTGTACGAAGCCTTGTTGCCACCGGCTCAGGTGGCTTCTGGATCTAATCCGGCGAAGGTGGAGGAGAACAAGAGAAAGGCACACAGTGCCCTTATCTTGTGTCTTGGGGACAAGCCATTGAGGGAAGTATCGAAGGAGGAAACCGCTCTTGGGATCTGGAATAAGTTGGAGCAGTTATACCAGACCAAGTCTGTTACGAACAAGTTATACATGAAACAGAAGCTTCAAGTCTTCAAGATGAGTGAAGATAAGAATCTTGGTGATCAGTTGGACGAGTTCAACAGATTGGTAGATGATCTGGAGAGTTTGGATGTTACAATTGATGATGAAGATAAGTCATTGATGTTGTTGAATGCCCTACCTAAGTCTCTGGAAAATTTCAAAGATGCCTTGTTGTTTGGTAGGCAAGATCAGGTGATGTTTGATGATGTTCAAACTGCCCTGAAAACCAAGTTTCTACAGATCCAAGCTGATGGGAAGAAGCCTGCTGAAGGATTGAATGTTCAATCCAAGAAGAAGAAGGGGTTTCAGTCCAAGAAGAAGGATGGTGGAAAAGGGAATAAGGGTGGGAAGAAATCTGATTTTGTTGAGAAGAGGAAATGTTTCACTTGCCATAAGGAAGGTCATCTGAGAAAGAATTGCCCTGAAAGAAAGAAGAAAGACAATCAAGGTGATCAAGATGGAGATGCAGCTGTTGTGGAGGTTGAAGGATATGATAGTGCAGAGGTCTTGATGGTTAGTCATGAGAGACTAAGTCAAGAGTGGGTCCTGGACTCTGGGTGTACTTTTCATATGTGTCCACATGAAGACTGGTTCCTGGATCTTGAGAAAACTGATGGAGGTCTTGTTCTTTTGGGTAATGATGAGAGCTGTAGAGTGCAAGGATCTGGTTCTATCAAGATCAAGATGTTTGATGGGGTTGATAGGATCTTATCTGATGTCAGGTTTGTTCCTGAGTTAAAGAGAAATCTTGTTTCTCTTGGTACCTTGAATTCAAAGGGGTTTGAATTCAAGACAGACAAGGGAAGTCTGTCAATAACCAAATCTGGAAGGATTGTCATGAAGGGAGCTATCAAGAATGGTTTGTATACTCTAATTGGAAGAACTGTTACAGGGTCAGCTGATGTTACCATGGGGTCTTCTGAGGTTAACTTGTGGCACAAGAGATTGGCACATGTTGGTGAGAAGGGCCTGGTGGAGTTATCCAAGAAGGGAGCAATCCCTGGGAAGAGGATATGTAAGCTGGAATTCTGTGAGAGGTGTGTTCTTGGGAAATCAAAGAAGCAAGCATACCAGAAAGGGAAGCATACCACCAAGGAGGTTATGGATTATATACATTCTGATGTATGGGGCCCAGCAAGGGTATCCACTCATGGTGGAGGCAGGTATTTCCTTACCCTTATTGATGATTATTCCAGAAAAGTTTGGGTTTACATTCTTAAACAGAAGAGTGATGCCTTCTCTAAGTTCAAAGAATGGTTGATTGAACTTGAGAATAAGAGGGGCAGGACTATCAAACACTTAAGGACTGATAATGGGCTTGAATTCCTATCAGAGGAGTTTCAACAATTTTGTAGGCAGAAGGGTATTACTAGGCATAAAACTGTTCCTTCAAACCCCCAACAGAATGGTCTAGCAGAGAGGATGAATAGAACTATTCTGGAAAGGGTTAGGTGTATGTTATCTGATGCTCATTTACCTAAGAGTTTTTGGGGGGAAGCTGTTAACACAGCTGTGTATCTCATTAATAAAGTGCCATCATCTGCTATTGAGTTTAAAACCCCAGATGAGGTTTGGTATGGAAAGATATCAGATTACTCAAAGTTGAAAGTTTTTGGGTGCCTAGCTTATGTTCATGTGAGGCAAGACAAACTTGAACCTAGAGCTTTAAAGTGTGTTTTCATTGGGTATCCAAAGGGTGTTAAGGGGTATAAGTTGTGGTGTCTGGAGCCTGGGAACCAGAAGTGTATTACCAGCAGAGATGTTGTGTTTAATGAAGTACAGATGGGATACAAGTCTGGTGGAGGTGATAGGGAGCCATCAGCTGAGGAGATGGATGGTGTTATTTCTGAGCCAATTACTCAAGTTGAGGTGGAGCCTGATCATGACAATCATGATAGTGCATCTGGTTCTGAACCAGAGCAGGAAACAGGAGAGAATGAGTTATCAGATGAGGATAGTGCACCTTCAGAAGAGGAGGAAGAAGTGCCAGAAGCAGACTTGAGAAATTATAGTTTGACAAGAGACAGATCCAGAAGACAAATACATCCTCCAGTAAGGTTTGACCGTGTGGATCTGGTCTTCTATGCACTTGTTACAGCAGAAGCCATAGAGTACCAGGAACCTAAAAGCTACAGGGAAGCCCTTGAGTGTGATGATAGGGAGTCATGGGTGACAGCCATGACAGAAGAGATGGAGTCTCTTAAGAAGAATCAAACTTGGATTCTTGTTGATAAGCCACCTAGGCAGAAGCTAATCAGTTGTAAATGGTTGTTTAAAAGAAAGCTTGAATCTGGTGTGAAAGATCAGGTGAGGTTTAAGGCCAGGTTAGTTGCCAGAGGATTTACTCAGAGGGAAGGAATTGATTACAATGAGGTTTTCTCACCTGTTGTTAAGCATTGTTCAATCAGATTACTTCTGAGCAGAGTAGTCCAAGAGGATCTGGAGCTACAACAACTTGATGTAAAGACAGCTTTTCTGCATGGTGATCTTATTGAGGATCTGTACATGCACCAGCCAGAAGGGTTTGTTGAACCAGGGAGTGAAGGGAAAGTGTGCCTGCTCAAGAAATCATTGTATGGCCTCAAGCAAAGTCCAAGGCAGTGGCACAAGAAGTTCAATGAAGTTATGCTATCCATTGGTTTTGTAAGGAGCAAGTATGACACTTGTGTATACCTGGAAAGGCAAGGTAGTGATGTGATAGCCTATCTTCTGATCTATGTAGATGACATGCTTATTGCCAGTAAAAGCCTTCTGAAGATTCAGAGTATCAAAAGGAAGCTAAGTGCTAGATTTGATATGAAGGACTTGGGAAATGCTAAGAGGATTCTTGGAATGGATATTCTTAGGGACAGAAAAGCTGGAAGACTATTCTTATCCCAGAAGAGTTACATTGAGAAGGTCCTGAAGAGGTTTAACATGCATGAGAGTAGAGCTGTGTCAACTCCTCTGGGACAACAGTTCAAATTATCTAAGGAAATGGAACCAAGGTCTGATGAAGAGAAGAAGACTATGATGAAAGTACCTTATGCAAGTGGGGTTGGAAGCCTGATGTATGCTCTGGTCTGTAGCAGACCAGACTTGGCTTATTCATTGAGTATGGTGAGCAGATACATGGCTAATCCTGGAAGATTACATTGGGAAGCTTTGAAATGGATATTCAGATACCTTAAGGGGTCATCTGATCTGGGTTTGATGTTTGAGAAGATGACTGACCAGAAGAGTCCACTGGAAGGATTTGTAGATTCTGATTTTGCTGCTAATCTGGACACCAGAAGATCCTTAACAGGGTATATCTTTACACTTTACAATACTGCTGTAAGCTGGAGATCTGTTCTGCAGAGTGGAGTTACATTGTCTACTACAGAAGCAGAGTTTGTTGCAGTGTCTGAGGCTGTTAAGGAGGCTTTGTGGTTGAAAGGCATAATCAAGGATTTTGGGATAAGTCAAAGGGCTGTGGTCATTCATTGTGATAATCAGAGTGCAGTTCATCTGGTGAAACATCAAGTATTCCATGAGAGGTCAAAGCATATTGATGTAAGGTTGCATTTTGTAAGGGAAATCATTGATAAATGAGTGGTTCTCATCCAGAAGATATCTACAGAGGACAATGCTGCAGATATGTGTACAAAGTCTTTACCAGGTACGAAATTCAAGTTCTGTGTTGAATTGGTAAAGATGGGTGTATGGGATGTTCCTTAGGCCCAAGCTGGAGCATGGAGGAGAGGAGGAGAGGATTGATACTTCTCATCTGAGGTGGAGAATTGTGAAGTCATATGTGAAGTAGGTAATCTGCTGAGCTGAAGTTTCAACAGAAGCTATGTTGTAAAGTGTTAGCCGTAGAGAGTTAGCTAATTTGGGGTATCAGATGAGTTGTACCAGATGAGGCCAACCAGAGAAGGTCTGACCAGAGGAGTCTGGCAGAGGAGTCACCTGAAGATGTCTATCAGATGAGAGTCATCAGAGGAGGCTTATCAGATGAGGTCCACCAGAGGAGTCCTATCAGAGGAGGTCTGGTCTTGGAGTCATCTGGTGTAATTGACCAGAGCCAGAGGAGGTCGTGTCGTCTGGTCCAATGTGAAAATACGGGAATTACACCAAATTGAAGCTTGCGAAAGGGCGGTTCTAACTGAAACAACTAAAGCGGTTATTGAATCTGTTAAGCCAGCTGGATAACTGCTTACATTGGGGTTGTTACAACTGAATCAAGTTAGGGATTCAGCTCAATCTCTGTAACTATAAAAGGGGGATTTCTCAACTGAGAGAAATTAACAAACATTGAGAGAGATCAACATCTGTGAGCGCAAACACTGTGAGATTGAGTGTGATTGTAACTTGTAACTTCCGTTTTCTTTCTTAGTGAAAAGATATCCTCTCGGATCCCGTGGACGTAGGAGTATTCATCTCCGAACCACGTAAATCTGGTGTTCTTGTGTGATTTTCAATTACGTTCTTATTGCATTTGATTCCGATTCCCGGAAACAAGTTTTCTTGTGAATCCAAAACGTGATTAACATAAGGAAATATCACATGTTTGGTGGACAACAAATAAGAAAAGTGAGCATACTTTTAGTTAGTGGACAGAAAAAATAATAAGTGGGCACACTTTTGATGGACGGAGAGAGTATTAGTTTACATTCCCTCAGTCCTAAACAAATTTACACCTAGACAAACAAATTAAGAAAACTTTTACTTTATGAGCAAATTGATGTAAGTTTAAAGAAAAAGTTGATGGTATTCTAAACAAATTTACACCTAGACAAACAAATTAAGAAAACTTTTACTTTATGAGCAAATTGATGTAAGTTTAAAGACAAAGTTGATGGTATTTTGGGCATATGCAAGTTCGTTTGGAATGAACCGATATGGTAAATAGTGTGTAAGTTCGTTTGGGACGAATGAAGTATATGTAATGATATTATTGAGGGAAAAATTATTTTTAAGTCCAGTAGGTTGGGGGGGGGGGGGGGGGTTGGCAAAAAGAGGCCAGTACATTTGCAGGCTGGCATTATAAGGACCGCAACTTTTCAACATGGCAAATTAAGGCCAAGTTGGCACGTATTACCTTCAATTGGGCTGAATTTGGCCTTAAAAAAGCCACGTTGAAGAGTTGCGGTCCTTATAATGCCAGCCCGCAAATGTACTGACCTCCTTTTGCTACCCCCCAAACCTACTGGCCTTAAATTGCTACCCTTTATATATATAGTCAGTAGAAAACCCTCTATAGATAACTGATGCAGAGCTACTAGTCAATTATATACAAGTAGAGTATGGTTACCCATGTCAAAATTAATTGGTAATAAATCTGTATAAATTGCTACCCTAACACATAGAGTTTATTACCCCTAATTTGATGAGTATGTTTCGATTTTTCCAAGTGAAATATAGTTGTAAAATTGCAATTGCAATATGTATAGGCTCTTGTACTCATTTATAATGATGATACTAATGTACAATGAATATTTTTTTTCTTCAATTACTCCTACAAATATTGGTGCTCGAATCCTAAATTTTGTTGTAGGGGTTTATTTCGCGTGGCCTTTTAGCTGTTGTGCTATCTGTATTGACGCTGTTGTTTTATTTGGAATACTTCATGGTACTCACTCCATCCCAGAACTACTTTCGTAGTAGAGGATAATACATTTTGTAAGAAAAAATGAAGTATTTGAGTCAATGATTGTGAGATTGAATAAAATAATAATACATTTTTACTTTATTGACTTTAATGGAAGAGTTATTTTCTTTTTAAGAGTTACTTAAATAAGACAGGTGTGAAAGTAATTGTAGAATATAGGGAGAGAGTATTAATTTTATATCTTTAATTAATACATAAATCTGTTTTTGCTTGAATAAACATAACATTCATTAATCCAACAATACCCATATTTTTGTAATTCAAAATTATTTTTTTCTAGTTCAAATATTTCAAGGAACATTTTTCTCGCAAATATATATGAAGCTGGATAATTTAAATATTGATAGACGGTGAGTCACAACATCTAGTAAGAGGGTAGGTGAGTCACAATTCTCTCACCAATCATCTTCCTATATAAATCACCTTGCCCTGCTTCATTTTTCTTCCATGGAGATGCTTTCAATTTTATTGCACATTTATTTCTTCTTCCTTTCTTGTGTAAAATTTCATCTAACTTTTTCAAGTTAATCATTAATTAGAATCACAAGTTTTTTTGTTCTCTCTATATATAGATGTCTATATAATTTTGAGTTCATATAATTCATTTTTATTCCATAGTCGCCTACTTTAATGACACGATATGGCCGGAAGATGATTTGAGAATGAACGACTATACTGACATGAAAATCATCGGAAAATATTAGTTTTAAGGCCAGTAGGTTTGGGGGTAGCAAAAAGAGGCCAATACATTTGCGAGCTGTCATTATAAGGATCACAACTCTTCAACGTGGCAAATTAAGGCCAAATTCAGCCCAATTGAAGGTAATACGGGCCAATTTGGCCTTAATTTGCCACGTTGAAAAGTTGCGGTCCTTATAATGCCAGCCCGCAAATGTACTGACCTCTTTTTGCTACCCCCCAAACCTACTGGCCTTAAAAATAATTTTTCCCATATTAGTGATTAATAAATATTATGAAATTACAAAATAAAAACTTTATAAGATAAGCAAATTTTATTGGAGACCTACTTATAATCAAGTTCATTATTAAAGTCCTTAATTATTTTATGTGCACTACAAGAAACACGCGGAAAGACAATATGTTGTAGAAGCCCTCGATGCGGTATATGAGCACTATTTGCAACTATAGACAACGCTTTAGACCGGTTATCTTTCAATATTTATATACACCTTTTAACTGCCACTTTTTTCAGAAAGATTTCGCTGTTATAGTATATATATTTTCTTACATTTTGCAGATAGACAATGGTTAAAAACCGCTGTCTTTACACATTAGTTCCATCGATGCTAAACCGTTGTCTTTAAAAAAATGGTATAGTATATATATATTATTCTTAAATTTCCCGGATAGAATCAAATGTATTCGAAAATATCAAGCTCTCATATGCACCAAGTGCACGGTGCACTCACTTAACAGTTGACCATGTTTATATTGAAAAGTTTGTTTCAATTACACTGAAAAGTTTACACTGAAAATTAGTTTTCAGTGTAATCCAACCACACTTTTCAGTGTAATTGGAACAAACTTTTCAGGGGATTTAAACCAAATCCGTCCTCTATCTTTTCACCTTTATCAAAATGGTCCTCTATTTATTTGCTTTATCAATTTAGTCCTGTATCTATTCAAGTTTCGCCAAAATGATCCTAATTGGCCTAAAAATGTACAAAACCTCACCGTTTTGGTCCTGTATTTATTTTATTTACCAATTTAGTCCTGTATCAATTCACATTCTCCAATTAGGTCCTAATTGAACGCATAAAGCATAAAACCATTTTTCACCAAATTAGGACCAATTTGACGAAACTTGAAGAAATACAGGACTAAATTGATAAAACAAAAAATAAATGACTATTTAGATAAAGGTGAAAAGATAGATAATGGATTTGGTTTAAATCCCATCAAAATAATATGGGAGTTTCTTGGGGTTTATAAGGATGAACAAGTTCTCCATTGGTATGATATATTTTTAGGAAGGCCCAAAAATAAATTTGTGCAGGCTAGCTCGTTCCAAAGCGGACAATATCATACCAATGCAGAGGTGGAGGTCCATCGGGGGCCCTAATTATGTTATCAGAACCATGTTCCCAGGTGAATCGGTGTGGAGGAGTTTTCCGGTGTCAAACGGAAAAAAAATTTGAACCTAGTTAAACGACTGGGTCTATATGCAAAGCTGGTCACCGCTAGTGCCAAATTGAAAAAAAAAATCACATCATAGGCTTCCCCCAAAAAAACTAGTGCGCATGACTAAAAATGTGGCATTTTATGTTTTATGCTTTCAATTAGGACCTAATTGGAGAAATGTGAATTGATACAGGACTAAATTGGTAAAAAAAATAAATATAGGACCAAAACGGTGAGGTTTTGTATATTTTTAGGCCAATTAGGATCATTTTGGCGAAACTTGAATAGATACAGGACTAAATTGATAAAGCAAATAAATAGAGGACCATTTTGATAAAGGTGAAAAGATAGAGGACGGATTTGGTTTAAATCCCAACTTTTCAGAATAAATAGAATCAACTGTTGAGTGAGTGCATCATACACCAAGTGCATAAGAGAGTTACTCTTAGAAAATAGCTGGTCAAATAAATACTATACTACAATGGCTATAAACTGTCATATTCACGACTTTCTAAAACGCACAAATCGATCTACAATGGTTTCGACACCGTCATCTTTCAGTGAATAAAACAATGTGGAACTACAACGGTTGGATATGTGGATACTTGTCTTTCAATGGTTTTCTCTTGAAAAGCGCGCTAGTTCACAACGTAGAACTACAACGGTTGACTATAAATGTTGTATATTAGCGAATACCTACTCCAAAAGACTACGGTAATTATACTTTAAACAACACATTTTTTTTTTTCTTTAAACAACGATTTTGCAAATCATGTATCCTTCCTATTAATCATGCATTATATATAAATCTCAGAATGCATGTAATATCACAACATTTCTTGCAAGTTAAGTATGCTTTGATAATTTCTTGTACTTTATCACTTTATTTTATGTAATTAAATTACAAAAAAATCATACGTCCAAGTGATTCTTGAATACATTAATTTCTCCTGTAAGCAATCCTGCCCTAGCTAGTATATATGTTCATCAGTTCCAAAACAATGTCCCCAACATTGAAAATAAAATTACAAAGAATGCAGAATTAGGCCTCACAAAAACCCCTTCCCCTAAATTAGGTTGCCGCTCCGGTCTCACCACCTCCACCGGAAATTCACCCTCTGGCGTTGACGGATTCTCCAACGACACGTGCCCTAACCCCTCAAAATCGCATTCCTTCTCGTTCTGAAACTGCGACTGAAAGTACATGTTGAAGGCGTACGTCACATTCTGCGCGAACCCTAGGCGACTGCACGACCCGCCTGGCGCCATGGCCGTGCAGTCGGCCAGGAGACACACTTTCTCCATTTGTGTTCTCAACTTCGTTAGGTTCGACCGGTCCCCATTGTACACGCACCACCGTTCAGGCATGCACATGAT
This sequence comes from Ballota nigra, assembly GCA_947034835.1. Classification (NCBI taxonomy): domain Eukaryota; kingdom Viridiplantae; phylum Streptophyta; class Magnoliopsida; order Lamiales; family Lamiaceae; genus Ballota; species Ballota nigra. The sequence continues at coordinate 4,114,011 of OX344726.1, read as the reverse complement.
TCCCTTCGAAACGATTGGATAAATGCCGCGCCCTTTTCCCGACAGGTCGATCTTGTACTTGGGCTTCCCGTTCGACATGTAGATGCCCCAGTGCCACATGAAGGAGCCGTTGGTGAAATAAACCATCCTGTTTTCGTCGGTTAAGCTCTGGATGTAGATGTCGATGGGCTCCCCGGGGCGCATGGGGTCCCCAAGGAAAATTGTTTTTTTAGGCCCGTATCATTAGGGTGGTTGGAAAAGAAGGACAATATATTTTCGGACTTGGAGAAGAAGGACAATAATTTTAAAAAGTGGTAAATGCAGGACAATTAAGCCTGAATTAGGTCCCATTGTCCTAAATTTACTACTTTCTAAACGTATTGTCCTCCTTCTCCAAGCCCGAATATATATTGTCCTTCTTTTCCAACCACCCTAATGATACTGGCCTAAAAATATATTTTTCCCCTCAACCTACTATGAGACTAATTTTGATTCGAGGGCGACGATGAGAATGCTAAGCATAAATGGAAAAGTCAAAAGTTTGATCGAGCTAATAGTTTTATCTAATGTTTTGAGTTTAAATTAATTGTGAACTTAGTTATTTAATTTAATGTTGACGTTTATTTACGTGACCTTTAAAGGTCATTCATTGTAAGTTATTATATTTAAATATGGTTTTTCCTAATGTAAACGATAGTTTTCAAATGAAGATTATATATTGATCATGTGTTTCTTCTCCCTTTGAGTGCAATTTTGTTTCCGTGTGAATCAACAAACTGTGTTCGTGTTAATTGTTCTTATTGTTTATCACTTGCTCACATTTAATTGTTGTATTTTCTTTTTTCTTTCATTAAATAATTTTCTTTTCACTTTATAAGTCACAATCTTTTGGGGTTAGATAAGAAAAATTGAATCACATATGAATTTCACGAAATTTTTTGTCATTTCACTGAAACTTCTTTAAAAAAAATATCGTTTGAAGTTGTACTGGATTTAAATTTCAAAGTCTTTACATCAATAAAAAGTAAACGTGTCAAATTCACAAGGAAAATATGCACAAGTGTCACTATCAAGTTTTCATTTTCAAAATTATCACCCAACATTTTGTGTGACTCCCTGTGTGGCCCTTGTGTGACCATTTTCGGTGGCATTTTAAAATAAAGTAAAATTAGGTGACAATTTTTAAAATAAAAACTTGAAGTAACATTATTCTACATTTCTCAATTTACAACTATATATTCAAATACTAAAATATATCATGCAAATCTTAAGTAACAAAAAATAGATAAATTTGATTCTTGATCAACAAGACAAACACTGGACTATTTTTCTCGTCAAATTCAAATCCATGGAGAAAAATATTTTTTTAGGCCGGTATCTTTAAGGTGGTTGGAAAAGGAGGACAATATGTTTTCGGACTTGGAAAAGGAGGACAATAAGTTTAGAAAGTGGTAAATGTAGGATAATGGGACCTAATTCGGGCTCACTTGTCCTACATTTACCACTTTTTAAAGTTATTGTCCTTCTTCTCCAAGCCCGAAAACATATTGTCCTCCTTTTCCAACCTAAAAAATATTTTTCCCGGGGGTCCCCATGTTGCCGCTCACGAACGGCAAAAACGATTTGTAGAATCGTTCCGCCATGGTGGCGTTCGCCCCGGGGAACCCGTCCGTCGGCTAGCCCACCTGGCTGACGATTACTCTGAGGTCGGACGCGTTGAGTTTTTTCAGAGCCCAAATGAAGGAATCGTAAATGACTTCGAAGGCGTTGGTGTATACGGCGCCGTTTTTATCCCGGATAACGAGGTGCGACTTTTTGTCGAGGAATGCAAAGTTCAAATAGGTGCCGAAATCTTGAATGTCCGCGATGGTGTTTATAGTGACGACGAACGAAGCTTTGTTTTGTTGTAGTAGACGGAGAAAAGTCGTCATTTCGGGCTTGATTATGTCAAGAAATTCGGCCTCGGATGGCCTTAAACTTGTGGTGTTCAACTTCAATATTGCCTTGTTACATGGGATTGTTACCTTGATTTGATCTCCAAAGCCTTCAATGCTTAAAGCCTCTTGCAAAGACTGCATCGCTTGTATGGCATCAGCGATAAATGCTTTGTTGAAAAACATCGATAATGCAAAATCTGCTAGATAAACCTTCCTGCATTATTTAAATGCTAGGTGAAACACTTTTTAAAAGGCAAAGTCTACTGTGAAAAAATTTCGGGTAAATATTACAAATGGTCCAATAACTTTCTCCAAGTTCATAGATAGTCCTGTAAGTTTTTTACTTTATCTTTTTGGTCCTTTTTACCGGAAATATTAAAATTTGGTCGGACAAGTTACCGAAAATCAGTTGTATCATATATAATGACACGAAAAACACATCGAAATGACGAGCTCAACGAGAAGAAGAGAATATTATATATATATATATATATATATATATATATATATATATATATATATATATATATATATATATATATATATATATATATATATATGTCTTGAACCACAATGCACAGAAAATTGCTCGAAATTAGCCGAAATTTACGATTTTGAAGTCGCAATGCTTGGGGTAGGTGTAATCGAAACATGAAATTAATTGAGGGGTTTTCTTCCTGGATGCGAGACGGTTCAAATGATACTAGTGACAACAGTCAACGTGAAAAAAAAAATTAGGGCAATGTTGTGGTCAAAATTTAAAATTTCCAGTGAAAAGGACAGTAAATTGATAAAGTGAAAATTTACGGGATCATTTGTGATTTTTTTTTAATCCAAAAGTTTCACCATAAAAATCATATTCATTATTTTATTAAAATTTATTAGTTTGAGAAGGTTTGAAATATTGTTTTCTGTTTTGGACCCATAAATTTGCTTGTACAAGGGTTTTGACGCTATTGCTCGTCGGAACATTTACAGTAAGCTCGATCCCACTTCCGGCGAAGGCCCGTAAAATCTCCTCCTCCGTTGGAAAAAGTCAGGAAAATTATTTTTTTAGGACTGTAACTTAGGGGGGATAGCGTTTTCAGGACCGTATCTTTACGGGCTGGCAATTTCAGGACCGTAACTTTAAAAAGTGGCAATTTAAGAACAAATTGACCCATATTACACAATTTCGGGCTAATTTGTCCTTAAATTGCCACTTTTAAAAGTTACGGGCCTGAAATTGCCAACCCGTAAAGATACAGTCCTAAAAATGCTACCCCCTTAAGTTACAGTCCTAAAAAAATAATTTTCCCTTTTAATTCATTCTAGCTAATTTTGTCAGACATTGACGTTATAGTTCATCTTTTGTTTGTTTAATGCAGATAAAACATTTTCTTCACATAAAGAATTAATTTAATAACTTGGAATATATAGAACCCACCAATTTCAAGTCATTTAATTAATATTTATCATGTAAAACCCTTGTATTGTCTTTTAATTCAAAATTAAATTCTCCCCTATAATCAAAGAATCAGTAGTCTTTTAATTCAAAATTATATTGTCTTTTAATTCAAAGAATCAGTAGCCTTCAATTTTATAATTATTTTGAGATATTTATTACAAATTTAAGTATATAAAGCAAAAAACAAAAGGACTTGTTTTAGTGTGTAACCATTAGTGGACTGAGATATAATTTGAAAAGGTCTTTGTTGGAGATAAATAGTGAATTGTGCAAAGTGTTTGGGGATGGAGATATTATATTTTCTATATTTTTATCGTTGATTTTTTATTAAGCAAAAAATCAATTATTTTATTATTTATATAATTTATTGTTGATTTTTTTTTATATTATGTAATTTGTATCAAGTGAATAATGTTAAATTTATTTGAGTAAAACAAAAAGAAAAAAGAAAAAAATTATGCCCCTGTCTTTTACATTAAGGTTTATAGAAAAAACAAAAGGAAAAATTAGTGGTCCAATATTGAAAGAATTTCATCTCATCAAAAATAATTTCATTCCTTTGTATCACTTCATATGTTTCAATTTGTATTCCACCTTCATCTTTTACAATGTAGACCCAAAATTATGGTGGTTTATTGAATAATTTTTAACATTCCACTAGATTTTGAAACATAAGTGAAACTTAAAAATTGGTATATATGACATAATTAAACTTAAAAACTGACACATATGATATCACTTGCATCAAAATGGCTCGTAGGGAGGTGTACGTGAAATTAATTAATTTATATAAATTTTAATAACTAATATTAATATTTCTTTTTTCAACTAACTAAGCTAACATTATTATTTAAATCTTAGTAATAAATACTTAAAATAATTAACAAAAAACAGTGCCCATCTCCCTTGAATACGTACGTAAAACAAGTGGGGTTCAATGCCCACCGGATTTTTGTTTAAGAAATAATTAATTAATTTCTTATTTTTGCATTTTTTTACATTTTTTTTATAATTCTAGTTCTAATAATTCTTAAGATCCACACAATAATTCACGGATCCTTCACGATTGCAATTAGTGGTTGCTTACGGTACAACCAGAAACAGATAATATTAATTGTAACTGCATATACGGTACAACCAGAAGCAAAAACAAATTAATTTATTTACACTAATTATTCTATAGCATTTTATTAATATAATAACTCATATTAAATTTTTTCAACTAACTAAGACAACATTATTATTTAATTCTTAGTAATAAATATTTAAAATAATTAACTAAATATTTAATTAATTAGTTATGCAGCACAAATCATATCCCAAACACATTCACTTCATTTGGAAGATTCAGGACGATATCTTGTTTAATGAGGTTTAGAATCTTTGTTCGGGTATGATCCTATTGACTCTATTATGTGTTATTATCACATTTAGGTGGATGTATAAATTTAGGGGAAATAGTTTTTTTAGGACTGTAACTTAGGGGGGTAGCATTTTTAGGACCGTATCTTTAAGAGCTGGCAATTTCAGGACCGCAACTTTAAATAGTGGCAATTTAAGGACAAATTGGCCCATATTACACAATTTCGGGCCAATTTGTCCTTAAATTGCCACCTTTTAAAGTTACGGTCCTGAAATTGCCAGCCCGTAAAGATACGGTCCTGAAAATGCTACCCCCCTAAGTTACAATCCTAAAAAACAATTTTCCCAAAAAAGTCGGGCCGCCGGGATCCCATTTTGTAACATCAAATCAACCACATTGGAAGGGAGCAATTTTTGAGCATTTTGCCTGCCCCAATTTACCCCTATTATGGCATCTGCAATGTTTCTTTGTAACAAATATGAAGCTAAAAAAAATGCAAGAGGAATTATTAGTTGGAAATTGGTTATATATTAACTAATTTTTTTGAGGAATGAAGATGCTAATTTTTGGGAAAACAAAAATAACGAGGTTGTTCTACTCTCGGAGTAGATGAACGTGGTATATTTAATATCTCAAAACCAATTTTCGGTGAGTGAGAAATTAATTTGGGAAGTTGGATAATTATTCATGTGTTTTACATCCCATGGGAATGGAAACCTTGAGTTCCATCCCACATTGAAAACCTACAAGAAAGAGAATATTCGATGGAATATTTTGTTCTTGCTTCCCAAGAAAGAAATCGAATATTATGGAATAGTCTGTTCTTGCTTCCCAAGAAAGAAATCAAATATTCTGTTCTTGCTTCCCAAGAAAGAAATCGAATATTCTGTTCTTGCTTCCCAAGAAAGAGATCGTCCTCATCTGCAGTGCAGATTTCCACCTATATATACCCCTTCATATTCAGACTTTCGTACTCACCTTTTCAGCCTACGAATCTTACCAAAGATGCAGGTAATACATCTAACTCTCTTGTTGTACCTACGGGTAAGTCTGATCCCTCTTTTGCTTTTCAATTTGGAAACTTTGGAAGCATTCTTAATGAGTGGTTCAAAGCCAATCCCTTCGTGGGAAACTCTGGCACTAATCCCTGTGTGGGAAACTTAAGTGCTAATCCTTTCGGGGGAAACTTCGGCGGCAATCCTTCCGTAGGAAATGTCGGGGCCAGTCCCTTCTTGGCAACCAACCAGGCCTCCCTCCCGGGGACTGTTAGGCCGGTTGTGGTGAAAGGAGAGAAACCCGAAAAGTTTTCGGGTAATGACTTCAAGAGGTGGCAAAAGAAGATGCACTTCTACTTGACCACCATCTCCTAGGTGAAATATGTCAAGGAGGATTGCCCAAGCGTACCCGCAGAAGATGCTGATCGGGAAACAAGGATCGCCTACGATACTTGGATCCATGATGATTATCTGTGTAGGAATTACATCCTGAATGGGCTGTCTGATGCCCTCAATGATGTATATGATGAATACCCAACTTCCAAGGCCTTGTGGGAGTCTTTGGAGAATAAGTACAAAACCGAAGACGCGGGAACTAGCAAGTTCGTCGTCTCCACTTTGTACGAGTTCAAAATGGAGGACAACAAATCTGTTGTTGAACAAGTTCAAAAGCTGCAAGTGATCTTCCACAACATTGCAGTACAAGGGATGGAGCTGCCTGAAGCTTTTCAGGTTGCCACTGTGATTGACAAACTGCCTTCATCTTGGAAGGAGTTTAATTCCTACCTCAAGCACAAGCGAAAGCAAGTGACCATGGAGGATCTTGTTACCCGACTCCGGATTGAGGAAGATAACAAGAAAAGAGAGAAGAAGGGCTCAATTGCTTCTATCGAGGCAAAGGCGAACCTGATGGAGAAAAGTGAACCATCGAAGATGAGGAAGCGTCAAGACAACAAAGGAAAAGGCAAGGCTATTGCTGCTGCTCCTGCCCCGAAGAAATTCAGTGGGAAGTGCTACAACTGTGGCAAACCCAATCATCGGGCCACTGATTGTCGTCAGCCCAAGAAGGAAGACAAGGGAAAGAAGAACTCCGTGAACGTTGCAGAACGAGAGCTCACAGAGATGGATATGTCTGCTGTAGTGACCGAGGTCAACATGGTGGACAACAAGAAAGAATGGTTCGTGGACACAGGTGCCACTTGCCACGTTTGCTCGGAGAAATCTGCCTTCTCCACCTATTCTCCTGCTGCGGGGAGAAAGCTCTACATGGGGAACCAAGCCTCGTCTGAAGTGGCTGGTGTAGGAATGGTGGTAATCAAACTGACTTCAGGAAAGGAGCTCAAGCTGAAGGACGTGATGCATGTCCCGGACATCCGGAAGAATCTGATTTCGGGGTCTCTTTTAGTTAGTAGTCAGTTTAAGCTAGTGTTTGAGTCAAATGACGTTGTACTTAGCAAGTTTGGCATCTTCCTAGGAAAAGGTTACCTCGAGAAGGGCCTTTTTAAGATGTCTGTCATGACTGTAAACCGTGATGGCAAAAACACTATTATCAATGAGAATGCTTCTACTTCTGCTTATATCGTTGAGTGTTCCTCTTTATGGCATTTTAGATTAGGACATGTTAATCTAAAATCTATAAAACGTTTAGTAAATTTAGATTTACTTAAAATTGAGAATGTTGACACATCCAAAAGATGTGAAATTTGTGTAGAAGCAAAGATGACTAAATTATCATTTAAGTCAGTTGAAAGGAACACTACTCCTCTAGAATTAATTCACACTGATGTATGTGATTTAAAGTTTGTGCAAACTAGAGGTGGAAAAAAGTACTTTATTACTTTTATTGATGATAGCACAAGATTCTGCTACGTTTACTTGCTACGAAGTAAAGATGAAGCTATTGAAGCTTTTAAAAATTATAGAAGTGAAGTAGAGAATCAAATGAACACTACAATTAAAGCAATTCGTAGTGATAAAGGTGGAGAGTATGTGGCTCCGTTTGAACAATTATGTGCCGAATCTGGTATCATACATCAAACGACAGCTCCTTACTCACCTCAATCGAATGGTATTGCGGAGAGGAAAAACCGAACCTTGAAAGAGATGATGAACGCAATGTTAATCAACTCGGGTTTACCTCAGAACATGTGGGGGGAAGCTATTCTGTCAGCTAACCACATTTTAAATAAAATTCCACTTAAGACTCAAGAAAAGACACCTTATGAGTTGTGGAAAAATCGCAAACCATCTTACAAATACCTCAAAGTGTGGGGGTGTTTGGCTAAAATTGAAGTGCCACTTCCTAAACAAGTGAAAATCAGACCTAAGACGGTCGATGAGATCTTTATAGGATACGCCTTCAATAGTAGTGCCTATCGGGTTTTTATTCACAAATCAGAAATACCCGATATGACAGTAGGTACTACAATAGAATCAAGGAATGCTGTGTTTTTTGAAAATGTGTTCCCGTGTAGGGACAAAGAAGAAGTGAGTTCAAATAAACGAACTCAAGAAGAATCAAGTGAAGTTGCAGGTCCTTCCACTAAGCAGAGTGAAGAACCAAGACGCAGTAAACGAGCTAGAATTGATAAGACCTATGGTCCAGACTTCATCACGTATGTGTTAGAAGAAGAACCTAGGACTATCAAATAAGCTCTTTCCAGACCAGATGCATCTCTCTGGAAAGAAGCAATAAACAGTGAATATGATTCATTTCTGCAAAATCATACATGGGAGTTGGTTGATCTCCCTAAAGGTTGCAAGACCTTAGGATGTAAGTGGATCCTTAAAAGAAAGTACAAAGCAGACGAATCAATTGACAAGTATAAAGCCCATTTGGTTGCAAAGGGTTTTAAACAAAGAGAAGGACATGATTTCTTTGACACCTACTCTCCAGTTACAAGGATTACATCCATTCGTGTACTTATCGCGATTGCTGCTTTGCATAATCTCGAAATACATCAAATGGATGTAAAGACTGCTTTTCTTAATGGAGTGATGGATGCTGAGATATACATGGATCAACCAGAGGGTTATGTTGTACCCGGGAGCGAGAAAAAGGTTTGTAAACTCGTTCGGTCGTTGTATGGACTTAAACAAGCTCCTGTACAATGGCATTTGAAATTTGACAATATTATGTTGTCAAATGGATTTCGAATTAACGAATGTGACAAGTGCGTGTATGTGAAAGATACACCAAATGGATTTGTTATCGTATGCTTATATGTTGATGACATGTTAATCATAGGTAACAATTCAAATGTGATCGTTAATACGAAAAACATGTTAAAGAAAAATTTTGACATGAAAGATATGGGTTTAGCAGACGTGATTCTAGGAATCAAAATAGAAAGAACTTCAAATGGAATTTCTTTAACACAATCTCATTATGTTGAGAAAGTCTTGAAGAAATTTAATGCATTTGATGATCCACCTACTAAAACTCCACTTGAACAAAATGTTCATCTGAAGAAAAACAGAGGTGAACCTTTGAATCAGTTGGAATATGCAAGGATCATTGGAAGCGTGATGTACATTACCAATTGCACACATCCTGATCTTGCATGCTCTGTGAACAAACTGAGCAGGTACACAAGCAATCCAAGTCTCGAACATTGGAAAGCTCTGAAAAGAGTCTTGAGATACTTGAAGTATACTCTTGATTTTGGGCTACACTACACGCGACATCCAGCTGTACTTGAAGGGTACAGTGACGCTAATTGGATATCCGATAGCAAAGACTCGTTCTCAACTAGTGGATATGTATTCACAATTGGAGGAGCAGCTGTATCGTGGAAATCCACAAAACAGACGTGTATTGCCCGTTCCACTATGGAATCTGAGTTCATCGCTTTGGATCAAGCTGGTGAAGAAGCTGAATGGCTTCATAACTTTTTAGAAGACATTCATTGTTAGAACAAACCGGTACCATCTGTAATGGTACATTGTGACTGTCAAGCTGCTATTGGTAGAGCTTTGAGCAGTATGTACAACGGGAAGTCGAGACATATCCGTCATCGACATAACTCCATTAGACATTTGATCTCAATAACTTAGCGGATCCGCTCACGAAGAGCTTGAACCGAGATCAAATGAATAAGCTGATAGAGGGAATGGGTCTAAAATCCACAAATAAAACTGAAGCAGTGGTAACCCAACCATGATGACTGGAGATCCCAAGAACTTGGTTCAAAAGGGAAAACTAAGCTGTGAATGTTAGTTGTACAACACTTGAAAATCATGACCATTCCTGACAGCACTGTGTCAAGTGTTAGTAGATCCGTGAGTTGTGGTAAAGGATAAGTCGTAGACTTTTAATGATTCCTACAAGTCCAAGTGGGACTGAGTATGACGAGATACTCAAAAGGAGATCACCTATATAAATGAGAAGTGAGGGCCGCTTCGACCAAACATTTATGAATACAAAGGGCGTTCAGGGCCAAAATGGACAAAAACGTGAGAACAAATCAGAATCGAGACTGACTTGTGTCTGCATTATCTGTAAGGTATACACTAAGGAGGATTAGTTCAAGGCATCGTGTCCACTAAGCCACCGGTATACCCGATGGTGCCGGGCTACGGAAAGTTCAAAGCCATTGGCTACTTATCCGGAAGCAATGAGGTCTCAATCGAGCTGAACGAACAAGCCTGACTCTGTATAGGTGCAATTCTCACTCATGTGGGGGATTGTTGGAAATTGGTTATATATTAACTAATTTTTTGAGGAATGAAGATGCTAATTTTTGGGAAAACAAAAATAACGAGGTTGTTCTACTCTCGGAGTAGATGAACGTGGTATATTTAATATCTCAAAACCAATTTTCGGTGAGTGAGAAATTAATTTGGGAAGTTGGATAATTATTCATGTGTTTTACATCCCATGGGAATGGAAACCTTGAGTTCCATCCCACATTGGAAACCTACAAGAAAGAGAATATTCGATGGAATATTTTGTTCTTGCTTCCCAAGAAAGAAATCGAATATTATGGAATTCCCAAGAAAGAAATCGAATATTCTGTTCTTGCTTCCCAAGAAAGAAATCAAATATTCTGTTCTTGCTTCCCAAGAAAGAGATCGTCCTCATCTGCAGTGCAGATTTTCACCTATATATACCCCTTCATATTCAGACTTTCGTACTCACCTTTTCAGCCTACGAATCTTAGAGTTTAGAAAGTCTTTCGCACATATTTTTATTTCGTTCAGTTCGAAATTCCGATTTCGTTCGCCGAGAGTTTATACATGGCGGTGCTGCCGGTATAAACTGTTAAAACCGTTTTACCTTTGGAGACTCATACGCACGATACCGTAAGCACTATACGGGGCGTATTCAGTCTTGCGGGAAAAGGATTTTCCTTGACTCGGTTTATTCATACGAGTTCGTTTCGTATTTACTTTGTTCGTGCAGTGTTCGAGACACACCCCTATACATAAAACAACATTATTTTGGAATCCATGCTAAAAAAATTAGCCTTGGTACGAGAGACTTTTCTCTATTTCAGGGCTAATTTTTGCAGGAAGATTTACGTACTTGGCATTGAAATTAACTTTTTCCCCAACGGATGGGAAAGTGAGGAAAAAAAAAAAAAAAAGAAAGAAAAGAAAAGGAAAGAAAAGTTGTTGAAGGGGATTTATATTTGCTTATGGGGTTTCCTATTTAAGGGTAGAAATGAGAGATAGTATTTCATCTTTATTTTCATGCTGTTAGGGATGGATGGATCCAGAATTTTATGGGCAAATCTGATTTTTTGATTACTAGTGAGTAACACGTGCGGCGCACGTGTCGTGTAGATATCACTATATTCAGCTAGATTGTCTTGCAAGAGAGTTCTGTGTTGAGGGTTCTTGGATCACACACGTGTGCGCACACCCCTGTATATATGGGAGTGTGTGATCTAAGGGTGACCTCCTGCACATGACCCTCCTATAGGATACATGAATATTTTCTTCCAAGTATAATATATTATTATAGTTTAAAAGATGTTTGATTTTTAAATAGTAATACTTTATATTTATAATAGTAATAGTGCATATACATAATAATAATATTTTGAAAAAAAAAAATTCATGTGCACTTGTGTTCATCGGAAGTTTTGTCTATATATGAGGAGCTCAATTTTTGCAATAGTCAAGAGCTAATCAAATAATTAATTTGTAGATTGCGAGTCATTTTTATAATATCTTTGAGTTTACTATTCACACAAATGATTTTTTTTCATTAATTATTACACTAAAGACTAGTATACCCTTCATTACTGCTTGATGTAATATAGACCACAATTAATTAAGAGTATTGTTGGAAAAAAAAGAAAATACATTTTTTTGTCTTTTATGTTGGTTGACTTTGGTTTCGTCTTAACTTTAAAATTTTAAATTTCATCCTATATCTTACAAAAAATTGTGTTTTTTGTACTGTTACAAGCTACACCAGGTAACTCTTTCAGTAAATCTGACGTGACACCAATTTTTTTATAAGTTATAGGATGGAATTCAAAACGCCATCCTATAAGTAACATGACTATTAACATAAAATTAAATTATAGGATGAAATTAAAAAATCCAAATTTAATAGGATGAAAACCAAAGTCAACCAAAATTAAAGAAAAAAAAGCATCCCAAAAAAGATAAACTAAGTTTTGTGGATATTAATAAAGTGAAAAAAATTAGGTAGGGAGCGAGTATAATTTACATTCTAGCCCCTACTTCAATTCTGGTGTTTTTTTTTTTTTTTTTTTATTACAGTCTAGCCTTTTATAACATCAATTATTTCTGGATATTATTTATAACATCAATTATTTCTGGATATTTTTCCGATCCGGCAATACACCGAACAATTTATTTTTAAAACATTCTGGTATGAATTGATTTTTTTTTTCTGATTTTAACTGTTAAATATATTGTGTTGCATGTCAACAAGTTTCGTGTTTGTTCAATTTTTAAAGATTAGAAAAATGTATTTTTACAATTAAATCAATGGCTTACTTGATTCTCGACACTACTACGTAAGGAGAGAACCATCAAATAATTAAATAGTTTAGTATGAATAAAATTGCTTTCTGCAAAATTTAAATTCAGGACCTGACAGTTTCATTTCCCTGATTAACATTCATCTGAAATTCTAAGTATTCCGGCACTTAATTTAACCGGGAAAATTGGTTTTTTTATCCTATAAGTTTGGTCAACTTTGTTTTTCGTCCTCTAACTTTTGACTTTATTTTTTAGTCCGATAACTTTCAAAAAATTAACATTTTCGTCCTAAAACCGGCTACAGAAGGTCACCCAACCGGTGACGCTGACGTGACACGATTTTTTTTAAAATTTTATTATAATATATTTAATATATATTAAAATTAAATTAAAAATCATATAAAATATTAATTTAAAAATCACCCTCCGCCCGCTGCTGCCCAAACTTCTCCGATGCGAAATCAAATTTCCGGCTTGGCGTTTTCTTCCAGGCATGGCTTTGCTTTCCGGCATGATTTCTCCATTTGCCGGCGAATACCTGCTAATTCCGGCAATTGAAACTCTGCTTTTCTTCATCAGTTTCCGACATTAATCGAAGGTGGCGTGAGCTTCAGTTTTCAGCTTCCATGGCTTCTCCTGTGCGCGCCATTTTTTCCGGCGACGCTACCATGAATTTTCAACGACGCTAGAAGCAGTTTTCCGAGCATGATTCCGGTACCCTCCACCGTCCACAAATTAAAAAAATATGAAGCAATTCGCACCAGATCGAGGAATCGCGATGAAGGAAATCGAGGAAGAATTCGCTGCTTCGGGCCCTTCTCTTCGCCGGAAATGGAGGTCCTTCTCTTCGCCGGAAATGGAGGCCCTTCTCTTCGCCGGAAATGGAGAGCCACCAATTTTCGATTGCTTCAAAACTCCGGTGCGAATTGCTTCCAAATTGGGGTGTCGAATTGGGGTTCAACACCCCCAGGATCCCGCCGAATTGGGGTGAGGCTTCAACACCCCCAGGATCCCGCCGAAATGGGGTGTCGAATTGCTTCCAAGCTGCCGCCGTCCCACCGCCCCGCCTCTTCTGCTCACGTGAGGCGCCCCATCTCTTCTGGTTTGTTACCCTGTTTTGGGGAAATTAAAGGGGAGGGGGTTGGGGGGTTTTGGATTTTTTAATTATTATTTTGAATTTTAATTTAATTTATTATATATGTCATAATAAAATTAAAAACAAAAATTAAAAATCGTGCCACGTCAGCGTCACCGGTTGTGTGACCTTATGTAGCCGGTTTTAGGACGAAAATGTTAATTTTTTGAAAGTTATCGGACTAAAAAATAAAGTCAAAAGTTAGAGGACGAAAAAACAAAGTTGACCAAACTTACAGGACAAAAAATCAAATTTTCCCATTTAATTTCCCTTAATTTACAAAGAATTAAAATTCAAGTGATTAATACTTCAATTTCCTAACCAAACCTCCCGAAGCTAATAATGTTCATAACATAATCACCATCACCGAAAAAAATAAAATCACAAAGCCGGCATAATTAGGTCTCTCCCTAAACCTATATCCGGCAGAGAGACCTGCATATGTAGGTTGTGGTTGTTCCTCCGGCTTCACCACCTCCACCGGAAAAATGCACTCCGCCGTAGACGGATCCTCCGTCGTCACGTGCCCTAACCCCTCGAAATCGCACTCAGTCTCGTTCTGATACCGAACCTGAAAGTACATGTTGAACGCGTACGTCACGTTCAGCCCAAACCCTAGCTGGCTGCACGACCCGCCCGGCGCCATGGCCGTGCAGTCGGCCAGGAGACACGCCTTCTCCATTTGCCGCATCAGTTTCGGTATGTCCGACCGGTCCCCGTTGTACGCGCACCACCGATCGGGCATCCGCATGATCCCCTTCGACTCGGGCGGGAACATGTCGCGGCCTTGCCCCGACAGGTCGATCTTGTACTTGGGCCGCCCGTTCGACATGTAGATGCCGAAGTGGCGCGTGAAGTACAAGTTGCCGAAGTAGTTCATTTTGTTTTCGTCGGTTAGGCTGTGGATGTAGGTGTCGATGGGCGCCCCGGGGCGCATGGGGGTACCCCGGGTGCTGCTCACGAACGGCAGCAACGATTTGTAGTACCGTTCCGCCGTCGTGGTGTTCGCCCCGGGGTACCCGTCCGTCGGCCAGCCTACCTGGCCGACGATTACTTTTAAGTCGGACGCGTTGAGTTTGCTCAACGCCCAGATGAAGGAATCGTACACGATTTCGAACAAGTTGGTGTACACGGCGCCGTTTACGTCCTTGATGACGAGTGTGGATTTGTTGTCGGCAAACGCGAAGTTATAATCGATGCCGAATTCTTGGATGTCGCTGATGGTGGTTATAGCGATGACGAACGGAGCCTTGTTCTGCTGGAGAATGCGGAGAAACGTCGTCATTTCGGGCTTGATTTCGTCGATGAATTCGGCCTCGGATGGTCTTAGGGTTTCGTTGTTTATCTTCAATACTCCCCGGTTCTGAGGGATTGTAACCTTGATTTGATCTCCAAATCCTTCATCATTTATAACCTTTTGATTGGATTGCACCACTTGTATGGCATCATTGATTTTCGTTTTGTTATATAATGAATATGAAAATACCGAATCCGCAACAAAAACCATCCTGCAAAGTTGAAATACAAGGTGAAACACTTTTTTTTTTTTTACCTGCTAATGAACAATTCAATATGGGTGGATTTACTTTTAGATGGAATGAACTAGAATATATAATTTTTGTAAATTCATCTAACTCTAAATGTTCGAACTCGTACAGAAACGTGAAATTAATTCGTTTACATTATTTTTGGAAAATTGCAAATTTGGTCCTGTAAGAATTTTTCAATAATAATGTTGGACGTTCTTTCTTAGTCCCATTTTTTTGCAAATTTGGTCATTTCCGTTAATTTTTAGGACCAAAACTGCAATTTTTGAGACTAAATCTACAATTTATACATTCTTTTGGACCACATTGCACTTTTTTTGGGACAAAAAATGTCAGAGTAAAACTATGGGACCAAAAATGTTGAAAAATGGACCATTTTTATAGACCACCTATCCTCATGGAATAAAAAATGCAATTTACCCTATTATTTCCCGTACAACCAAAATAATTTACCTTACATTGGAAGGTTTGAAATATTTTTTCTTGGCTTGGATCCAAAATTTTGCCTGTTTAATCGTTTTGTAGTTATTGAGGTTGGAGATAGAGAGAGTAAGCCCGATTCCGCTTCCGGCGAAGCCCCGTAATAACTCCTCCTCCGTCGTGAAAACGCGGGCCTCGCGTATTCCATTCTGCAACATTAAATCCACCACATTGGAAGGGAGCAATCTCTGGGCATTTTGCCTTCCCCAATTTACCCCTATTGTGGCATCTGCTATGCATAGCAAATATGTACCTAGAATAATTGCAATGGCAATTATTTTGAAATCCATGATTAGCCCTTTTGCGAGATAGATTTCTTGTTTACAGGGCTAATACTTACAGGATGATTTACGGACTAGGCATTGAAGTTTAATTTCCCACAACAGGGGAAACTGGGAACGTAAAGAAAAAATATATATATATATTGTTGAAAGAAAATTATATTTGCTTAGGGGGTTTCCTTTTTTAGGGGTAAATGCTATCCATTTATATCTTTCTGCCGTTGGGGATGGATGGAGCCTGAATTCCAGTTATATTTATTAGTTACCTTCGAGTAATGTGTGTACGTGGATTTCAGCGGGGGCTAGTTTGGTTCGTAGGATTAGAAATGATAGAAAAAGTATTCATGAGGATTCCAGCGATTGGTATATTTAACACGGGTCCAAAATATAGGGTTAATTGCACTTTTGGTCCCAAAAGAATGTGTCCATTTCAAAATGGTCCTCCTTTCAACACTTTTAGTCCCATGATTATTTGAACACTTTTGGTCCCAAGAAAATAGAATATAATACAGTTTTGGTCCCAAGAGAATGTATAAATTGCAGTTTTGGTCCCAAAAGGATAGAGCAAATTTACAGTTTTGGTTCTAAAAATTAATGGATGAGATTGAAACTGCAAAAAATAGGAACATTTTCGTACATGGGTACCCAAAATATTTTGCACCCGTTCTCTTGGAATTAAAAGTGCAATTTTTCCCTCAGAAATCAGAAGCCGAGACAAATATGAGTAATCCCATCGATGGTGATTTATTTGATTTGGGAAGGGTGTGATCGATTATTATTCCTAAGACAATTTTTTTATTACACGGCAGTAAAATTAACGAGAAAAATAGTTTGTTGTTTCCGTAATTTATCTGGTGTTTAATTTGATCCCAAAAAATTTAACTTTTATTGAATCGTCCAACTTTGGTCCAATTTTTTTCTAGAAATTCGAAAACGACGTCGTTTTGACATACCAAACGTCATCTTTTTCAAATTTTCGAAGAAAATGAGACTTAAATTGGACACTGAACAAGTTACAGGACCAAAAACTATTTTCTCAAAAATTAACATGCCACTTAATTTGAAAAATATCAATCCAAATAATATAATTCTATTTAATTTTGTCATTAATTATTAGTCCCATAGTTATGTTATGTTTAAATATTAAATACACCTCCTAGAGAGAAACTATAATAATGTTCTTATGATTGCATTAAGATATAAGAGTTAAATATGATTCGATAAATTAAACCAATAGGATTGATTAGCTGTGATAGCTAGGGTATATTATGATGAAATAAATTAGTTGTGACTTAATCGTAATATGTGTTTGGATGGCTGAATAATTTGGGCAGATGATCATTTTAAGTTAAAAATTGAACTGTCCCATATCTGGTCTGATTTATTAAAATCTTGCACTTTGATTACCTTTGAGTAAAGTACAAATAGAGATCAATCCAAGTAATTCTTGAATTGATACTTTTATTTCCTCTGTAATTAAGTAAACCTTCCCTAGCTAGCTAATAATGGTCATCAGATCCAAAATAATGTCCCCAAAATAGAAAATAATGTTACAAAGGTGGCAGAATTAGGGTTCCCCTGAAACCCTATTCCAACAGAGAGTTTCTGCTCCGGTTTCACCACCTCCACCGGAAAAATGCACTCCGGCATCGACGGATCCCCCGTCTCGACGTGCCCCAACCCCTCGAAATCGCATTCCGTCTCGTATTGATACTGAAACTGAAAGTGCATGTTGAAGGCGTACGACACGTTGAGCGGGTACCCGAGCTGACTGCACGACCCGCCCGATGCCATGGCCGTGCAGTCGGCCCAGAAACACGCTTTATCGATTTGTTCTCGCAGCTTCGTCGCGTTCGACCCGTCCCCGTTGAACATGCACCACCGGCCGGGCATCCGCTTAATTCCCTTTGACTCGATCGGATAAATGTTGCGGCCTTGCCCCGATAGGTCGATCTTGTACTTGGGCTTCCCGTTCGACATGTAGATTCCCATGTGCTGGGTGAAAGTGCCGTTGCCGAAAACGGGCATCTTGTTTTCGTCGGTTAAGCCCTGGATGTAGGGGTGTGCATTCGGTTAACCAATATCGAAATCGAACCGAATAACCAAAATCGAAATAACCAAATTAATTTTAGTCTTAACCGAAATCGGACCGAATAAGCATAAAACCAAATGTAACCGAATCAAAATTTTTGGTTCGGTTTCGATTAAATAAACGAAATATCGAATTTTTAATATATATATGTATATTATTTTTTTAACTTTTATATTAATTAGGGTTACGGTATATAGGGGTGTGTAAAATGGTATATTTATATTATATAATGGTATATTATTATATTTATATTATATAATAGTAATAATGTTTATCTAACGGTTTGTATATAATGATATATTATTATATTTATATTATATTTTATTAATGAATATTATTTTCATTTCGGTTTTTGGTTTTTCGGTAATTTTATTTTAAAAATCGAAATCAAAAATCAAAATTTTCAAAATCTAAAACCAAAAACCAAACTGAATACCAAATTAAGCGAACCGAAATTTTATTTCAGTTTGATTCGGTTCAGTTTTCGGTTAATTCCAACCAAATATTGCTCACCCCCCTACCTGGATGTAGACGTGGATGGGCGCCCCGGGGCGCATCGGGGTCCCCTTGTTGCTGCTCACGAAGGGCAGCAACGACTTGTAGTACCGCTCCGCCATGGAGACGTTCGCCCCGGGTACCCGTCCGTCGGCCACCCTACCATGCCGACGATTACTTCAAGGTCGGATGCGTTGACTTTCGTCAGGGCCCAAACGAAGGAATCGTACACGACTTCGAACATGTTGGTGTATACGGCGCCGTTTACGTCCCCGATCACGAGGGAGGATTTGTTGTCGGCGAACGCGAAGTTAAAATCGAAGCCCAAGTCTTGGACGTCGGCGATGGTGGTTATAGCGACGACGAACGGAGCGTTGTTCTGCTGGAGAATACGGAGAAACGACGTCATTTCGGGCTTGATTACTTCGAGAAATTCGGCCTCGGATGGTCTCATACTTGTGGTGTTCATCTTCAAAATCCCTCTATGGTGAATGATTGTTACCTGTTAGAGAAATAATTAAATGAATTAATTCTACAACTCTCTACAAGTTCGACCTTTTAGAAGAAGCGGAATTCTTTCATTACCTTGATTTGATCTCCATATCCTTCTTGATTTAAAATCTTCTGCGTATTCTGCACGCATTCTACGGCATCATAGATAAACTGTTTGTTGAAATAGTACGAAAATACAAAGTTCGCAACATAAATCCGCCTGCAATAATATTGAAATTAGAGATGAAATACTTTTTACTCTATGTATTTCCTAAGGTAGTAAGTGGGTTAGATGCAAAGTGTTATTAAAAAAAAAATGGGTGCAAAAGCATTTTGGTATCTATGTACGAAAATGATACTTTTTTTTAAAGTTTCGGTCCCATCTGTTAATTTTCAGGATCAAAACTGCAAATTTACCTTATTCTCTTGGGACCAAAACTGCAATTTATACATTCTCTTGTGACAAAAACTGCAATATATTCTATTTTCTTGAGACCAAAAGTGTTGAAAAAACTATGGGACTAAAAGTGCTGAACAATGATCATTTTAAAATCGAAACATTCTTTTGAAACCAAAAGTGCAATTAACTCAATAAAAATGTCATTGCAAAAGTGGTTCTTTCTCGCACTATAATAGTCCTTTTCGCATACACATAAATGATTTTTATGGGATCAATTTTGCAATTAAAAAAGGGGCAAATTACAGTTTTAGTCCCAAGAGAATGATTTCAAAACACTTTTGATACCTATATGAAAGTGGTCCTCTTTTTGCAAATTTGGTCTCATCAATTAATTTTCAGGGCCAAAACTGCAATTTTACACTAATCTCTTGGGAACAAAATTGTAGTTTACTCACTCTTGGGACTAAAACTGCAATTCTATTGGAACAAAATATGTCGAAAAAAGACTGTTTTGCAGACCACCCATTCTCTTGTAACCAGAATTGCAAATATACATAAAATGACCATTTTCGAGTATGGTACCAAAAGTGCAATGAGAATTCTCTTGGGACGACTTTTGCATTTAACCCATACGTGCTCAATCAAGCATTTTACCTTACGTTTGAAGGTTTGAAATATTTTTTCTTGGCTTGGATCCAAAAATTTGCTTGTTGCAAGGATTTGTATGAGTTGGTACTCCTGATATTTAGAGTAAGCCCGATTCCACTTCCGGAGAAGGCCCGTAATAACTCCTCTTCCGTTGTAAAAACCCGGGCCTCCCGGATTCCATTTTGCAACATTAAATCCACCACATTGGACGGGAGTAATCTTTGAGCATTTTGCCTTCCCCAATTTACCCCTATTGTAGCCTCCGCCACGTATCTTTGTAACAAATATGTTCCTAGAAAAAATGCAAGGGGAATCGTTTTGAAATTCATGAGGGAAAAGTTGGTGGACCTTTTACGAGATAAATTTCTCGTTTAGAATTAAGGGAGATTTTGTTTTTTAATTCTTGCCGGAAGATTTACGGATTAGACATATTGAAATTCCTCCCCAACGGAGGAAGTTGGGAAAGTTAGAAAAATATATTTGTTGAAGGGGATTTATATTTGCTTTTGGAGGTTTCCTTTTTTAGGGAGAAAAATGAGCGATAGCTTAATTTCCATGTTTATATTTATGCCGTTGAGGGATGGATGACGCCCGAATTCCCAGGTAAATCTAATTTTACTAACACCATGTTTCAGATGCACCTGGTGACGATTCTTAGATCTGTACATGTATAATTTTAATAATATTAATATGTACATTTTATTTTACGTTTTCAGTCAAATATAATCTGGATGTTTCAGTTATATTAGAGTGCACCGTGCAAGGAGACTAACTCATTTAAATTAATAACCAGAGAGTAACACATGCGATGCATGTTAGTTCCTAGATTTCAATAAAAGTGAAAAGACAATCATGTAATTACTTGAACTTATTCCGCTCATAGAAAAATAATCTTGTTTTTAAATCAATTCTTGCTTTGGAAAAGCTAGAGTCATGTTTAAAAAATAAAAAATCTCTTTACAATGTCCTTATAATTTGATTAAGATTTTAAAAGATCGATAAATATGATTGATAAATTAAATTAATTAATAAGTGAGAATGTTTTGCACTTGTTGTTACTTACCAAGTATCGATGTGAATTATGATACCGATTTTCTTGACATGTGGTTGCTAAAATGCATAACAAGACCTCTTTTTTAATTACCCCAAAATGTATTTTTTGTTATCTTTTGGTCATATTAGGTTGGATTGTTAATCGTTTTAGATTCACAGGAAAACTTGTAATTAGGGAATCGAAATTACGGCAACAATAAGAAAGAAATTGAAATCACACAAGAACACCAGATTTACGTGGTTCGGAGATGAATACTCCTACATCCACGAGATCGGAGAGGATAACTTTTCACTAAGAAAGAATGGAAGAAGTTACAATTCGCTCAATCTCACAAACTCTCTGTGTTTTTCGCTCACTAATGATCTCACTTGCTATGTGTTAGTTTCTCTCAGCTGATAAGCCCCCTTTTTATAGTTACAGAGATTGAGATGAACCCTAGATTCGATTCAGTTGTAACAAACTCAAATGTAAGGTAGTTATCCAGCTGGCTAACGAATTCAATAACCGTTCCAGTTGATTCAGTTAGAACCGCCATTGCGCTAGCTTCAATTTGGTGTAATTCGCGTCTTTGAACTTTGGATCAGATGACTTGACCTCCTCTGGTTTTGGTCACTTCACATCAGATGACTTCTGGTCCAGACCTCCTCTGATAGGACTCCTCTGGTATACCTCATCTGATGGACCTCCTCTGATAGCTCATCTGCCAGACTACTCTGGTCATCCTCATCTGGTCCACCTTCTCTGGTACCCCAAAATTGACTAACTTCTACGGCTAACACATTTACAACATAGCTTCTTATTGAATCAAGCTCAGTAGACAAGATACTTCACATTTGACACTCCACATGGATGATTCGTGTGTTTCTGCATTTTCTTGTTCAGCAATGCACAGTATATATACACGAAACGGGGAGTGGTATTAATTGAATTAATTTTCAATTCCTACACGTGATCCAGATTAATTTGTTAATTAATCTGTCACGTTTGATTCCCCTTAATTAAATTACAAAGAATTATCCTAGTGATAATTCTTGAATACTTTAATTTCATGTGTACATAGACATGCCCTAACTAGTTGTGCTAATCAATTCCACAACAATTTCCCCAACATTGAAAATAAAATTACAAAGGCGGAAGAATTAGGCTTCTCGTAATGCCCATTTCCGGCAAAAATAGTTCTATGCTCCGGTCTTACCACCTCCACCGGAAAAATACACTCCGGCGTCGACGGATCCACCATCTCTACGTGCCCTAACCCCTCGAAATCGCATTCCGTCTCGTTCTGATACTGAAACTGAAAGTGCATGTTGAAGGCGTACGACACGTTGAGCGGGTACCCGAGCTGGCTGCACGACCCGCCCGGCGCCATGGACGTGCAGTCGGCCAAGGCACACGCTTTATCGATTTGATTTCGCAGTTTTGTAACGTTCGACCGGTCTCCGTTGAACATGCACCACCGGTCGGGCATTCGCATGATCCCCTTCGACTCGGCCGGGAACATGTCGCGGCCCTGGCCCGACAGGTCGATCTTGTACTTGGGCTTCCCGTTCGACATGTAGATGCCCATGTGCCGGGTGAAAGTGGCGTTGCCGAAAACGGGCATCTTGTTTTCGTCGGTTAAGCTCTGGATGTAGACGTCGATGGGCCCCCCGGGGCGCATCGGGGTCCCCTTGTTGCTGCTCACGAACGGCAGCAACGATTTGTAGTACCGCTCCGCCATGGAGACGTTCGCCCCAGGGTACCCGTCCGTCGGCCAGCCTACCTGGCCGACGACCACTCTGAGGTCAGACGCGTTGAGTTTTTCCAGAGCCCAAACGAAGGAATCGTACACGATTTCAAACAAGTTGGTGTACACGGCGCCGTTTACGTCCCTGACGACGAGCGTGGATTTCTCGTCGTTGAACGCGAAGTTAAAATCGACGCCGAGTTCCGGCACGTCGCCGATGGTGGTTATCGTGACGACGAATGGAGCATCGTTCTGCTGGAGAAAACGGAGAAACATAGTCATTTCGGGCTTGATTTCGTCGCGAAATTCGGCCTCGGATGGTCTTAGGGTTTCTCTGTTTATGTTCAATATTCCCCTATGATGAGGGATTGTTACCTTGATTTGATCTCCAAATCCTTCATCATTTAAAACCTTTTGGAAAGATTGCACGGATTCCATGGCATCATTGATTATTTGTTTGTTTTGCATTCCCATTGCAAATGCATAATCCGCAATATAAACCTGCCTGCAATAGTGAAACACGAGATGAAACATTTTTTATAACGCGACAATTTTAGGGCGTATTTTCGCGAGCATTTTACCTTACATTGGAAATTCTAAAATATTCTTTCCTGGATTTTAACCAATGTCTTGCTTGTCCAATGGTTTTGTATGAGTTGATGCTTCCGGCGGCGATACTTATGGTGAGCCCGATCCCCGTCCCAGCGAAGACGCGTAATAGCTCTTCTTCCGTGGTAAAAATTCGAACGTTGCGAACCCCATTCTGTAAGATCAAATCCAACACATTGGAAGGGAGCAATTTTTGAGCATTTACCCTTCCCCAATTTACCCCTATTGCAGCATTTGTTTGTAACAAATTTGATGCTAGAAAAAATAATGCAAGGGGAATAGTTTTGAAATTCATGCTAAAAGATTAGCCCTGGTACGAGGTACTTTTCTCTTTTGCAGGGCTAATTCTTGCAGGAAGATTTACGTACTAGACATTGAATTTCCCCCCAAGGAGTTAAAATGGGAAAGAGATAAAAGAATTGTGGAAGGGAATTTATATGTGCCTATGAGGTTTCCTTTTATAGGGGAGAAATGAGAGATAGATTTCCATCTTTGTTATCATATGCCATTTTATATATAGGGGTGGATGGAGCCAGAATTTACTGGAAAATATAAGTTTTATTAATTAATACCCCACCTGTTCCAAATTAATATTTCTTTTAAATTAATCCCACGCGATTATTTGCAAATTTATTTTATTGTGAAGTTTATTTTTTAAGGACATTATCTTATGGGTGTTGGCAAAATAAGGATATTATCCTTTTGGGCTTGAAAAATTAGAAAACTAGCTATCTTTATGAACTTATAAAATTAGAACACTATCTTTACAAACGGGGAAATTGCAAAAATGGTCCCATAAGAATGGGTCCTCATGAATTTGGTCCTTTTTTTTTTTAGCACAAATGGTCCCATACGATTTTTCCGTCAAAAAGCAACGGATTAATGAGCATGAGGCCCACACGCCCGTTAGTTTTCTGTCAAAAACTCACGCGCATAACTCCCAACTTAAAAAAAAAAATTAATTCCCAACTTCTCTCTATGAACTAGGAAAAACCCAAAATTTCCCAAACCCCACACCATAAAACCACCGTTCAAAATCTTCCTCATAATCGCCTTGTTACACTACAAGAAAATTAATCTTTAATGACATAGATCCTGTCACTATTGTTTTTCAAGCTAAAAATCTTTAGTGACAGAATCATAATCTTTAGTGACAGACCCTGTCATTAAAGATCATTTTCCTGTCACTAAAAACTTTTAACTAGAGAAGCTTTAGTAACAAGATTTTTTCATTAGAGGTCAAATTTCTTGTAGTGTTAATCGAAGACAAATCAAATTCAATTCACTCAAAAATCATCCCCAAATAGTGGTTCCCGAGAAAGTACACGCGTACGGTGCAGAGAGGAAATCTGACGGAGAGGAAATCATCCCCAATCGACCAAGTTTGCAGGAGGAATCGAAGAAAATGCTGCGGAGAGGAAATACTAAAGTTGAAGAATCGCCTCCATACATGCATTTTACTTTAAAATGATTGTTAGATGAAAAAGATGAAGACATGTGAGTGTGAATTCTTTTTTCTTGCTGCAAATCTGAGATGAAGCTAAAATTTTTAGAGTATTGTGGTTAGGGGAGTAATGGACAGACTATTTAATAGCAAAAGATGACCCATTTCCCTCCAAAAATCAAGTTGAAAAAGTTTTTCCATCCAGTTTTCCATTTAACGGAAACTATGGGACATTTTCTGCTAAAAATGGGATAAAAAAATAACATGGGACCAAATCTGTCAAGTACGAATTCTCATGGGACCATCATTGTAATTTACCCCTTTACAAACTTGCAAAACTAGAATACTATATCTTCTGTTGGGCAAATTTATGACAAACTTTATTAAATGCAACCCACTTTATTTTGGTCAAATCAGCGCTGAGGTGGAGGACACATCGTCATCGGGCTTTATTTGACATAAATTTTGTAAACTTAAAAGACAGTGTCCTTGTTTTGTAAGTGTATAAAGATAATGTCCTAATTTTGCAAACATCCATTGATAGTGTCCTAAAAAAAATAATTTTCCTAATATTATTCGTCCATCCCAAAAATATTTGTACATTGGTTTGTGAGAACACTCATAAAAATATCTATATTCATATGTCACTACTTTATTCAAAAAGAACATTTTTATTAATATGTGTGCCCTTCCAAGTGTAGAAATCAGGCTAGGACGGAGGAAGTATGTCTCTTATACACCAAGTGTTCTATGCAATTCCAATGAATTTTTAAATAGTATCAGTTGTTTATACTGAACATTTAAAACGAATACTTTTCCATGAAAACGGGTTTAATTGTTCAGTAAAAAACAACTGATACTCATAGGGAAAATGCATTTTTTTCCTTGACTTTGGTTTTCGTCTTGTTAAATTTGAACTTTCATCCTATAACTTATAAAAGATTTGTATTTTTTGTCCTGTTACCTGCTATACCAGGTAACTCTTCCAGTAAATCTGTTGTGGCATTTTGAAATTCATCCTATAACTTACAAAAAATTGGTACCATGTCAGATTTCTCGAAAGAGTTACCTGGTATAGCAGGTAGCGGGTCAAAAAAATTAAATTTATTATAAATTATAGGATGATTCAAAATTCAAAGTAAATAGGTCAAAAACCAAAGCCTACAAAAATTAAAGAACAGAAAAGTATATTTTCCCGGGAAAATAGTTAAATTTAGACTTTAAGAAGACATATATATTTATCATAGATTTCACTAATA
The DNA here is from genome assembly GCA_947034835.1 of Ballota nigra. Classification (NCBI taxonomy): domain Eukaryota; kingdom Viridiplantae; phylum Streptophyta; class Magnoliopsida; order Lamiales; family Lamiaceae; genus Ballota; species Ballota nigra. Next base: position 4,087,665 of record OX344726.1, on the reverse strand, counting down.
AAAGTTCTAGAATTAAAATCGAAATGGATATCCATTTCCAGTTCAATGTTTCATCATAAAATTGGAAGATCTCCTCATAAAAGATATAATGTGAAAATAGATTGTTTTTATTGCCGTACTAAACTGTTCTAAATAGGTCTTTCTACTTTATATTTAATTCGATCCTGCAGGCTGCAGTAAACTTTGCGTCTTAACAAAATTGTCCTAGCTAGTTTAGTTAAAAGACGTGCATTAATTAATGATTGTGTACCATGTTATGATAATGTATAATGTCATTTTCACAATGCGGTGTTTCATTCAGGGACGGATCCAGGAATTCGTCCCAAGGGGGGCGAAATGTATAGGGGGTAAAAGAAATAATTCCAAGGGGGGCGAAATGACAAAATTTCATGGATTTAAGACATATATAAAAAAATTCTACATATATATACAAAAATTTTAAATCCAAATCCGTCCCTGGTTTCATTTTGTTCTTGAATGCCACATTACGTACGGCCATGGCCCATGGAAGATATTATACATGATTAATTTCGCATCTTAATAAAATTAATTATCATGATTTTAAATGGAGTACTCTTCCTAAATTGAATAAATTAAATTTCACACTTCTCTACAAATTCAAATTAGATATATTTTTATGATATCAGAGATAATTCCACATCTCTTTACACGTTTGAACTTTTAAATGAGATAAAATTCTTTCAGCAGCTTGCGCAATTGCTTCAATTTAGATGGTTTGCAATTTAATTTGTAATTTGTGAAGGTATATTAGTAAGAGTAGTTTTAGTGTACACTTGAGTGTATGATATTCACTTGGACTTTGAAAAAAATATCCCTAGTAGAAATCAGTAATACCCCAATTGCAAAAAGATACACAGTTTGGGGTGTTAATGTATATTTAAAAAATATTAAAATTTAAATCAAAATTGAACTTGAAATCCAATTGCATACTAAAATTTGTGTATCGGTAATTATGATCATCACTTTCTTCTTCATTCCCATAATTACAAATTAAATTATACTAGGAAATAAATCACGACAAGTAATACTTGAACATACATTAATTTCCTCCTCATAACATTTTGGGCATAAGAAAAGCTCCCTATATAGCTAGTATTCCAATATCCATTAGCTCCAAAACATCCCCAAGATCGAAAGCAAAAACACAACGACACCAGAATCAACAGGTCTCCCACCATAAAACCTCATCCCGGCGGAGGTTTTGGCGTAACGCTGATCCGTTCTCACCACCTCCACCGGAAACACGCACTCCTGCGTCGACGGATCCTCCGTCGACACGTGGCCCAGCCCCTCAAAATCGCACTGCGTCTCGTTCTGAAACTGGAACTGAAAGTACATGTTGAAGGCGTACGAGACGTTCTGTGCGAAATCGAGGTGGCTGCACGACCCGCCTGGAGCCAGGGCGGTGCAGTCCGCCTTGGCGCACGCGTCGTTGAAGTGTTTCATCACCTTTTGTGCGTCCGACCGGTCGCCGTCGAAGATGCACCAACGTTCGGGCATTCGCTTGATTCCCTTGGCGTCGGCCGGGAACATGTCGCGCCCTAGTCCCGACAGATCCATCTTGTACTTGGGCTTTCCGTTGGACCTGCAGACATGGCGTATTCCGAAATAACAGGACTTGTAAAATTGGACGGAGAGAGTATTTTTTTTTTTTTTTTTGAAAAATACCATAAATGGTCCTGTAATTTTATTTGAGTCTATAAATAGTCAAATACGTTTTTATTTTATCAATTTTGGTCCTTTTCGCCAGAAAAGTTAAATTTTAGCCGCATAATTTGTAGCATACATAATGACATGAAAAAAGGGCACCGAAGGAGCTCAACGAGAAGAGGATAATAGTATATGTCTTGACCCATAACTCACTAAAAATCGCTTGGAATTAGCCACGGGAATGATGAAATTCATAATTTTGAAGTCGCAATTCTTGGGGTAATAGTTATCAAAACATGAAACTAATTGAGTTTTTTTTTTTCTCTTTGGATATGAGACGGTTCAAATGATAGTAGTGACGACCATCAACATGACAAAAATAAAAAAATTAGGGCAATTTTCCGGTCATAATTTAAATTTTCGGCAAAAAGGACCAAAATTGATACAGTAAAAACTTACAGGACTATTTATAGACTCAAACAAAGTTTCGAGACCATTTGTAAATTTTTATCTTTTTCTTTTTTAACAATGTTAAAATAGTAGGATACCCCAAATTTGCACATGTTTAATTAATTAATGATCCATATAATTAAATAGGGAAAATTGCACTTTTGATGCCAAGAGAGTGTGTGTGTAAAACGCTTTTGGTACCTATGTGCGAAAGTGGTCCTTATTTTGCAGTTTTGGTCCCATCCGTTAAATTTTAGGATCAAAACTGCAAATTTACCCAATTTTCTTGGGGATCAAAAGTGCAATTTATCCATTCTTTTGGGATCAAAACTACAATTTATAATATTCTTTTGGGACCAAAAATGTAATTAACCCTAATTCAATATATAGGGGAGCACAAAATATGGGATAAATGATCTGGTCTACCTGTAGATGCCCCAATGGCGCGTGAAAGAGTTGGTGCCGTTATAATAAGGCATCATATTTTCATCAGTAAGGGCCTGAATGTAGATATCAATGGGCGCCTTGGGGCGCATCGGTGTCCCCTTATTGCTCGTCACAAACGGTAGCAACGCTTTGTAAAACCGCTCGGCCATGGTGGCGTTGGCCCCGACGTAGCCGTCCGTGGGCCAACCAACCTGGCCGACGACCACTCTCGTGCTCGACGCGTTCATTTTGACCAGAGCCCAAACGAACGCGTCGTGCATGAGCTCAAACACGTTGGTGTACACGGCGCCGTTCACATCCCTGACGACGAAAGTGGACCGTCGGTCGGGGATGGCGAAGTTTAAGTCGAGGCCGAAGTCCACCACATCGCTGATGGGGTTTAAGGTGAAGACGAACGGGGCGTCGTTTTGGTGGAGGATGCGGAGAAATGCGGCCATTTCGGGCTTGATTTCGTCGGCGAATTCGGCCTCGGATGGCCTTAGGGTTTTGGTGTTCATCTTTAATATGCCTTTATTTTGTGGGATTGTTACCTTGATTTGGTTTCCATATCCGGCGTACTTTAGAGCGTTTTGCAAAGACTGGAACGCTTGCATGGCATCGGCGATCGCCGCTTTGTTGAATGCTAATCCGAATGTAAATGCAAAATCGGCTACATATATTTGTCTGCATGCATAAGGGGGACGATCTCTTATAAATTCAGTAAATTGCAGTTTTGTTCCCAAGAAAACGAAAGTTTAATTTGCAAAAATAGTTGATTTTTTTCAACATTTTTGGTTATGTTTTTTTTTTCCATCCATTTTTAACGCAAGTAAATGCATGAATCACGCGCGTTGCTAGTTCCTGAATAATTAAAGTGCAGTTTTGGACATAATATAATGGGGAATATTGTAAATTTGGTCTCATGAAATTTTTTCAATAAATAATTATGGTCAGACATTTTTTTTTGTCCCATTTTTGCAAATTTAGTTATTTTCGTTAATTTTTTTTGGATCAAAACTGCAATTTTTTGGGACTATAACTGCAATTTTTACATTATTTTGGGACCAAAACTGTATTTTTCTTGGGATAAAAAATGTCGGATAAAAATACGGAAAACTGCAATTTTTACATTACTTTGGGACAAAAATTGTACTTTTCTTGGGACCAATATTATCAAATAAAACTACGGGACTAAAACTGCAAATTTTACATTATTTTGGGACCAAAACTGTATTTTCTTAGTACAAAAAATGTCGAATAAAACTATGGTACAAAAAATGACCATTTTTACAAACCACCTATTCTCATGGGACCAAAAATACAATTTGTCCTAATATAATTGGTAAATTACAGTTTTAGTCCCCACATTGACAATTTTAATCCATAAACCGATGAATGAGACCAAACTTTCTGGAAAAAAAAAGGACAACTTTTGTACTAAATATCAAAAGCGTTTTGAATTCATCCTCGCGGCACCAAAGCTACAATTTACCCCTTGTATATAAATTTAATTAACGTGTGAATTTTCTTGAAAGAAATTAATTACCTTATATTGGAAGCGTTGAAATATTGTTGTTTCATCTGGACCCAAGAAATAGCTTTGTTCTCATCGTTGATCATCTGCGGGTTGATGATGGTGACGGTAAGGTGGACCCCACTTCCGTCAAAGGCGCGTAGCATGTCGTCCTCGCTAGTGAAAAGACGCGCCTCACGAATCTCATTCTGTAAGATTAAATCGACCACATTGGAAGGGAGCAATCTTTGGGCGTTTTGCCTGCCCCAATTGATACCTATTGCAGCATCGGCCACGTTTATTGCTAACAAATACGATACTAGAAGGGGAACAATTTTGGAAGCCATGAGAAATTAATTAAATTTGATGATAATGAAATGTATAGAATTAAATTAGCCCTGATATGAGATGATTTCTCTCCTTTGCAGGGTTAATTATTCTACGGGAAGCTTTACGTACTAGATATTAAGAATATTTTTTCTTCCCATTGTAATGAGAATGGAAAGGGAAAAATCATTTGCAGTTTATGTTGTGTGCAATATTTATATTTGGTTTCCGGGTTTTCTCTTTTTAGGGGGACAAATGAGAGATAGCGATGGAGCCAGGATTTTAGTGGCAATTATTAATATATTTTAGTGGCAATTATTTTTATATATATTCTAATGTTTTCCATTCATATATGTAGAATTAATATTTTTTAGATTATGATCTATTAAAATATCGTTGGTTAACTATTAAAACTATAAACGGTCAAACATGATGTTAAAAATTGTAAGGCGTAATTTATAATATTCATATTTTAGACAACCAAATGAAAATTATCCTATTTAATTTCTAAGTTCTCGATCGATAGTGTTACAATTTTGTTGGATTCCGTTTGACTTGTTACAAATTTGAAAGTCAGCAGGTCAAAAAAAAAAAATATATATGTAAGTTACAGTAAGAAAATCAAAATTTAAAAGTCAACAGGATGAAAATAAAAAAGAGGTAAAGTTACAGGACTAAAATTAAAAAGAGGTAAAATTACAGGACTAAAATCAGAATTTAAAAGTCAGCAGGACGAATATAAAAAAGAGGTAAAGTTGAAGGACCATAAAAAACAATTTTCCCTAAAAAAAATTACAAACTCCTAATTAAAACTCCGTATGATTTTTTTTAAATTATATGAGAATATAATTCGGTCCATTTTCAATATTCAATTCTTAGAATATTGATGATGAACTTGTTGGACTATATTTAGACTGAGATTTGAAGAATTTGCTTGACCACATATTTATAAATTTTAGACAGTGTGAATGATACCCCCCCCCCCCCCCCCCCCCCCACCCCAAAAGAATTAATTTATCCTATCTCTTAACTTTTTTTTTTTTTTTTACATGTAAATGAATTCCTAAACCTTTGGCACACATATATAAACATACGTATGTGAAAGTGAAGGTGGGCGCTGGGTTTTTGAGGATTTAATGGAAATTGGGTTTGGAATGGTGATACGAGATGGAGACAGAAGTTTCATTTAAATCAAAAATCGTTTCATAATTTTCTAAAAAAACAAATTTATAAATCACATCCGAGTCAATAGACATTCGTACGTGTTATATATAGTCAAAGTTTGACTCATCTCATTATCATTCCTAGCCCTAAACACGAACGGCTCTCTTTCATTTTCCATTCTATTTTTAACACAAATTCCCTTTCATTCTAGAAATTCCCTTTCATTCCAAAATCTTCATATATATGATGAAGAAATAACCTCGCATGTAAATAAAATTCCTAACACAAGGGAGATCCAATCGGGCCAATCATCTGAGCCTTGGGCCTTCAAGATGACAATTCATGTCATTTCATGGATTGTGGTGGTTTTGTTGGCATTGCCAAACCCCACACAAGCCATAATAGGTATGAATTGGGGAAGGGTAAGTGCTCAGAGATTGCTTCCAACACAGGTGGTGGATCTCCTGTTACAAAATGGTATTCAGCATGCACGAGTCTTTACGACCGAGATAGACTTATTAGCCGCTTTTTCCGGGAGCGGGATTAATCTCACCATGAGCATCACCGACCCCACCTTATTCGCCACCAGCATGGACGCTGCGAAAGGTTGGGTCAAATGGAAAGCCGATTATTTCACCTCGGCTAATGCCAGGTACGTAGGCAAGGGAGCGAAATCATAAAATTAAAATTGAATTAAATTTTTATATTTCTTTTATATATACAGTGGAAACTTTTGAAAGTCAAAAGGGGCGATCGCACTGGGCCCCCCTAATGTGTTATAATATAAAAAGATTGATGATGTTCTATGTTAAAAGGAAAAGGAAAAGGTAGTTGAGAAAATTGAAGTTAGGGTTTGGAGCTGGTCCTATGTTAAAGGACTAAAATATTTTAATTTTTCGTATTCTGATTGGTTAACAAACTGGAGAATGATTCTAAATGGTTGACTTTGTAAAATTTGTATTGCATAGGGTATTTCTTGTACTTTTGCTTCTTTGTTAGTAAAGTTTTTGTTGCCCTATCAAAAAAAAAAATGATGATGCATGCATGCATATTTTGCAGGCGTGTGATTCTTGGAGAAACGGTATTTACCAAAGGATTAACGGACCAAATAATGCTTGATAAAGCGATGAAATGTCTAGAGAATACACAAACTGCTTTGGATGAGGAGGGATTTGATTACATAAAAGCAACCTTCACACATAATATTCAAGTGCTAAAGAGAAATGTAACGAGGCCATCGGAGGCCGAATTCGAGGACGCGATCAAGGACAAAATGATCGAGCTCGTCCGTTTCTTGGAGGCGAAAGACGCGCCGTTTCTAGTGAACATGTTCCCGATCTCCGACACGGCTTGGTTCAATTTCGACCCGACCTTCGCCTTCCCCGACAACAAGTCCACGACCGTCGTGACGGACGTGAACGGGGACACGTACACCAACATCTTCGAATTCCTCTACGATTCCTTCGTCTGGGCCCTAAAAAAAATCGACGCGCCCCCTAAGCTCCACATAATCGTGAGCCAGGTTGGCGGAGCTTTTGGTTGGCTGGGCTGCAACTTTTGGAAAATTGAATTTTTTTTCTATGTAAAAAAAAAATATATTTTTTAGCCCAGACAAAATCGAACTTATATATATTAGACTTTCAGCCCACTCTAAATTATTTTCTTGGCTCCGCCCTTACAGGTCGGGTGGCCGACCGACGGGTACGAGGGCGCCAACGCCACCGCGTCCGAGCGTTTCTTCAAAGGGTTGCTCCCGATGGTGGCGAGCGACAAGGGGACCCCGATACGCCCCGGGGCCCCCATCGACATCTTCATACACGCGCTCGCCGACGAGCTGAAGATGCCGTTTTTCTACTCGTTCCCCTTCACGCGCCACTGGGGGATCTACCGCTCCAACGGCATGCCCAAGTACAAGATCGACCTATCGGGTCGAGGGCGCGACATTTACCCGACCGAGGTCAAGGGCATCATGCGCATGCCGCAACGGTGGTGCGTGTTCAACAAGAACCTGACTGACATACAGAAGGTCCAGACGGAGTTCGACCGCGCATGCAAGATAGCCGACTGCACGACCATGTCGCCCGGCGGGTCGTGCAGCCGGCTAACGTACGACAAAAATATCTCCTACGCTTTCAACATGCTGTTTCAGTATTACTTTCAAGACGAGAAGGCGTGCGACTTCGGGGGTTTAGGGTACGTCTCGGCGGACGACCCTTCGACCCCCGAGTGCATGTTTCCGGTGGAGGTGGTGAGAGGTCAGCAGAATAATTATGGAACTTCTTCATTTGGTGAACGCCTTCATCACAGCCCTGAATATGTCGTTTTTCTTGCGGTTTTGGTTTCAATCATGGCCAATTTCATGTGGGATTGATTGGTATCTGCAAATGTGCAATGTAATAGTACGAGTTATGTGTAGAAGGATTTGAGTTGTGTAATCTCTTCAGTTAGATTTTGTACGGCTTGGTGAGGAGCCATTTATGTTAGTACGTCATAGTGGCTAATTTAGTTAATCATAGGTTATGCGCACCGAAAAAATGATGTTATGTAGGCCCCGGATAATCCACAGCCCTGGGGCTATTTACAACTAGCCAATTAAGAATTCTCAGATGTATGTATTAGCACTGCATCAAAATCAAAGATGCAGTCATCGATTCTCCCGAGAGTTCACAATTGCCGCGAGCAAACATATTAATGACGAGGAAGTTTGTTATGTTCTCACAAGAACTTAACCTTTCAGTATACAAAATTTATATTTCGGAAATTCGATGGTTAAACTCTAATAAGAAGCGGAAATCACAAATGTGTAAGAATAAAATAAGGACTCAGAATAGAAGAATTGTAATATGTAATAGACTCCATTCTTGTTTTTACTTCAATTGGGTAAAATGGGTCTAAATTTCAAATGTAGTTTAAATTGTATAAAAACATTAATAATTAACCTGAAAATAACACTCTTCGGAAAAAAAGCTTTCTCCACAGCTGTTCTTCATCCCAATAAAAAACTGAAATTACATTGTTCATCATCCCAAAATTTTAAACTGAAATTACATTGTTCATCCTCCGAAGTTTTTCTGATTACTAAGTTATATTACTAAATGTTTTCTGAGTGTACAGCTAATTTTGATTTTGATAAATTGGTTACATAATAAAAAAAACCTCATAATTAACTACTACAATATTGGACATACACAGCTGCACATATACAGCCATTTTCAATAACCGCTGTATAAGTAAAGCTATATACAACGGTTACAAAAAAAAAATTTAAAAAGAAAATATACAGCGGTTTATAACCGCTATATAAGATTTATCTTATATAGCGGTTAAAAACCGCTGCGGATGGACATATATAGCGGTTTAGAACCGCTATATAAGATAAATCTTATATAGCGGTTGAAAACCGCTGTATAATTTCTTTTTTTCTTTTTCGTATACCAGTACTATATAACTCCGCCCCCAAATTAAATCTCGACTGAATTTCACCCCAAATCCCTAGCCGTGCCGCCGTGTTCGCCGTCCGCCCCCACCGTGCAGCCTCTCGCATCCCAACGGCGCCACCGCCGACCCCGGCGCCGCGATTTACGTGGTTCTCTTTGGACGTACGACAGCCCCGCCGTGCAGCCCCTCCCAGCGCCGCCGCCGTGACGCCACTCCTCTCCACGGCCGCCGTCGACGCCTCTCCTCTCCACGGCCGCCCTCGACGCTGTCCTCTCCACGGCCGCACGCCAAATCAATTTGGGTAAGTTTCATGTAATTGCATTGTCTTTCGAGTTTCTTCTCTAGGGTTTATTCATCATTTTTAATCATTCATGCTCTCTTTCTGGTGTCACTAAGTTGAATGAATTTGATCGACTGGAAGTTTCATCACGAATTTGCCTGTATAATTTGGGAACAATTTGTCTGTTGCCATCATATAAATTAGGGGCACTTATTAGTCTTTCAAGTTGTTTTATTGGACTTATTGTGAGAACACCGTATTAAGTTTAGGAAATTATGGAACTGCAATGAGAAATGAAACTTACCTATATCTATATGGGATGAGGATTTGCTTACCTCTACATGACTACATTGTTCTTCATTGATATGTTAGACTTGTGTATTACTATAATGCTGAAATTGTATCCTGTGGCTTCACAGCTAATTCGGTTATATCCTGCAAGATTGAATTTACACGAAAAAGTACACTCTGTGGCCGGTTTGGCCTTAGGCTGCTATTTCGTCCTTGTATACCAAGTTTACCTTTCTTTATTTCATCGATAGACTGGAATATATTGCCAGAGTTCCCTAATATGATGAAATGAGTAAATAGTAGTGATAGAAAGTGAGGATTACATAGAGGAAATGAGGCTTCTCTTGCTCTGCACTCTCTTGGAAGGAAATTCAGCATTTGATATTTTTTTTTGCAAACGTGGGTTTCTTGTATGTGTTGAAAATAGAGGATATTTTTAGTATGCTAACTAATAGAGGATATTTTTAGTATGCTAACTAATAGAGGATCCAGCTAGTAATGGGGTGATATCAAATCGTCCTGCTCTCAAGAATTATATTAAAGCGTAAGTTAATTTTTAATATAATAATTTGTTTTGTAATCCATTTAGAATTATGTTATATATGTAATGTATTTTTATTTTTTATGCATAATAATAGTGTGATGGAGATGTATCGGAGTCGGCTTCCTGGTACTCAAGACCCAGAGACCCTTGAAAAAGTGAACTGGAAAAACATTAAGGTAAATTTACAAATTTTTTTTATCAAATTAATTAATAGAAAATAATCGTAATTGTAGTATGCATGTGACTATATATAATTGTTAATCAATAGGTTCCGAGGCAGCGAGATAACGTACACTGTGGACATTTTGTGTGCTGCTACATTGAAGATATAATCATCACTTATCATACGACCATTCCCAACAATGTAAGTCGATTTGTTGATTTATTTAAATTATTATTGGTTGAATAAAATTTTGTACAATATATCTAATTAACTTTTTAATGTTTGTAGTTTGTATATGAACGTCCATTGGCTTCTTACCCCACTAGCAGAATGGAGAAATGGAAATTAGATTGGACGGGGTATTTGTTCAACCGATTCTTGAGTTATATGTCATTATAGTATTACTTTTGGTAGTAGACATGTAAATTAAATATTACTCTTTAATGATATATGTATTTCATATTTTTGGTATATTTAATTGGTTTGTATGTTTATTTAATTCGTGTTTTGGTGTTGAATATATATATATATATATATATATATATATATAGTATAAATTATAAAACAGGTTTATAAGAAAAATTAAAAATTAAATAAAAATAAAAAATGGTTTTAATAGCGGTTAATAACCGCTATACATTAATATAAATGCATGAAAAATGAAAATATTAAAATAATTTAAAAAGACAATATATAGCGGTTAATAACCGCTGTATAAAGTTATACTATATATAGCGGTTATTAACCGCTGTATAAGGGTAGACTTTATATAGCGGTTATTAACCGCTGTATAAAGGTATACTTTATATAGCGGTTTTTAACCGCTGTATAAGCTCTTTTTTTATATAGCAGTTCCTAACCGCTGTGTGAGCTTATATAGCTGCCACTTACATAGCGTTTTTAACCGCTTTATTAGCTTGAAAATAACCGCTATATATAACTTTATTTGTACTAGTGATTAGATCACTACAAGAAAATATAAAATTGTCTATGGAAATTGCCAATATGAATACAAAATTTCCAACAAAAAAGTTCGTAGTTGGGATTACCCACAAATTGCCTAAAAAATTTCTAATTGTATAGGCATCTTCCTTCCCCACCTACAAAAAAAATTTCCTACGAAAATTCTGTAGGCAAATTGTGGTGTAGGTAAAATTTTGTAGGCAAATGACTTGTAGGTAATTATACCTAGGGATTTTATCTAGTAGGCAGATTAATTCTGTAGGCAAGTTGTTTTTAGGTTGAGAAATGTAAAAGCTTTCATAATTAGAAAATTTTGTAGGCAAATCGTAGGCAATTCTTACTACGAACTTTTTTGATGAAATTTTTTTTGTAGGCAATTCTATTTTTGTAGACAATTCTTTATTTTATTTTTTTTGTAGCGGATGTGTGATCTCAATCAAAACCAGAAACATGGATAGAAAGAACACTTTCAGCAATTCAATAATTATTCCAAAAAAATTAATATAATCCCTCTTTAACTTTTTATTTTGTCATTTTCCTCCGTTCCACTATTAATTTCTATTTTCTTTCTTAGAAACAAAAATATAATATTTTTTATTCCTACACTTTATTCATATCTTTTATCTCTCTATCACATCATTTGTACTATATCTATATTTAATACCTTTCCTTAAAATCTGTGCCAAAAAACAACGGGAAGTTAATAGCAGGACGGAGAGAGAATAATAATTCCCGCGGCAATTACAGTAATATTCCAACAATCAATCAAGCAATTATTTGCTGCAAGAAGAACTGAAAATTGAAACAAACAAACCATCTCCATTTCAATAATTGTAACCCATCATCTTCACAAAATCAATTCTGTTGATGTTGTTTCCCACAAACATCATAATTTGTACTTTCTTCGAATGACTAACGGATGTTGCACGAATATTATGATATGCAGTTGAAGATCTAAAATATTATACAAGAATATAGAAGATCAGATGTTACACTGGACGTTTTGAAACTTTCCAACCAATTGAGAAGGACCTAAATTATGCGATTGATGTCAAATATTAAGAATAAAACTAGCTATCTACATGAACAGTTAATAAAGGAGATCATGAGAAGTTATCTATGAAGTGTTTTCTAGATCCATCTGCTAGGATTTAGTGGGTTGAAGACTGAGCACTCTATGCATCTATAAATAGAGGAAGTTGATTCTCAACCTCATTCTTATAGTTCATGAAGGCCTCGATGGCTTCATCTTTGCTCTTCAAAAGATACACATAACTGTATCTAGTGCAATCATCGATAAACGTTATGAATTAATTCTTACCACCTCTAGTTTACACAAACTTCAAGTCACATACATTTGTATGGATAAGTTCTAAAGGTGTAGTACTTCTTTCCACTGAATGGAATGGTGTTTTGGCCAATTTTGCCTCTACACAGATCTCACAGCGTTGTGAATCGAATTCCATTGCAGGGAGTAAATCTAAAAACACTAGGTACCGAAGCGTATTTTGATTTACATGTCCTAATCTACCATGCCATAAATTAGAACACTCAAGCAAGTAATTAACGTTACTTTCATTAATATTGAGCTTAATTTCGCGATTTACAGTTAGTACATTCATTTTGAAGAGACCCTTCTCAAGGTACCCTTTTCCAATAAATTGACCATCTTTGGTCAGTACAAATTTATCGGCCTCAAATACTAACTTAAATCCGGTTCAACAACGAGCCGGAGACTAAATTCTTGCGAATGTCTAAAACATGCAGCACATCCACGAGAGTCAGTTCTTTCTCCGAGGTCATCTTCAACACCACTCTTCCAAGTCCGACCACGTTCGACGTCGCAGAGTTACCCATGAAGAATTTCCTCCCATTGATCGGTTGGTAGGTAGAGAACAGTTTCTTGTCTGAGCAAATGTGACGGGTAGCCCCAGTGTCGACCCACCACTCCCTCGAGTTATCCACTAGATTTGCCTCGAACACAACAGCAAACAGATCAAGTTCAGACGGTTGGAAAAATAGGGGTGCCCGGAAACTATTCGGGATGAAATTTAAATACGAATTTAAATACAATTATTACTAGCATGAATTAATCCTAATTAATTCAAATAATAATTTCAACAACAATTTTATCATCATGCATATTGAATTAATTCACATAAAATATATGGCGGAATAACTAAGAAATTATGTGATTATGTACCTCTTGTAGATATGGCATTTGATTAATCACGAACGTGCTACCAACTGAAAGACTTTCTCAAGTATGTCCCTTTCACCTTGCGTGATCACCGGTGGGGAGTGCTTTCAAGCAATTAAAATAACCAAGGAAAAAGAAAAATATTTTCGCTCTTGATTTTTCCAACACATGGAATCATGTACTTGGGGATGAAATAATCATCCCCTATTTATAAGAGGTGATGGCCGAAAATTGCATATTTTATGGAGAGAGAAAATCTTTTTCTTAGCCTCTAAGAAATCTTGAATATATCCCATATATTCTTTTCTCATAATAAAATATTCCAAAAATCTCACTCTCCTTATTAAGGGGCTAATTTTCGAAAATATTAGATCAAGAATACAAGATTTGGTTCTTCTTGAATATATGAGATAATCTTGTATTCCAAGAATACTTATCTTCCATAATATCTTTCCAAGAAAATCAACAAAATCTTTTCTCTCTCGATCCAAATATATCTTTTTCGAAAATTTCATGAAAAAATCAACAAAATATATCTTCTTTTATTTTAATCACCTTATTATTATTAGACTACTTAATGGGCTACTTGAGGGGCCTTTAGGAGAATTAAGATTGGACCTCCAATGGGCTTCTGAATTTCAATATTGAGCCCCAATATAATTCAGCACATTAATATTAATTAGTACCACTAATAAATTAATATTGCACTATCCATCTTAATCCATATTACGATAATATGGGCTCCCGGTTATTATTTTCCCCGTTTAAGATTATCAAGTCCATTAATTAATTAAGCTTCTGAATAGCTCTAAATTAATTAACATCTTTCACCTTGGAGTAAAGACAGCTCAACATTATTATCCGTATCGAAAGAAACTAATTCTTCACTTGCAAGATTTGGTACAATAAAACTTCTGAGCTCACCAAGAGAACGAATCACATGAGCCGTACTCGCATGCGTTTCTCCGTATTAAATCTTAGCAATCGTCGTATGATTAATAATACTGCCCAAAACACAAAGTTCGAAGTCACAATGATTCTCACCCAACATGAATCAAAGCAGTAACCATTAAGCACACACGGTCCTATTTAAGTGACGGAGATTAAGAAATCAATAACCACTGAGGTCTAATTCTTCACATTTCAGAACAGAAGAATTTATCTTCGATGTAGGTCCTCTTCAACACATACTAAATGTGCTAGTGCAATCTCTTGGTCAAGACAAGCCAATCTGAGATGTACACATCGACCTTTCACGGCGGATTGTTCAATTCCACCTAGGTCGTGAATTTGTACATTTAGTTACAAGAAAACTGTTAATGTGATCTTCCGTGATCTGGTATCACCACATTAACTACAATGTAACACATACTACTTATAATGAACTGGTTGCAATAAATATTCAATATTCAATCATATCTAAAGCAAATGCGATAAAAGATTTATTCTCATAAACAAGTGTTTAATACATGAGTTATACAAAGTAAAAACATACTTTCACGTATAACTCCAACACAGACATCTCCTGATTTAAGGAACTGTGTTCGGCAAGGTTGGCCTGATTATGATGCTGATCGGTCTTCTTTGACTGTCGACACTCCTTCGACTTGTGTCCGGGCTTATCACAATTGTAACAGTTACCTTTGAACTTCTTGTTCGGAGGCTTCGTTCCTTGCCAGCACGCTTTCTCTTTTTGTTTTTCCCGGACTCAGCCAAATCCACACACGTCTCTCCATTCTTTTTGTCGCTCTTGACTTCAGATTTCCGGTTATCTTCCTCGATCCTTAGTCTCACGATCAAGTCCTCAAGCCCCATCTCCTTGCGTTTGTGCTTGAGATAGTTCTTGAAATCCTTCCAAAGAGGCGGTAGCTTCTCTATTAAGGCAGCTACTTGAAAGGATTCTGAAAGTTGCATATCTTCGGCATGAATCTCATGAAGAATCAGCTGCAACTCTCGAACTTGCTCCATGACTGTCTTTGAGTCAGTCATCTTGAAGTCGAGGAACCGTCCGATAATGAATTTCTTCATTCCGGCATCCTCCATTTTGTACTTCTTATCCAGAGACCCCCACAATTCTTTTGCGGTCATATAGGTGGCATAGAGACTATACATCGAGTTGTCTAGCCAATTCAATGTGTAGTTTCGACACAGGAAGTCACTATGATTCCATGTGTCAAGAGCATTCAACCTTTCTTGGTCATTGCTCCCCTCCTCTACAGTAGGAGGATCTTCCCTCAGGAACCGTACGAGGTTGAGGGTGGTCAGATAGAACAGCATCTTTGATTGTCATCTCTTGAAATCAGTACCGATAAATTTTATCGGTTTTTCAGAGTGGGCAGCAGGATGATGAGGAGTAGCAGAAGGAGTAGAAGAAGACATCTTCGAATACACAGATAAAATGTCTTACGATTGTTAGAAAAGTGATGTGTGTGTAGACGAAGATGAGAGAAATGCAAACACGGACTTAAATTGAAAGTCGAGGTACGAGTTAGACTCGCTCTCCGTAAGACGTTATTGCCCCGTACACAGGTGCAATGCGGATTGACTTGAAGAGAAAATACTAGCTATCTACTAGTAGCTTCCCCGCAAGAGTACGGGTTCACTGTAGTATTGGCAAGTATAGGGACCAAGTATTATCGAACCCAAGGGAAGGTATGTATGCGAATAGATCCCTGAAGATCTACGCGTTTTAGTTAATATGAGTGTATGTTTGGGGATTGAAAATTATTAAATCTAAACTATTCTACTCTACTATTGCAAAAGAAAGAAATGAGTTAATTATCTAAGGGTTTTGTCTCAAATATAAAAGGGTAATGCTCAGCATAGGAATCCCTACGTATACTAACGGAGCCGGTACATAATCAAGATAATCGTGACGTGCAAGAAATAACCTAAGTAAAAGAATGCAAGATAAAAGCTCAAGATTCTAAATCCTAATACTTTACCCTAACACTCAACTTCACTAATCTACTAACAAGTTAATAGATTGTGCTTAATTAATGAGACTCTAATTTAACTAAGGTGATGTGGTCGTCCTCCTTCGCTAAACTGGTAGATGAATTACCCCTTTATAAACCCTCTCGTTAAGTCTACTCGTTGTTAAAGAGTGATACGGCCGTCCTCTCTCTAACACTTTTCGAACGAAATTCAAAGGCAAAGTTAAGATTGATTTTAAGAATTCATTAATCAAGAGAATTAAAACCTAACGTCACAAGTTACGCTAATTACGTACCCACAACCTACTTCTACGAGTTCATCCTACCCCAAGCATGCAAGGGTTTTAGCTAGACATGGGTTTTACGTAAACAAGAACAACTGAATAAGTAACAAACATGAACATGATAATTAGGACGAAGAAGAGATCAAACATAAACTAGGGTTTACAGAAATAAAAGAATAAACTGAAATTAAATCAATAAAAGAAGTCTCAATGTGTTCAAGAATAAAGATAAAAAGAAACGAAACTAAAAAGTAAAATTGTAATATGAATTTGTAACAAAAACCTCAAAAACGTAAACGTAAAGCTTGCTTCCCTCCTTCCTCTCCAAAAACGAACTCTAAAAGTCAAAATCTATCAAGTGATATTTGGTATCTCTCAAAAACGAGCTTGAGACGAGTATATATAAGCAACGGGCCGAATCGTGAACTCATGGGCCGAAAAACGACTTTTAAAATGCAAAATATGAAGGCGCTCGAGCAGACCCACTCAAGCGGTGGCCCTCGAGCGTGGAGCTCGAATGGTGCAAGTGCTCGGCGGTGGCGCTCGAGCTGGTCGAGCGCTCGGATTCTTCTGCAAGTTTTGGGGCGCTCGAGCTGCTCGAATGCTCGAATTTTTCTGTAAGTTTTGGGCGCTCGAGCAACGTGCTCGAGCGCTAGTGCTCGAGTGGTCCACTCGAATAACTCCCAAAATTGCTCCAATTAGCACTTTTCTTCTTCAACACTAACACCAATCGTATTCCTTCGATATCTTCTCATTCGGGCATCCGTTTGAGTCGATTCAAAGTCCTACGAACTCCGTTCTTCGCCCTCGATTCACCTACGAGAATTAAAGAGACAAATTCATCAATGTATAGAAATAATGCTCAATTGACTCCAAATACTCGATAAAATTGGCCAGAATTAGGGCATTTCGAGTGACGAATCATGACAATTTCACGCCTAATCAACCCCCCCAAACTTACCATGTTGCTTGTCCTCAAGCAACGAAATAATAAGTCAAGTGAATTTTTAGGAATGAGTCAAAGAATCAAATCATGCAAGCAAATGAATTCGAGCTTCAAAGATCAATCACAAGTATACTCACTCATCTTCCCTCATAATACTCATGCAACAACAGCAAGAATCACCAAAATCAAATATAGATGTGCACTCAACGATGTGTTTCACTCCCTCACAAGTGTATATCAATGATAAAGGGACTCACTCAATCAATCACACATATTGGCAGCCATAGGCTTGTAAGCGCTCTTAACTCCGACCATACTCTAAAAATCAATGCCAAATCAAAAAGGACTTTTCTCAAGGTTGTAATGTAGGCTCTTTGGACAAGTGGAATAACAATATGGTAAAGTGACTCAAGTGAATGGAGAATAGAAAATCAAACTTTCGCACTTCGAGATTAGGAACAGAATACTTCAAATATTTTCAATCAACACATTTTCAATTCCACTACTCTCAACACTTCCATTTTTTTCTTTCTCACTCTTTTCACTTTTTTCAATCACTTCACTTTTTTTTTCTTTTTTCGCATAAACACATGAGCTCATTTTCTTTTGCTCATTCTCAATTTTTTCTTTTTTCCCACAACTCATAACTTCATCACACCTTCTTCTCATACTCACTCAACAAACAACATTTTCCTTTTTTGACTCAATTCAATCCCTTCACTTTCACACTTTCCTATTCTCCACTCAAATTGGGACAAAAATGCTTCGAAACTGGAATAGTGTTTAATTGTGCTAGCAAATGAAATAGGCTTAAGGCTCAAACTGGCTAACAATGGACAAATATCAATGGTAAGGAAAAATTTGGCTAAGTGACTCAATAAAATAAAAGATGGCCTAAGATCACATTCGGCATATCAAACTAGACACAATCAAGAAGCAAGAACACACACAAGTTCTAGCATCCTCTAAGGTGACGATCCACTCACAAATGAAGAGATCAAGTTATGCATCAAAATCTAATAAGGCTCAAGTCTCACAGCTTTCACATCCATGCTAGTCCTAGTGAATTCTCACTCTCATCACACAAGCACTCACAAGAAAAATTCACAAGCATACAAGTTCTTTCTCAAATCAACTCTCATTCAAACACTCACACAAAAGAGTCCCTAACTCAAATCCACAAATCACCCTACTCATCAAATCGTACTCAAAGATAGCAATCAACAAGCATAAGATGATTGATAGGCATGAAATATGCAATAGCGACTCAGATCAAAATCACCTCAAGGAGCATCTCAAGGCACCAAATAACCAAACACACTCAAAGATAAGGGGTGCTCCGGTGCAATGTAACACGAAACATAAAAACTCCACCCCCCCAAACTTCGACCTTGCGAAGAGGTCTAAGTTTGGGGTTGTGGGTTACCTCAACCAAACAATTTAGTTTCTCTCAACAACGTGTCGCACTCCTTCGTCTCGAGTTGGTTCCTTCAATCTGAATAACTCCATGGTACATTTACTCCTTCGAGACAAGCCTACAAAATAAACTCTCAAGTACGAGGTTAAAACTTACGATTCAACAACACCCTAATAACATAAAACTCAAATAACTAAAAACACTCAAAAGCAAATAAAAATGGGTTGCCTCCCATTCAGCGCTATTTTTAAGGTCCTCATGCCGGACCAAGCTCAAAGGAGCTTATGGGACATCATACTCAAATTTACCTCCCTTACTCTCATAAGAGTAGTGCTTGCATGTCTTTCCTTGATGCCCCTCCATCATGAGCTCTTTTGCTTTCTTCTCATCCCCAAGTGTTATGGGTCTCAACTTCTTCTCACCTTTATCTGGAGGAGTCTTTCCAAACAGGTTCTTGAATTTGGACTTTTTCTTCTTAACTCCTCCTTTTTCCTCCAACTGGATCACGTCCACACTTTTCACTTCTTCATCCTTCAACTTCTTCCCTTTATCCCTATCAAAATAAGTCAGATGATAATGCTCATGGGTTAACTCATCAAGTGAAGGATGAACGAAATCATGAACATGAGAAAGATTAGAGATAGGAGGTGTGTCTTCAATACGAGGTATAAACTCTCATCCTCCTTCGGGTGCTTCATGGCTTCATATAGGGAAATCTTCACTTCTTGATCATCAACCTTCAACGTAATCTTCCAATTTGCCACGTCTAGCACCATCCCGGCTGTAGCTAAGAAAGGTCTTCCCAAAATCAAAGGCACGTGCTCATCTTCCTCCATCTCTAGCACTACAAAATCGGCTGGAAAAATGTGATCTCCAACTCTCACGAGGACGTCTTCAACCACACCTTGAGTCGAGTAATAGATCGTTCGGCTAGTTGAAGCGTCATCATTGTGGGTTGAAGTTCAACACCTTCCAACTTCTTGAACAACGAAAGAGGCATCAAATTTATGCTCGCTCCGAGGTCGCACAACGCTCCCTTCTTGATCCCATTCCCGATATCACAAAGAATGGTAAAGCTCCCGGGATCCTTCAGCTTTGGAGGAAGTGCCTTGTGCACTAATGCACTCACCTCGTGGTTCAACTGCACCAACTTCGACTCATCCACTCGCCGTCTTTTCGCAATCAAGTCCTTCAGAAACTTTACATAGTTGGGCATCTATTCCAAAGCATCATAAAAAGGGATATTAATATGCAATTGTTTAAAAAATTAAGGAATTTAGCGAATTTCTCATACAGCTTCTTTTTCATGAAGCGTTGTGGATATGGGACGGGTATCACAGATTTGGGTACCCCCCATTCATCTTTCTCGGTCTCTTTCACTTTCTCCCTTTCTTCATTTGCCTTCTTCCACTTAGGAACTCTCTAACCTTCTCAATGTCTTCCTCTTCAAGCACTTTGCTCGCTTGAGTGCTTTCACCCTCAACCTTCTTCTCAACTCTCATCTCTTCAATCTCATCTCTATCTTGGGGCGTCTCAGAATCAGCAAGCATCTGAGGACCTTCATAATTGGTTCCACTTCTAAGCTGGATAGTCTTGCAATGCTCTTTCGGGTTCCCCTCCGGCATGGAAGGATACTTACCCGGCTCCCTATTCAATGATTTTGCAATTTGGCTTATCTGGAACTCTATTGAGGTGAACCGCCTATTGTTCTCTTGCTGAATTCAATTCAGCTCTACATCTCTCTTTTGGAGTTCTTGATCACGCTGATCACCTTTCTTATGCAACTCCTTCACATCGTACTCCAAAGAGGACAATCTCTTGCTACCCTCCTCTACCTTTTGAAGGATAGCTCTCAATATCTCCTCAGTTGAGGAACCGCCTTCTCCACCCGGAGGTTTTGAACCTGGATCAACACCTGGAGGAACTGTAATACCCGCCTTCGGGTTAGCATATGAAAAGTTCTCGTTCTTCCTCCATTGGTTCTGAGGAAGCTGCTGGCCTCCTTGGTACCCTTGTGTGTTCCTCCATTGATTTTGAGGTGGCTGTGGACCTGGAGGTAAAAATGGTTGGCCAAAAGAAGGTCTTCCTTGAAAATTTCCACCTTGTGGATTGATTAGGCATGAAATTATTATGATTCGTCACTCGAAATGCCCTAGTTTTGGTTGTTTTTTATGAGTGTTTGGAGTCAATTGAGTATTATTTTCATAAAGTAATGAATTTGTCTCTTTGGTTTTCATAGATGGATAGAGGGCGAAAAGAAGAGTTCGTAGGACTTTGAATCGGCCAAAACGGACTCCCGGTTGAGAAGATATGAAGATTTTACGAACAAGTGTACTGTTACTGAAAAGCGCTCGAGCACCACTGCTCGTGTGCCTCCGCTCGACCACCTGATCCGCTCGACCAACATGCTCGAGCGCCTCCGCTCGAGCTCGTCAGCTCGAGCGCCCAAATTTGCAGAACGTTTTCTCCGCTCGAGCACCACTGCTCGAGCGCCTCCGCTCGAGCGGGTCAGCTCGAGCGCCTCCGAGAGAAAATTTTCAAGAATCGTTTTTTCGGCCCATTGACTCCCGTTTCAGCCCGATCCTTATATATATTCTTCTGAACACATTTTTGGGGAAGAATCCACGAAATATCACATACAAAATTGTTGGTCCCAAAAATATCCAGCGGAAAGCGTTTTTAAGTTTATCTTAATGAAAACCCTTTAAAGAATGTACTAAAAGAAAATGCAGAAATCTAAATTGCAGAAAAGTAGAGAACACCGGATTTATAGTGGTTCGGACCAACTTGTCCTACGTCCACTCTCCCTTTCTTCAAAGGGGTCTTTCTCACTCTCCAACTAACGTACTCACTAACCACTGGAATTGGGAAGTACCAGCTCCTTCGTACAGCTGCTTACAACAACCTTTCTATACAGATGAACAGGTTGAGTAGAGCTCCAACTAGAACTCCTAAAGAGTATATATAAAACTTGTATGAACAAGGTGAGTGATTGGAAGAGTTCGTGTGTTTTGTTGTGTGCTCTCGCGCGACTCTTGTATATTGAACTAATCCAAGCACTCCTATTTATAGTTGTAGGAACTAACTAGCCGTTGGGAACTAGCAATTCAAACAACCATAATTGGAGGGATATAAGCAATCAAAGATTGATTATATGATTGATTAGTTGACTTTCAATCAAGCAATCAATCAATCAGATCCTCCATCAGTTGACTTCCAGATTGCCTTCTTCTCCATCAAGAATTTCCAAAGTCTTCTTGTCTCCAGATTACACAGATGCTCCTGGTAGGTGAACTAATCCGTCTCTCTTATCTGGTCTGGTCTGGGGTCTTCTGGTCCTCATCTGGGAGAGGTCTTCTGGGGAGTCCTCTGGTGAAGTCCTCTGGTGGGGTCTTCTGGTGACTCCTCTGGTCAGACTCCTCTGGTCCAAGCTCATCTGGTCAGACTCCTCTGGACCTCATCTGCTCTGGTGACTCTTCTGCTCTGGTGACTCTTCTGCTCTGGACATCTCATCTGGTCACCTCTCATCTGGTCACCTCATCTGGTCACCTCCTCTGGTACCTTCTCTGGTCTGCACAGATTTCTTCCCCCTTAACCAAAGACCTACTCTAGACCTAGATTAATCTGTAGCTGACTAACAGGTTCAGCTAGTCCTATTATAAGTTCTTGTTTTAACATCTTCAAAACATCTAATCTATATCCTAACAATTTCCCCCTTTTTGATGATGTTAAAACTGGAAGAACTTTAAATAAAATAAGACAAGAAAATATTGAAATAACAAATAGAGATTCTAGCAGGCTGGGTCAACTGATCTTCCCCCTCAAAGTATGCTCAGCTGATATTGGGGCAAAACATCAGCTGGTCTTCTTGTGTATCTGCAGACAATCAAGTTTTTGGTACCCTACTGGGTCCAGGGGGGTTAGCACAATATTTAGGAAGCCACAAGAATAGATCATCCCTTTTTGGATCAGGTGATCTTATCTTTCTTCCATACATATCAACAAAAACACACTGAACATAAGAAGCTTCGACATGGTTATTTCTTCTAGAGGCTCTTCTTCTCTTATGAGCTTGTCCAGTAGAAGGAATAACTTGTCTTAAGGCAACAGACTTGAAATTCTTTTGATAGGGATAAGTTTTACTAGAACCATCAAAGGTTCCAGCGGGTCTGGCAGATGATTTGAAAGTCTTCTGCAGGTGAGTAGGAGTCATCTGGTTCTGCCTCTTTTGAGAAGATCCAGATTGTCTTCTACTCTGCTGGCCTGGCTGAGGTCTTTTATTCTGGGTATAACCCTTCTTAAAATTCCGCCTCTGCCTTTTGGGTTTTTGAGTTTTAGGACTCATCTGCCCATTAGGCTGAGTTGCCTGGTCAGCTGGCCTTTTACCCTTATCAATAAAATTACTAGTCTGTTCTTCTTTCTGAACATGTGAGGATTCAGGTTTGGTATAACCAAGGCCTGTTTTATCATGCTCTCTTTGAGATGAGGCAGCTATATGTGACACAGCATTGTTTGCTATAGTCAGCTGCTCCAGTCTCAGCTTGAGCTTGTCCTCACTATCTTTTACAATTTTGTTTTGATGGAAGAGTTCATCGAACTTAGCTTCCAGCAGAGTATATTCATTATCTTTCTCAATGTTTTCAGCAAGCAACTTTTCTATTAGCTTGGTTTGTTCATCACATCTGGTTTTCAAGTCAGTGGACTCTTCTACCAGAGTTTGAACTTGTTCAGCTGGTAGATCAGTTGGGTTGCTAAAACATTGTGAAAGCTTCTGATTTTCTGCTTTCAACTTTGTGTTCTCTTCTTCCAACTTTTGACAAAGTTGTATCGAAGTTTGGAGATCTAATAGCATTTTCTGCATATCAGACTCCTCTGATTGTTCAGAAAATGAAGAATAAGAAGAAGAAGAGGGAGTTCGATTGCATACCTCGTCTGTCATAAGACAAACCTCTTCGTCTGGTCCAAAATTAGATGATGAACCAGAAGTGGATACCTCATCTTCCTCATCTGCTAAGCTTCTTTTGGAGTACCTCCTGGTGCCTCTTCTACTGCATCTCTTTGAGCCCATTTCTGCAAAATTTGTTAGCACAACAAATATTTGGGTTTTTCAAAAAAATATGGATCTGCCCTGGTGACCACCGAGATAATTTCAAAACAGTGGTCTGTAGGACACACTGCTTTGATACCACTTGTTGGTCCCAAAAATATCCAGCGGAAAGCGTTTTTAAGTTTATCTTAATGAAAACCCTTTAAAGAATGTACTAAAGGAAAATGCAGAAATCTAAATTGCAGAAAAGTAGAGAACACCGGATTTATAGTGGTTCGGACCAACTTGTCCTACGTCCACTCTCCCTTTCTTCAAAGGGGTCTTTCTCACTCTCCAACTAACGTACTCACTAACCACTGGAATTGGGAAGTACCAGCTCCTTCGTACAGCTGCTTACAACAACCTTTCTATACAGATGAACAGGTTGAGTAGAGCTCCAACTAGAACTCCTAAAGAGTATATATAAAACTTGTATGAACAAGGTGAGTGATTGGAAGAGTTCGTGTGTTTTGTTGTGTGCTCTCGCGCGACTCTTGTATATTGAACTAATCCAAGCACTCCTATTTATAGTTGTAGGAACTAACTAGCCGTTGGGAACTAGCAATTCAAACAACCATAATTGGAGGGATATAATCAATCAAAGATTGATTATATGATTGATTAGTTGACTTTCAATCAAGCAATCAATCAATCAGATCCTCCATCAGTTGACTTCCAGATTGCCTTCTTCTCCATCAAGAATTTCCAAAGTCTTCTTGTCTCCAGATTACACAGATGCTCCTGGTAGGTGAACTAATCCGTCTCTCTTATCTGGTCTGGTCTGGGGTCTTCTGGTCCTCATCTGGGAGAGGTCTTCTGGGGAGTCCTCTGGTGAAGTCCTCTGGTGGGGTCTTCTGGTGACTCCTCTGGTCAGACTCCTCTGGTCCAAGCTCATCTGGTCAGACTCCTCTGGACCTCATCTGCTCTGGTGACTCTTCTGCTCTGGTGACTCTTCTGCTCTGGACATCTCATCTGGTCACCTCTCATCTGGTCACCTCATCTGGTCACCTCCTCTGGTACCTTCTCTGGTCTGCACAGATTTCTTCCCCCTTAACCAAAGACCTACTCTAGACCTAGATTAATCTGTAGCTGACTAACAGGTTCAGCTAGTCCTATTATAAGTTCTTGTTTTAACATCTTCAAAACATCTAATCTATATCCTAACAAAAATCACTTTTAGACTTAGTTTTTAGAGAGAGAGAGGAGAAGGAACGAGCAAGTTTACTTTACGTTTGGTTGAGGTTTTTCATACGAATTCTTCGTTTATTTTCGTTTCTTAGTTTCTTTTCGTTAGCTTGGTAACTTTTAACACTTTAAACTTCGTTTTTATCAATTAAATTTCAGTTCTTAGTATTTTTAATTCTTTAAAACCCTAGTTCATGTTTCATATTTTCTTTGTTGAATTAATCATGTTTATGTTCGTTATTTCTTCTACTGCTTTTGTTTACGTTAAAACCATGTCTAGCTAAAACTCTTGAATGCTTGGGGTAGGATGAACTCGTAGAAGTAGGTTGTGGGTACGTAATTAGGGTAACTTGTGACGTTAGGTTTTAATTCTCTTAATTAATGAATTCTTAAAATCAATCTTAACTTTACTCTTAAATTTCGTTCGAAAGTGTTAGGGAGAGGACGACCGCATCACTCTTTAACAATGAGTAGACTTAACGAGAGGGTTTAGAAGGGGTTAATTCATTTACCAGTTTAGCGAAGGAGGACGACCGCATCACCTTAGTTAAATTAGGGTCTCATTAATTAAGCACAATCTATTAACTTGTTAGTGGATTAGTGAAGTCGAGTGTTAGGGTAAAGTATTAGGGTTTAGAATCTTGAGCTTTCACCTTGCGTTCTTTTACTTAGGTTATTTCTTGCACGTCACAGTTATTTTGATTATGTACCTGCTCCGTTAGTATACGTAGGGATTCCTATCCTGAGCATCACCATCTCTTATTTGAAAACAACCCTTCGATTCTTAGTTTAATTTTTCTTTTTGCGTTCCTAGGATAATTTTAGTCTTTTAATTAATCTTTCAAAAAACCCAAAAACATTACACTCATAGTAGCTATGACGCGTAGATCTTCAGGGATCTATTTGCATAC
Organism: Ballota nigra; assembly: GCA_947034835.1. Classification (NCBI taxonomy): domain Eukaryota; kingdom Viridiplantae; phylum Streptophyta; class Magnoliopsida; order Lamiales; family Lamiaceae; genus Ballota; species Ballota nigra. Next base: position 4,061,470 of record OX344726.1, on the reverse strand, counting down.
ACACTTTCCCTTGGGTTCGATAATACTTGGTCGCTATACTTACCCATACTACAGTGAACCCGTTCGCTTGTGGGGAAGCGACTAGTAGAAGTTAGTATATTCGCATCAAGTCATGGATACCCATTCTGATTGTAATAAGGACCTCCCATATAGTTGGCTACTTCTTGCTGAATTGTGGGCTTGTCCGCTTGCTCATTCTCTGCTGCATTCCCTCCAACCATATTCTTCCCCAACTCAAGGTTATTAATATTTTCCATCATGGCCATCAACAGCCTTCTCGTTCCTTCACCTTCCTCAACCTGATGAACTCTTTGGAAATCTGCGTCCACGTTCCAAGCCCCGGCATTCGTGACAATGTTGTCCACGATCTCTCTACACCTCACTATTCCTTGATTCAGGAATGATCCACTAGCACAGGCGTCTAGATGGTCTTGTCCAGCCTTGTTGGCACCACTATAGAAAAATGTCATGACATCTCCCTCATTGTACCCGTGCTGCGGGCACTCTATCAACATATTTGAGTATCTCTCCCACGCTTGACGTAGGCCCTCTCCTTGCTTCTGGCGGAAGGAAGAGATCTCAATCCTTGCTTTAATAGTTCCCGATGGAAGGTAAAATCGCTAGAGGAACAGACGCTCGAGTTCGGCCCAAGTGGTAATACCTCCCCGTGGAAGCGTATTATCGTACCACTCTTTAGCTATTCCCGTCAATGAGAATGGGAACAACCTAAGCCTCTTGGCATCTTCAGATATGCCATTGTAATTGAAAGTGGAGGTTATCATTAGAAAACTCCTCAGATGTGTATGAGGATTCTCCTTCCCGATCACCCCCTTGAACTGGTTCTCTGTAAGCAGCTTTAAAATTCCCGGGGAAATTGAGAAGTTATTTGCCTCAACAGGAGGCAATGCCACTCCATCATAGTACCGTTGTGGCTGCGCTGCAAACCTTCCTCGAATAGCCATATTCTGATCTGCGTTCTGAGGAACGTGTTGAGGATTAGCAGGTGGTACTGGTACTTTTTGGGGTGGTGGTGGTTGATAAACCGGTGGTGGATTGTAAACAGGAGGTGGAGGATACGGATATGGTGGATACGGATAAGGTGGGTATGGGTAAGGTGGATAAGGTAAGTTGTTTTGTGGTAAGTTAGGATATGGGTAAGCAGGGTTGTTCTTAGGATTTTGGACAATGTTATGAGCTGGACTATTTTGATTCTGTGTACCCGGATTTTGGCTCTGGCTTTCCCCTGACGGATCTTGATTCTTACTGGTATTGCCATCAGTGTCGTCCGCCCGGTTCAATGTCTGATTAAACTCTTTCTCGACATCATCTAACTCATTAGTAATGTCCATTGGTTCTTTTCCTCCTCCGGCAGCGTTCATCCTTCTTAGAAAAGCTCGGTTTCTTCTTGCTATTGTCTCAGGATCCAGCGGTAATCTCTCTTCGCTCGTATTGCCTTGCGAGCGTGTTTTCATAAACCTGAAACACTAACAAAAGAATAAATATGCAACTGCCGAAAATACTACGAAATAAAACAGAAAAGTAAATCACTCACTACTAACTACTAAGCTATCTACAAGTCCTATTCAAAAGACATACAAAGCCATCCCCGGCAACGACACCATTGACTTGAAACGAAAATACTAGCTTTCTACTAGTAGCTTCCCCGCAAGAGTACGGGTTCACTGTAGTATTGGCAATTATAGGGACCAAGTATTATCGAACCTAAGGGAAGGTATGTATGCGAATAGATCCCTGAAGATCTACGCGTTGTAGTTAATATGAGTGTATGTTTGGGGATTGAAAATTATTAAATCTAAACTATTCTACTCTACTATTGCAAAAGAAAGAAATGAGTTAATTATCTAAGTGTTTTGTCTCAAATATAAAAGGGTAATGCTCAGCATAGGAATCCCTACGTATACTAACGGAGCCGGTACATAATCAAGATAATCGTGATGTGCAAGAAATAACCTAAGTAAAAAAATGCAAGATAAAAGCTCAAGATTCTAAATCCTAATACTTTACCCTAACACTCGACTTCACTAATCCACTAACAAGTTAATAGATTGTGCTTAATTAATGAGACCCTAATTTAACTAAGGTGATGCGGTCGTCCTCCTTTGCTAAACTGGTAGATGAATTACCCCTTTCTAAACCCTCTCGTTAAGTTTACTCATTGTTAAAGAGTGATACGGTCGTCCTCTCTCTAACACTTTTTGAACGAAATTCAAAGGCAAAGTTAAGATTGATTTTAAAAATTCATTAATCAAGAGAATTAAAACCTAACGTCACAAGTTACCCTAATTACGTACCCACAACCTACTTCTACGAGTTCATCCTACCCCAAGCATGCAAGGGTTTTAGCTAGACATGGGTTTTACGTAAACAAGAACAACTGAATAAGTAACAAACATGAACATGATAATTAAAACGAAGAAGAGATCAAACATAAACTAGGGTTTACAGAAATAAAAGAATAAACTGAAATTAAATCAATAAAAGAAGTCTCAATGTGTTCAAGAACAAAGATATAAAGAAACGAAACTAAAAAGTAAAATCGTAATATAAATTCGTAACGAAAACCTCAAAAACGTAAACGTAAAGCTTGCTTCCCTCCTTCCTCTCCAAAAACGAACTCTAAAAGTCAAAATCTATCAAGTGATATTTGGTATCTCTCAAAAACGAGCTTGAGACGAGTATATATAAGCAACGGGCCGAATCGTGAACTCATGGGCCGAAAAACGACTTTTAAAACGCAAAATATGAAGGCGCTCGAGCAGACCCGCTCGAGCGGTGGTGCTCGAGCGTGGAGCTCGAATGGTGCAAGTGCTCGAGCGGTGGCGCTCGAGCTGGTCGAGCGCTCGAATTCTTCTGCAAGTTTTGGGGCGCTCGAGCAACATGCTCGAGCGGTGCGCTCGAGCTGCTCGAATGCTCGAATTTTTCTGTAAGTTTTGGGCGCTCGAGCAACGTGCTCGAGCGCTAGTGCTCGAGTGGTCCACTCAAATGACTCCCAAAATTGCTCCAATTAGCACTTTTCTTCTTCAACACTAACACCAATCGTATTCCTTCGATATCTTCTCATTCGGGCATCCGTTTGAGTCGATTCAAAGTCCTACGAACTCCGTTCTTCGCCCTCGATTCACCTACGAGAATTAAAGAGACAAATTCATCAATGTATAGAAATAATGCTCAATTGACTCCAAATACTCGACAAAATCTGCCAGAATTAGGGCATTTCGAGTGACGAATCATGATAATTTCACGCCTAATCACGGATAGATGGCAACCGTCCCCAAGATACAGCGACTTTAAAACTTTCGACTACTGCACTGCAAATCGGAAGTTATCGGTGAATCGCAAATAGGTATCCAGAACTTTCGACTCGACTCTAATGCAATCTTAGAACACTAGAATGCTTTGGGTGTTTTGAAGACTACAGGGCTGATTTGAAGTTGGAGTGATGGAAATGCAATCTGGGGGGTGTATTTATACTAATTGAAGAGAAAATGCCACCTTTTTTGCCTTTCAATATGAGCCCTTGGATCCGGAATTTGAATTTGAACTGATCGGACACGTCCGTACGAGTGCGGGCGGCCATTCTGGTGTCGACCCACATCCGCGGTCCGATCCGGTTCCCTTTGACCCGCTCGCGCGCCCCTACTTCGAAATGGTCCGAACTAAAGCGTCCAATGCGACTAAGTGCGACGTGCGCGTGCGCGTGCCCGTGCGGGTGTGTGTCCAAGTCCTTTGGGATAGCAAGGGCTAACTATAGCACCACCACTTAGACTTAGTCAAGATTACATTTCTATAACATAAGTCTACTTATATGGAAGGTCAATTTCTTCCAATTTTCCAATGTGGGACAAGGATCTCTTTCCTTCTCCATTTTTCCTCTTCAATTTTAGGAATTCCCATGATAAATTCCCAACTTCATGTATTAACATCTCATTCACCCGAAATTGGTTTTGAGCAAATTAATACACCAAATTCATCTACTCCGAACGTATATTATGAATTTGCAATTTATTTCCATTTTCCATAAATAGAACATCAAGTTAAAATTGGTCAAACTTGGGCCAATTACCCAAATTCTAAACCAATTTCCAACATATCAGGTAAGAAATAATCGAGTGTCATCTATTCTAATATTGATCCTGTTTAGGTTATAGGGTCATTATTTCACCTTATACGTTATGCCGGATATTCATAACATTTTGTATAGCATAGATCAATCATTGTATCAATAGATAGAGAGATCACTGATAGATTGTGTGATCAATTTTAACGGTGTATTCTATACACTTAGTCATTTCAGATTCGGTCTATTTAACCGAGTCTTAATTTTCGTTGTGGAAGATCATTCTTGGAATCATTCCACACAATTTTTGTATTCGCTATTGTTATAGTGGAGGTTTAATCATGAGACTTGCACAAACTATTTTAAGAGTTAATTTCATTCGCAATTCTGTGTCTTTAGCCTTCCCCTGTTTCTGTTGTTACTATTCTGATTGCGTTGATGTTGTAGTATATGTTACAACATCTAGAACAACATTTATGCAGACACAGAACCTCCGCATATCCCAAACTTCCAAATTCTAAACAAATTTGCATGTTTTATTTATGTTTTCAATCAAATTTAATCTGCACCTTTTAGTTATATTAATGTGCACATCAATGATATTAGTCTGTGTAACATCCAATTACACAGTAAAGTTAAAAGACTTGACTCAAATCTAAATCATTTCTCGGGCCCCCAAACCAAGCTACATAATAAAAATAGGGAAAACGGGAAAAGGTGCATCGGACCCATAAAGAATTATTTCATCCCAAGTAATTTTTTATAGTAATTTTTTTGGTGTGTATAAACTCCTCAACTATTTCTTTTTTTAGTTTAAGTAAACTCTTAAAATAATATTTTTACGAATATGTCCTTTATATTGTCAAAATTGAACAAAAAGATTCTATTAAAACAAAATAAATTTATGTTTTTTTTTGGCCGACCAACATAATAAAACACGTGAATATTAAATACCAATTTCATATTTTTCTATGGGAAACCTACATAAATGATAAAACTCAAGAAAAACTAAATTAATTTTTTTTTATTAAACTAATGTCAAACCTGGTGTATACAAAGGATTAATTTTTGGGTAATTGCCTCTCATCTCAAGTCCATCATTCTTTAAAAAATTGCTTAGCACTAAACACCCAAAAAAAATTACTCTCCACTCCCAACTAGGGCACTATTCATTAGGTATACCTAGACCACCACCCCACCCCCTCACCCCCAAATTAACCCACCCATATATTAATGCACATATTATCCCTTATATATTAACCCACCCATTTATATTCAGTCCACATAATAGGCACGGCAGAGAGAGAAAATTTGAGTGGGGAGAGAGATAAAAGATGAAGATCTAGAATTCGCCAGAGAGAGAAAAAAACAAGTGAGAAGAGAGATAGAAAAATGAAGAATCTGGAATTTGAGGGGGAAGAAAAAAAAGGAGTTTGTGTGTGGAGGAAAGTAGATCCATGATAGCAGATTTTAGAGCAAATCGATCAAATTATACCAAACGGTGAGACCAAATTTGAGACACTGCGATGAGCGATGGCAGGGGGCGGCGGCGCGGCGGTGCAGAAGTAGGGGAGACTGTCCGCTGTGATGAGCGGTGGTAGGCGGTGGCAGTGCCGAAGGAGGTAGAGACCGTCGCTGCGATGATCGGTGGCAGGGGACGGCGGCGGCGTGCAAAGGCTCGAACAAATTCTGGTGGCGGTTGAAGCTTCCGGTGGATGCAAACAGGCTCCGGTGCATCCTCCCTCTTCTCTTGGATCTTCAAGTAAGTTGATGATTAATCTCATTTTTTATTCAGATCTTGTACATTGGTATGTCGTTTTTGTGTTCAAGATTTGGTTTTTGGGTTTATAGGTTGAGGGGACGAAATTTGTTTTTGAGGCAAAAATAATCCAAAAAATGGAGCTTTTGGTGCTTTCTGGGCTGAAATGGAGGATGAGTCCAGTCACCCCTCTTTCGTTTTCTTGATCACATTGTAAGAAGGCTTGGATTGAAGAGCTACATTCACTGGGAATTTCTCAGAAGCTATGAAAATGTATGTTGTTGTTTTTTTCTGGATAAAAATGTATATTGTGTTTTTTTGGGATGTAAATTTTTTTGAGCTTATAAGTAATTTTATAATTGAACTTTAACGATAATTTTTTGAACTTTAACAATAATTTTTTGAACTTTTCGGATGTTCAATTGAACTTTTCTTGAGAATTTTGTGCTTAAGAAATATTGAACGGGGTGAACATAAGATTTTGAGTTTGTGTTTCTATGTGTTGAGTTCAAGCATTGAGTCCTATGTTGAGTTGGATGAATTGAAATTCTTTGTTGAGTTGGGTAGAATTTCAGTATTGAACTTTTTAATTTTTTTTGAACTTATAGGTAATTTTATATTTGAACTTTAGTTAGAATATAGATTAATGGACTATTTTATCTTTGGTAGTAGCTATGCAAAACTTGAATTGTATGTATGATCTGTCATATAAGAAACTGATGGATAGTTTTGGGTAGATTCTTGAAAATTTATGTTGCTAACAGAGTTTGCTTTATAATTTTTTGAATTTTTCTATGTGATGATATTTAAAGAATATGTATATTTTTCTATGAAAAGTGGGGGAGTATTTTTTCTATTTAAGAGTATGTATATTTTTTCTATTAAAGAGTATGTATATTTTTCTATGAAAAGGGGGAAAATGAATTTAAATTAAGTGTGTATTAAAAAAGGGGAAGATAAATTCAAAATTTGAAAAAAGTCAATTAGAAAAAGTTGGGTGTGGGGGTGGTTGAAAATTTGGGGGAGGGGGTTATAGTGGCGTCTTATCTTATATATTATAATAGGAAAAGCACTTTGCTCCAAATGCTGCCACGTATAGCCCTCCATATACCGCCACGTGTTGTTATACAAAAAAAAACCAAAATAATTTATTCCCCAAAACCCTCTTGCTCTCCTTTTCCTTACAGAGAATTATCATTTAATCTCCTTAAATCCGTCCGTCTACCACCAAAAAAAAAAAACTCAAAATATGATCTGAGTTAATTGGGTCAATTAATCCTCTTAACTGAAGAAACGCCAAAATTTGATCTGCACTTTCCTTCACAGAATGCGAAGAGAATTTTTGATCGAAGATGACCACCTCTGCCTCTTCCTCTCCCTCTACTTTAATTGCATAAATTATGTTTTAAGAAACCTTCCCAGCACTCATCGACCGGCTTTACGGATTAGAGGCAATGGAGTGGAAACCTGCTTCCATCCATGAGCGTATTTGGAACCGAAGGTGATTGGATAAAATATATACTTAATGGCAAATACTTAATTCATTAGGGAAGTTTAGTCCTTTTGGCTTTCGGTTTCAAGGGGTTTGTATTTATAATCTTTTTAAATATGTAACATTTTTTCACTTCTCTGTGTAAATGATTACGGTTAACAACTCCCCTTTCATTTTGAATAGATCGCTCTCTGTTGATAGATGGAATTGTTCCTTTCTGAAATTTGATTTGATGGAGTAGTTTATATGTCATTTGAATTTGCAGAACTGGTGGTAGTTACAGAAAAGTGTGGCATTTGGCCCTAGGAATCATTATCCAGGTGATTTTCTTTCCACCATAAAATCCCAGAAATTTGATGTTCCAACACTTGCTAGATTACCTCCTCCCCTCCCAATGATGATATTTGTATGGTGAGGACAACACTCAAATGCATGTCTTGACCCAAAGTCCCGGACATCATGTGTCTCAACAACTTGGTGATCCATACGAATGTTGAAACTTATGCAATCAGATTGGGTACATTTACAAGTTCAATGTTGATCATGGAGAAAGTTTTAAATGGTGTTGTCATTTGATATCAATATAACATATGTACTGTCCAATATAACAATGTCTTTATGATTACACATTCTTTACAGCTATTATTATATAGAATTCTTATTAGATATTTCAGTAATTAATGTAATAGTCAGTCTGAGAGATGTTATGTTTTACGTATTAGACAGTCTTCATACATGTAATTCTTATTCTCTTAATGGCAACAAATTAAAGTTCGTGAAATCCCGTTGAGTTTGAATAATTTCAACATAAGCTAGGTGCAAATAAAAATATAATATATTGAGTAACTTAAATAAATTGTGACGCATTTTGATGCAAATTAGGGACATTTACACAATTCTCAAGAATTAGATATGATACGTTTCAGCATTTTGAAGAATTAGGGAAAAGTGACATGTAGCAGAGCTGAGTGTATCGGAGAAATTTAGTTACAAATTTTATTTTCAGTGAAAAATTAATATTTAGTCAAGAATGTGATTATCAGTTTAAACGAAAATATTATTTGGAAAAAATATTGTGTGAAACAACACAAAGTAATACCCACCCAAGTTAACTGTGTTAATATTATTAGATATACTAATGGTTCCTGAAACATATACAATTACGTACTCAAACCTCAAACTACTTGAACACATATCCTTAAAATGATGTTTTAGCAGGATACTATAACTTCAACTCACGTATTAAATTAAATATTAAATGCAAATTTCAACCTTACGTAAACTGAGCTCAAAGTGGTCAAAATAAGAATGATAATAATTCTCGACATAATTTCATCTTAGTATTCTCAAAACACATAATTTAATAATAAATTGACCATGATTACACTCTCATATACACCTATTGCATGCATAGTGCACCACTCAATAGTTAATATTGTTTACACTAAAAAGTGTAGATTGATTTTACTGGAAAGTATAGTTAAATTACACAGAAAAGTTTATATTAAAATCCGATTATCGGTGTAAATTTCAGTATTAATCTAATCACACTTTTTAGTGTAATTATAACATACTTTTCAGTACGAACTGTCTCAACCGTTAAGTGAGTGAACCATACATCAAGTGCACAAGAGAGCTACTCTTCATGTATATATTTTAACAAACATTAGTTTTTGCGGAAGATTTACTGCCTATATATTAGTTTTCAAAAAAAAGAAAAGAAATTTACCCTGAAAATAAAAGGATTTTAGATATTACAATAAAATAATTTTTTTATAACAAAACCATCAATAAGAAAGGGAACAAATAAAATTTAGTCATATGCTTAACATAAATTCAATTTAATAAGTTGAAAAAATAATATCAAGAAAATAAATTACACGTTTACTATTTAAAAATTACTATGTATTTTTTATTTCTGCCACAAAATACATTTAATTTAATAATTCATGTCATTCACAATTAGTTAATTTAATAAAATCTTTTATTGCCTGATCAAAAAGAAAAAAAATTAATCATAAAAAGTTTGTCAAAATAAATATTATTTAGGCATATGCTTAACATAAATAAGTTGAAAAAATAATATCAAGAAAATAAATTACTATGTACTTTTTTTATTTCTGCCACAAAAATATATTTAATTTAATAATTCATGTCATTCACAATTAGTTAATTTAATAAAATCTTTTATTGCCTGATCAAAAAGAAAAGAAATTAATCACAAAAAGTTTGTCAAAATAAATATTATTTAGTCATATGCTTAACATAAATAAGTTGACAAAATAATATCAAGAAAATAAATTACTATGTACTTTTTATTTCTGCCACAAAAATATATTTAATTTAATAATTCATGTCATTCACAATTAGTTAATTTAATAAAAAAATTATTGCCTGATCAAAAGAAAAAAAATTAATCACAAAAAGTTTGCCAAAATGAATATTTACAATCGGTCCGTGCATCGCACGGGCTTAAATCTAGTTTGTGTAATAATATAACAATTTTTAGAGTTGAGAGTAATTATTTAAAAGGATATGAGTGTCAAGCAATTTTCCTCCAACTTTTGCCCTCAAAGCAAATTACCCTTAATTTTTTTGGACATTACTTTTAGGTGGGTGTCAATTAGAGGACATATTTGATTCGAGCTAATAAATTTAGAATATTAACTTTTAAGTCATGTCAATTTAGGTCAATTTATGCCCAAATTACCCAATTTAAGCTATTTCTCATGTGCTACTCATGTGTTCCATCAATGTTAGTATGAAAATCTCAAATCCAAGCTATTTTTACAAAGAAACTTGTTATTTTATGACCGTAATGGTGGCAAAATGAGGACCATAACTTTTCGGGCTGACAAAATGAGGACCGTAACTTTTTAGGTTGTCAAAATAAGGACCGTGACATTTTAAATTGACAATTTAAGGACCATAACTTTCAAAATTTGTAAAATAAGGCCAAATTAAGCCTAAACTAAGGCCAAATAGGTCCGATTTGGTCCCAAATTCTAGCCTAAATCGGGCAAATTAGCCCAATTTGCATTGATTCGGGCTGATTTGTCCTAAATTCACCAGATTTTAAAGTTATTGTCCTCATTTTGCCAGCCCCATAAGTTACAGTCCTCATTTTACTAACCCCTAATTTACGGTCTTGAAAAAAGAATTTTCCTATTTTTACACATACTTAATTTACTTATATATTAAAATAATTTGAAAAAACATAAAACAATTTTATAAAACTGTAATCTTAATTAAAAAAATTAAAAATAAAATTTAGCTATAACTCTGCAGCTTAAAATTCTCCCCGTTTTATAGACCCCCACCGCCACGGCCTATATAGATTTTGTCTATAGATTCTATTTAAATTTTAAAAAATGTGAGCTTTTATGGCCTTTTTCATGGTTACCAAACGTGCCCTAATTTTCCATTCTATTTATTTATAACATGAATTCTTCTTTCATTCCAATATCTTCATATGATGAAGAAAGAACCTTGCATGTAAATCACATTCGTAACATAAGGGAGATCCAATCGGGTCGGGCCAATCATCTGAGATTCGCATGGCCTTCAAGACGATGACGTTTCATGCAATTTCATGGATTGTAGTCATTTTCCTGTTGGCAATGCCAAACCCCACAAAAGGCATAATAGGTATGAATTGGGGCAGGGTGAGTGCTCAGAGATTGCTTCCAACGCAGGTGGTGGATCTCCTGTTACAGAATGGCATCAAACATGCACGAATCTTCACTAGCGAGATGGACATATTATCGGCCTTCGCATGGAGCGGGATCAACCTCACCATGAGCATCACCGAGCCCACCATGTTCGCGGGTGATCTCACCGGAGCAAGAGGTTGGGTCCAATGGAAATCTCATTATTTCACCGTGGCCAATGCCAGGTAGAATCCATAGGGGGACCGGAAATCTTTATATTATAATATCGTGTATGATGATATGATGTGTTAATTAAAAGGATGGATGCATGATTTGCATGCAGGCGAGTAATTATTGGGGAGACGGTATTCACCAAGGGATTAACGGACAAATCTTTACTTGAGAAAGCAATAAAAAGTCTGGAGAATGTGCAGACTGCTTTGGATGAGGGGGGATTTGATATCAAGGCAACATTCACACATAATATTCAGGTGTTGAAGAGGAATCTATCAAGGCCGTCGGAGGCCGAATTCGAGGACGCCATCAAGGTACAAATGGCCGAGGTCGCGCGTTTCTTGGAGGAGCGCGATTCTCCGTTTCTGGTGAACATGTTTCCGATCTCCGACACCGCTTGGCTTAATTTTGACCCGAGCTTCGCGTTCCCCAACAACAAATCCACGCACGTCGTGAGGGACGCGAACGGGGCCGCGTACACCAACGTTTTCGAGTTCCTGTACGATTCCTTCGTCTGGGCTCTGAAAAAGATCGGCGCAACCAAGATCCACATAATCGTGAGCCAGGTCGGCTGGCCGACGGACGGCTACGAGGGCGCCAACGCCACCGCGTCGGAGCATTTCTTCAAAAGCTTGCTCCCGATGGTGGTTAGCGACAAGGGGACCCCGATGCGACCCGGGGCGCCCATCGATATCTTCATACATGCTCTCACCGACGAACCTAAAATGCCTCTCTACAATACGTTCCCTTTCACGCGCCACTGGGGGATTTACCGCTCCAATGGACTGCCCAAGTACAAGATTGATTTATCGGGCCAAGCGCGCGACATTTACCCGACCGAGGTCAAGGGGATCATGCGCATGCCGCAACGGTGGTGTGTGTTCAACAAGGACCGGAGTGATATAAGGAAGGTGCAGAGGAACTTCGAACTGGCATGCAAGATAGCCGATTGCACGTGTTTGTCCCCCGGAGCGTCGTGCAGTCAGCTGAGTTTCGACCAGAACATGACGTACGCATTCAACTCAATGTTTCAGCATTTCTTCCAAGACGAGAAAACGTGCAACTTTGACGGGCTGGCGTACGTCTCCGTGGAGGACCCGTCCACGCCCGAGTGTTTGTTCCCTGTGGAGGTGGTGAAAGGTCAGCAAAACAATTATGTACCTATAGTACTAACTTCATTTGGAAAACGCCTTCATCAGAGCCCTAAATCCGTTATCTTTCTTGCGTTTTTGCTATCAATCATGGCCACTTTCCTCTCGGATTGATAGATTGATATCTCCAAATTTGGTAGTTTTTTGAGTTGTGTCTATTGCAGAATATGTATAATCACATCAGATAGAGAGATTTTGTACAGCTGGGTTCAAGAATACAGCCTTCTCCCATCAATTCTCGGAGCCATTTATAGTATACTATAAATAAATTAGGCTCAAATTTAATAATATTATACAAAATTCAACGGCTTTTTATCCCAGTGTTGTTGTCTTCAAATTAATTTCACTGAAATATTGGTTTTCACTTTTCTTTTAATGTTTAACAAAATAAGTTAAAATGATGGTACAAAATGAGACAAATTCAAGTTAAACTATACTATTTTTTCATTTATATGTTGTCAAAATCTATTGTAATTCAAGATAAATAACAAAGTTTTACAGCAGATTACAGGTTGAAGATACCCCTCAAACTTCAGAGCTTGCAAACAACCCCTAAGGCTACTATGTTTTGTTCTGATTATCACATCCACAGATTAAAAAAAAAAAAAAAATTGTTTCTCTCAAACACAAGTCGTTCAGAAACATTCGTTGCAGTGGATAATGATCGGTGAACATAACAAGCAAAGTTTATGCGATGCTAACCTTCATTTATACCACCCGGTGAGGAACTACCACAGCAAAAACAGAATCCACAGCACAGGGCCCGTGTCGAACATAAATCTAGTTATACAACTCACTATCAGTGGACTACATTTTATAGGCAATGAGCATATCTTGTTCAACCACCACTTGCACAGACGAAAAATAAACTTAGTCGAAAGCACTTGAACAGATGAGGGAACTTACAAAAACCAAACTATCATCAGGAAACATAGCAACTACATATCCTATGTTACTTCACATTACAGAAACCTTTTCTTTCTGTTTTCAATGTAAGAGCCTCAGAAGCATTCATACTTGGGCAAGATTGCATACATGATACAGAACTGGTTTAGTCGACGTCCATTGCATTCTCTTTCTCAACTTCTTTACTCGACCATAGCTTGATTGTTCGATCATGTGAAACTGTAGTAATGTACTGTCCATCTGCCACAACATGACAAAGAAAAACATATAACTAAATTAACCATATTCTACTAGTCTTGCTAATTTGTTATACATCAATTTTGAAGATAATATTGCCTCTTTCAAAAAAAAATATTGCCTCAAAGAAGAGACAAAAAACAACAAAGATCGATTTTTAGAAAACTAATAACTGACCTCCAACAATATCCAGTGAAGTGACCTTTGATTCATGGCCAGATAATGTCTTTACAGGCTTGAAATCTTTTGAAGACCAAACCTGAAATGAAAAATCAAGATCAGGATACCACAACAAATTTGCAGTCAACAGATCAAACATATTCCAGAAATCATATGCGTACCTTGGCAGTCATATCATATGAAGCAGTAACCAAGAAGTATCCCTCCTGTTGTTCAAATTTGACTTGTGATATAAGATTAGAGTGAGCAGGAATTATGTACAAAGAATTTCTCTTCCTCAAATCCCAGATCCTGCAAGTATTATCTTCACCGCCAGTAGCTAAATGGTACCCATTGGGAGAGAAACTGACACTAAGAACCTGAAACGAGAAATGATAAAATGGTTCATTCAACGGCTAAAGGACATCCTCTTAACTCGATTAGGTTGAATACTAAAAGAGAAAGGACAGCTAATGTCAAAATACAGAAGCCTTACAGGCTTGACATGGCCTTGGAAAACAAGAATACTTCTTCCAGATCTTAGGTCCCACACACGAGCAAGTGAATCCAGTCCACAAGAAGCTGCTAAGGAGCCATCACGATGGAAAGATATTCCATAAACACTCCTACTGTGACCTTCTTGGAGAAGTAACTCCTCACCAGTTTCTACATCCCATAATCTCCATGTCTTGTCAAAGCTAGCTGTACCCAAATATCTCCCAGATGGATGGAAGGCTATCCGAGCAAGACGGTCCAAATGACCCTCAAACTTCTGCAGCACAGACCCCTCCACATTCCACAGTCTGGCAGTTCTGTCAGCAGAGGCAGTAGCCAATTGATTGTTGACGGGGGAGAATGCGATGTCAGTAGCTCGTTCAGTATGCCCCTTTAGAGCTGAAACCTTCTTCACTTCTGGCATGCTCCACAACTTTGCAACTCCACTTAAGGAACTAAGAAAGGAAAGAAAAGACAAGAATAAGTTAATGATATTCTCAAACATGTATAACTGTGGAGAAAAACTCTATAACATGCAACCATAAATCATGAAACCACAAATTGGAAACATCAACAAAACTGAAGAACAGCACTCCAATGTTAACCATTGAGATATTTCACAAGCGAAAACTGGAAGTATGTAAAGATATAGTCACAAGATGAAACTGAGCATAAAATGCATGGCACAGAAAGTTTACCAGGTGGCGAGCATCTTTCCATCATGTGAAACTGAGCATCCCGAAAGAGGCCGATCATCACCGATCTCACTACACTCTAGCTCCAATCTTGCTGCCTGCTTCAGAGACCAATCTATCTCTGCATCCAAATCCTCATCAGGGTCATCCCTTTTTCTTCTTGCACGGTGGAGGCGCAGTGCAGACTTCACAATAGAATACTTTGCAATCTCTCTACGGGCTTCTAATAATGCTTGTGAACCTTCAGTGAAAAAGGGATACTGAATATCTTCTTCAAGTTCTGAAGGTCCCACCGAGGCTGCAGCTTCTTCATCCTCGTGAGCTTTCATCAACTTTTCCAACTGACCTTCAGAATCAAGTTTCGCCATAAGCGCCCGCAACCGATCACGTCTTTCCATCTCCCTCTCTCCAAAAAATGTTATAGGTTCACCAAGCCTACGAAGCCTAACTCGGACAGCATTATCATTAGTGGGGACCGCCAAGGCCGCAGCACGACGCTTCATCAAAAGCTCTTGCACTGCTTTCTCATGCCTCTCCCTAATCAGTTTGCTTTCTTCTGAAATCTCATATTCCTGAGTGGGACCAGTGGCAACACGATTCGATCCTGGCTCTTCCTCGTCGGAATCAGAACCACTACTTCTCGAGTCACTATTGGGAGCTACAGGAGGTCTGCTAGCAGGAGGACGCACAGGTAACGGGGATAATGGTCTTGGAGCTGGGATAGGAACAGAAGGTATTGGGGCAATAGGAGGTATCAATGGGGTCGTAACAACGGGTGCAATTACTGGTAGAGCAGGTTGAAGTGACATTGCATCAACAGCTGAAGCCACAGATTCATTCCCAGAACCTGGGGCAGAAACATCGGCTGAGGTAGAGGCAGTGGTTTCTTCATCGACGTCCATGATTCCTAAACAATAAATCATAACAAAATCACTAAGTAAACTGGCATCCAACATTCGAAATTATTCTTCAAAGGAGAAAATGATATACCACATTTTAATCAAGGTAGTAAATAACCTACAGCAAATTACATATTTGCATACTTATACCATGTAATCAGTTTACCGCATTCTTGACAAAAGTGCTGTTGTGATGGGTGGAAGATTGAAAGAAGACAGAGTTTCAAGTAATTAAACACTTTAAACCGCAAACACACGAATTTCTGTGTCTTTCTCCCAAATGGCACTGAATCCTAAGCTTCAGCATTACTGTTTCGATTGATGTTGTCATTACAATTACAATTACAATACACATTTTCCTAGTGATATTCGAGGCAAATAAACCCTAATTTACAAAGATGGTTAGAGATATGATACCTTTTTCCTTTATGATTGGAACTTGGAAGACAGAATTTGCAAGCGCGAGTCCTGACACCAAGTCTCACTCTCCGACCTTGTACACTGAGGGAAGACAACGAGGGACACTCCACGAGCCGCGATGAGGCGGCCGACGGCGGCGATGGGCTTGCCGGCTTGGTCGTCGACCGGTGAGAGGGTGGCCGTGTGGAAGCGGTGGGATTTGCGGCTGCGAGTTAGGGCTTTGGTTAGGGGAGAGAGGCGCGGATGCGAATTGTACGTGTTTTATTAGTAAAAATTGAAAATCGAATTGAAATAACTAAAATATTAATTTTTAAATTGAAATCCCTATATTTTGATTTGATTTGATTTGGTTGTTAAAATACTAAGGCACGTATATATTGATTAAAAAAAATGACTTTGATTACAAATAGTTTAAAGTATTTGCACGGTTATATTTTTTCTTTTCTTTTTTTCACAAAAGCATAAAAAAATTATTTGTACAAATTTTTTTAAAACTATTTTGTAATATAACCTTTTCTATATCGATAGTCCCTCAATTTCATTATTATCAATTTCAATGTTAAATCATGCGTTCAATTGAATCCGCAAATGATTGAATTTTCTTTGTGTTTGGATGGAGAATTTGGCTATGAATGTTAGATTTACTATCGAAATTCACTCTACTTGTTTGAACAAGATATTTGTATTGATGAATTTCAAATTTGATTCTAATTCAAATTAAATGAATTTTAAATATTAAACAAAACTATATTATTTGAAATTAATAAATTTTCAAATTATTTATTTTAAAATTTCTTATATTTCAAATAACTCAATTCAAATTCAACCTTAGCCTCCTAACCTTTAAATAGTGGCAAGTTTTTCTAAGGAGGGTGTATTCAATTGAGATTCTATTGGAATTTTTTGGACTTTTAAAAGTATGTGGATTTAAAAAATCTATAAACTCCATGTAGAGTTTGACTGATTTTTTTTTTATTTACTTAGATTTTCATAAACTCTACAAGATTGTGGAATAAACTTTTTTTTTATTGATTTACATGGATTTTCATAGACCCCGGCGCTGTAACCATTGATGCAAATGTATGTAAAACACACTTGTATATAAAAAAAGTTATCCAAATTGTTTAAAAAAAAAAAAAAATACATTAGTTAAAAAAATACTCCCTCCGTCCACGAGTAAGTTTCCCAATTCTTTTTGTTGAATGGTTTAAGAAAGTGTATTTGTTTATTAATATATGGTGGGTCACATGTTGACTTTTGGGATAAAGTAATGAATAGTGTTGAAAAGTAAAGTGAATGAGTGGCATTTTTGTAATATTGTGTGAGTTTGAAGGTCAAAGTTTATATATAATAGAGTGTTGTTATTTCCATTTATGGAATGGGAAACTTACTCGTGGACGGCCCGAAAAGGAAAGTGGGAAGTTTACTCATGGACGGAGGGAGTACATTATTATTCTCATCTTCATTTTTGTTACCGTTATACATCGCCCTCATTAAAAGTCTCTGGTAGTTAAAAGAGATCTTGAAAAGTAAAATTTATTTATATTCTTTGAAGAGTAGACTTGGCGTGGGGCGGGAAATCCCGATCCCCGTGAGGATCCGCCCGAACGAGGCGGGAAATCCCCAAAGCAAACAGGGATATGGGAAATTTTTCACCCCGTAGGCGAGGACTTGGATAGTATTCACAGCCCCAGGGGATCCCCGTCTCGTTCCCCGAAGGGAGCCGCATTATTTCTTATATAATTAATATATATATATATATATATATATATATATATATATATATATATATAATTTTAATTTAAAAGTAAATTACAAATAAATATTTCATAATTTCCTACTCAATTAACTATTTATTAAAATTACATCTATATTTTATTTAATATTATGTTATTAGTTCCAAATTATATAATTTTCACTTTAGTATATATGTTAATTAAAAATATTAGAATTGGAGGTTATTCAAATTGTTTAAATTAACTTTTATTAACACCAACTTAAAGTAATTGTTGTGTATGATTAACTTTTTCTATTTAATTTTTTTTATTTTAAAAATAAGATAAAAAAAATAATTAGGCGGAGAACATGGAATTCTCGCGAGACGGGAATCCCCGACGAGGCGAGGATAGGGGGAAAAAATTTCCTATTTATTTCGTGGGGACGTGAATAAGGAATGACCCCACATCCCCGCCCCGTTGACATCCCAATGGAAGAGAGTCAAAGAAAGTCCATAAACCGTTGAATACCTAAAGACTTTTTAAGACTTTTTAAAATTCGTAGAAATCTCTAGTTATTAGAAGAGATTTTGGAGGGTGAAATCTATTTATATTTTGGAAGAGAATCAAAGAAAATTCGTGCACTATTAAAATCCATAGACTGTTGAATACTTAAAGATTTTTTAAGACTTTTTAAAATCCGTATTGAATACCTCAAAATTTTAAAAAACTTTTGAAAATTCAGATTGAATACCCCAGGTTTTTAAAGTCTAAAAAAATCCTACAAACTCTATAACCAATACACCCCTCTAAGTTCTTAGTCGATTCAATTTTTAATGTGAGAGCATTTTAAGTTAGATGAGATATTATTTAAAAATGACCTTTTAACATTTTATAAAAAAATATTAATACTAATTTATTTTAATTTGTGAATTATTTAATTTTAAATTCGTCCCATATAAATTTTTATTTTGTATTTATTAAAATTGCATATAGTCCAAGATTCCATGTTCTTGAAAAAAACCAATTGTGTAAAAATCTCCCATTCGTTGATTTTAACAACTGCACCAACATTCAAAAGAAGATCGATGACGCACTTTTGACAAACTTTGACTGATTTGGGTAGTGCATTGATGATCGTATAACAAAAATCCTCATATATATATGGCATTTTTTTTTTTTTTTTTTTTTGTGAAGCTTACTTTCCACTATTAACCATTATTTCACCCAAACTAATTAGCAAAGCAAAGATCATGTATATGGCAAAATTTTATATGAAACCTCTTCATTATAAATCTAAAAATTTCATAAATAATACTCTCTCTATCCCATTTAAAATTGCACACATACTTTATTTTCGTGTTTTTGCGAGCAAATTGTTTATTAATATTTAAAATGATAAAGTAACTTTTAAGGTAGGGTTTTAAGGTAGGGTCTATATCTCATCTACTATAAAATAACTTAAAAATTACTTTATGATTTTAAATACTAATAAAAAACTCGCTCGTTAAAACACGTAAAAACAATAAACGTGCAAATTGAAGTGAGACGGAGGGAGTATAAAAATTAGAATAAAAAATATCAACAATTAAATATAATGCGATTGACCCTGAACATTTTATACTCCGGGTAAAACTCTTAATACTTTGATCAAATATTTAATACTTTAAAATAATTTCATGATACGCTTATCATGAATAATTTTCATATAAAACTTTAATATTCCACTCTATATTTCATTTTTAGACACATGGCAATAATATAATTTAAAACGACATGCATTCGATAAAAAAAACATACATAGCAGAATGCACAAGTTTCATGCAACACTGGAAAAACAAGACAAGCACGCACAAAATCCTTGGTGACTGGTACTTGTCCAAATCCCACTCCAATCTTGGGACATATTATATAGTAAACAACATCCGGGACAAACCCCACCTCAATCATGGGACATTTTATGGTAAACAACATCTGGGAAGACGATAAAACACGCCTACGTCTACAGAAACGAGCATCTCGACAGAGGGGGAAAACAAAACTATGCCTTATAATACAACTCCCCAGAAAAACATACTCAAAACTTTGGAGGAAACTAAAGGAAATATAATACAGCAACTCCACATCCACTTCCCTCACAGCATCAAAACATTTCTAATTAAAAGGTGCGATGATCACAATCGAATAGAATGAATAAATACCACTTCCCTGTCCTCACAATTCTACTGATGCCACGGTTGTCCAACCGTGATAGCAGAATGGTGATTCGACGGCCCACAGGATGGCTGCCCCCAATACGTCGTTTTATAGCCTCCATTGATATGACCATCATGCCCTTGAACTCTCAGGGTGTTGTCAGTTGACACGTTGCCACTGTTCTCGTTCCACTGTCCCCATCCGTCATCAGCCATCCCCTGCTGTGCTCCATAAGTCATATCATTATTGTAGTTCCAACCCCAGTCATTGTTCCAGCCATTTCCCCAGGCCATATATCCACTGGGCCCACTTCCGTCAAAGTTCCACCCGTTATTAGAATAATCGGGCCATCCAATTGCCACCCCATTTTCATCATATGAATTACCCCAATTTTGCACCCATGGAGAACCGTGGTTAGCAGTTGAAGAGTTAGCCTGAGCTTTAAAGTTCTCGTCTTCATCGCCCCAACCTGTGAGTGCGTATGCTTCGTTTGGAAGGAGAGAATCGCCAAAAATAACAACAGGTTCATGGTCTACTTCCACATTGGGGGCTATTACAGGTTCTGACTCATAGTCGGGAGGCAGTTGGGAGCCAGTTTCTGAATCCCAATCAATTTCATCAATATAAAGATTGGGATCAGGCAATGGTGTGTCACAGGGATATCCGTTTATTTCAGCCCAGAAACGCTTCTTGGCATTGGAAAATGCCTCTTCACCTGCAGAGTCGTCCCATTTGTTCACATTATCATAGAGGTGAGTAAACTTCTTCATCTGCAATAGTGTTTCCCAGTCCAGTGCGCCAATCACTCTGCAAAATTCTTTCTCCCATGACGGCACAGTAGGCTGCCAATTACCCGCTGAAAATAATGAAGTAAAGAGAATTATAAACACTTGGATACTCGAATAACTCTATGCAAACTTACACAAAGATATATTAACTAGCAAAATCATTAATTTAAACATAATTGACCAAAAGATAGCTCAGAATCATGCAAAATGAACAGAATGCTCAAGCATCATACATATCCAAGTACAACATTTTGGAATATACGCTTCATCCACCAACTCATTTGACATTCTGAATTTCGAAAGTCACACATTAAAAACTTTTTCAAGTCATAATAAGTGGCTAAGAAGTTCCAGAAGACATGATTGTGTTGTGTCTTGTAGATACCACCAAAAGTTGCTCAATAAAATTCACTTATCATTTCACAAGATTAAGACTACCTTTTAATATATACAGATATCATATACCAACATCCAGCATAAGTGCCTTTCATCATGGGAATGCCACAGAGACGAAAAAAAGAAAGAAAAGAAACACAATAATTCAGGAATTAAAAGGAGAAATGATGGCATAACATCAATAAAACTAACATGCATATAAGAGAAAAAAAGGTGAAACCCTCTGCTTTCAGCCAGTACCCAAAAGAAGAATCATTCACAATTCATCTAATGCTTTCATGGACTATACAAATATATAAAGTACAGCTAAAAAACAAAAACAAAAAATTGAAAATTATTTAATTTCTGCAGCCCTCTTTTGTCAAAAGCTGATGCATTCAACCTTTAGTGGACCCTGCAACTCGTAATGAACACATCAACAACACACACTTTGCCAAACCACATTCATCACAACCACAGGAATTTCAACAAGATATTATCCAGAGGGGGAAAAGAAACCCATAATCCTTTATTTATAAATCAATAATCGATGAAAAATATACCTAATTTAAAAAAAAGGTAAAGCAACAAAACTCGAGAACAAGAACTCACAGTTTCCTCGGGGTGGCTTTTTGTTCTGTGATCTTCTATTATTATTCCTCCTCCGATTCTCCCGATTTTCCATGATAACAACCGCGAAACTTCTGGAAACAACGATCGAGAAAACCTCAAGTTAGCCGAAGAAGAACACGGAAAAGGTAATCGAACGAAAATAAATTCAATTAACGAAATTCAGCATAACAAGAAAGAGATTCGCACCTCTCGAATGCACAATCCACGAACTGGTTTCAGTCCAGAATTTCACCACAGCTACTGTTTAAAGAAACCGCAGCAAACTTGAAGCTTATAAATTGACGGTTTCCCTTTTTCCAGGGAAGGAAAAAGAATCGGAAATTGGGGAAGGCGGAGAGTTCAAACGGTGTGATTGGGGAAGGGTATATAGGGGTGGGGTGGGGAGGGGTGGGGGTGGATACGTTTCAAAACGGAGGTTTTTTGTGCGCAAGAAATCAATGGGGGATTTTATTTTCAGAGTTTAGGGCAAATTTTTGTATGATGTGATTATTGTAAAGATGATCCAAATTTAAAAGAACGATATCCTATCGGATTTAGATTCTTTATATTTTCAAAAAAGGAAAATCGCATGTCGTTTTTAAAAAACGTGTATACAGGATTTATGAGTAACTTACGGTTGGGACTGTGTCACTAAAGATTTTTTTTTTAAATAAAAATGTGATTACTTCTAAAATAAATTGGGAGTATATATACGGAAAATTATTTATAAGGGTATTAGTTGCTTTCATTAAAGAGTATTAATTGTTTTTATCGAAAAATATTAATTGCTTTTACTGAATAGTACTTCCTCCGTCCCAAGGGAATTTGCACTCATTGGATTGCACGGGGATTAAGAAAAGTGATAAAGTAGTGACATATGGGTAAATATGTGTATATTTATGTGAATGTGCACGCAAATCGATGTTTCTTTTTTAGGTAGTGTGCAAATTGGTTTGGGACGTCCGTAAAAGGAAAATGTGCAAATTCGTTTGGGACGGAGGGAGTATAAGTTATTTACTGAAAATAAACTAATACTCTTCAGTGAAGACAACTAATACTCTTCAGTGAAGACAAGTACTACTCTTTAGCTAAAACTATTAATAACCTTCAATAATTCATGTATGAATCAATTTCACTCTATACATACTTTTTAAAAATATGTATATAAAGTATATTATTTTAAGATAAAAAAAAATTAATTGCGGTTCCCTTTAAATTAAATAAAGTCATTTTTTTTTTCAAATTGAGATGTATTATTTCAATATAAAAATTTGAAAAAGTGATATCTACATTAAAAAAAAAAAGTGATAGCATATTTATTTTTAAATGGTAATGATTTCACACATATTTTTATTAGAATTTATTTATCATGCTTTTATCATTATGAGATCTTTTAAATAAAGTTGACATAGCAACAATTAATATGATTCAATGCAAATAATTAATATTATGCAGACGAATTTGGAAACAAATATTAATAATATTTTGTAAAACAATTAATATTGTTTAGTGAGTGAAATCAATCAATATTGTTTAGGGAGTGAAATCAATCAATATTGTTTAGCAAACTATTAATATTATTTAAAAATATATTTTATTTTTACATGCAATTGGTGTACACAATAATGCTCTCAATTTACATTAATGGATTCTCTAAATAAAGACCCATTTTGGTAATAGTATTACGAGAAAATAAATTCCCCATTATTGTTACTTGATCCTCACTTTTTCCTTATTTTTGGAGTTTCCCAATTTAATACTCTCCAACTACACGTATTTATTCATGACTAGTAAAAACCTTATTGTATTTCTTTTCCTAAAAAAGAAAAAAAGTAAAGAAACTTATTGATTTTAAGACTAGTGACAATAAAATTCATAATGTACCAAATAATGCATAATAATTAAATGAGAGTAGTTAATCATATTAGATATAGTCTTTCTAGGATAATTCATTCAAACAAATTCCCAACTAACAATGTGAATTTTTTTAATTGACACGTGACTAATTTTTTTTAGAAATATCAAAAAACGTTTCAGGCGATTTAATTGTTGTCGGCAGAATTAGAATTTTACTTTA
This sequence comes from Ballota nigra, assembly GCA_947034835.1. NCBI lineage: Eukaryota > Viridiplantae > Streptophyta > Magnoliopsida > Lamiales > Lamiaceae > Ballota > Ballota nigra. The sequence goes on along the minus strand of OX344726.1, from coordinate 4,037,532 downwards.
ATTTATTGTAATTTAATTTACTTGAGTCTTTATTAAACCAGAATAAGTTATGTTTAGATTGTACTTTTCATGATATAGTAATAATAGTCTTGGTTGGGGCCAAATTGGGACGTGGAAGTCCTTTTATGCAATTTATCAACCCTAGTTTTGGCACTAAATTATTAAGTTCGTTGAGTCTTCATTACTCATGATAAGGACTGTCTACAAGCCGTTGGGAGGTCACGCGTAAGGACCGTGTACATAGTACATACATATACATATACATATACATATACATATACATATATATATATATATATACTCTAGTAGATATCGTAAAATTTCAAGTATCACTATTATATATATATTTATTAATATTGTTATGCATATATTATCATTGTCATAAAATATGATTGATTTTATAATAATGATAGTATATATGTATAATTGTGATAGTGATTATACGTAATAGTGATGGTTGTCTAAATCGAGTTCAATTGAGCTCGAGTTCACACAAATTTTTGTTATTGTTAAATATCTAAAGTGTGAATCATAATATGGAAGATTTTGGGCAAATTAGAGATATAAGATTCCATAATGGATTAAAGGAATTTACAAGAAAAGAACTTACAGTTGGTATCAGAGCCCTTGGCTTGGACGTCTATGTTTCACCATGAAAGTGCTATTATGATCTTCTAGTTTGGATATGTTATGTGTTTGGTGAATTTTCTGAAACTAATATATTTTTCACTTAATTTTTTGTATTTGTTCGACTTTGAATTTCTCTTGCACTGTGCAATTGAAATGTATATTTAAATAGTACTACCTTTTTCCTGTAACAATCTTCACAGTTTACTTTTTCAATGATTTTTATATGAGAGTTGATTTGTAGTATTTAAATAAATGATAAAAAAATTATGAGGGTTTATTGTTTAATTTAAGTAAATAAAAAAAAACTTGTTTTAATATGTAATTATTAGTGAAATGAGCAAAGTATTTGGGGATGAATGTATAGTATCAACTATTTTCAGTGAATAGTTGCAATTGTTTGCATTATATAATTATGTATTTATAGAAATAGAAATAATTGTAACATGAGTACAATAGAATCAATTGATATTGTTCAAAAATAAATTTAAATGGTACGTTAAAAAACGTTGACAAGTATAACTATTATACATCATCAAATTGTTGTCTTTTCATATTTTTAGGTGGTTGTTTGCATTTAATATCGTTTGTAAAGAAATGATTGTTGTCCAAGAATGATTTATATCAAGGTGTGGGTAGAGAAAGAGATAAAAAAAAACACTCTATTGTATCATAAATTAATTGAAAGTAGAACTCAAACTGCATTATTTCATTTGGATTCGTCACACGCCTCATTTATTATTATACATCATCATTTCACATAAAAAAAAATTAAGAAAAGATCTCACAAAAAAATACATCAGAATAAAAATAGAGGAAATTTTTAATATACCCATTTTTTTTTTTTTTTTTGTCAACTTTGTCATTTTTTCTACCCACCTCAACTTCAATTTTTAAACCGATTTTACTAGTTAATGATCATGATACATTTTTTAAAACAATAAACCACAATAGTATAGTTGACAAATTAAAAGAAGAAGAAAAGGAAAGAAAACCAGCTTTGCGTTTGCGAATAGTAGTAGTTGACAAATTTGAGTTCTACTATTCACAAATGCAATTTGAGTTTATATTTGAAAATTAAACAAATATGATATGACACTAAATTCTATCCTTGATAAAAAAAAAAATGATGTTGAGTTTGCGAACTATTTTACACGTACTGAGTTTATATGGTTAAAAATAAAGGGTATATTTGCTTTTAATGAAGAGAAAAAGTGTGTAAATATAAAATAAAATAAAATAAAATAAAATAAGGAGCTTATATATTTAATTCTGAAAAAATAAGATAAATTTCTAATTTGACCATTTTCCTTGAAATGCTGCATTATTAATCCAAAATTAACCCATGGTGATCAAGTTTGTATTCAAGGAATATAAAATTAAAATAAATTTGTTTGTATATTTATTTATATTATTCTTGTTATGTAGAAAAAAAATCAAAAGGCTGGCTATGTGTTAAAAAGTTGCATACCTTTGTTGATGACCTTTTTCTAACTAAGAAGATTAGTGGCTGTTTTCCCAGGTTAAGATCACCAAACAAGATCAAGAAATCATGGAATTTGGCTAAGTAATATTCAAGAAATTATTTTGCAAGAATTTGGACTTGTATTGAATTGTTCTCCTCCTCTTCATGTACATGAGGGGAGTATTTATAGACATACAAAGTGGCCATGTGTCACCATCTTGGTGGTTTAACCATTGGATCTTTGCCAAGTGTTAGGACACTTGTACAACATCTACATTATTGCTCATTGGATGGGTGCCAAGTGTTAGGACACTTGGACCATATCTAGGCTAGTGACTCTTGGGATTCCCAATGTTGTACATGGTCTTTGGCACTACTGAGATACTCTCGACGGTGACCAGTTGCTCGCTTGTTCGTCTTCGTTAGATGTCATGGTCCTTTGCGTTCCGAGCTGTTCGCTCCTCGCTTGGGATTGTCTTACAATGTTGTTCGCACCATTGCGAAGTTGTTCGCCCGAATTGATCTTGGTTTGAGCCGCTTGCACAGCTGTTCTTTGCAAGGTTGCTCGCCCAATCCTGCTTGCCATGTTAGAGTTGTTCTGCAAAACTGTTCGCCTTACAAAGCTGCTAGCTCCACAAAGCTGTTAGCTTTTTCCATTCGTTATCCTGTTATCAAGTTTAGTGATAATCTTTCGTTGATTAAATGCAAAGTTGTTCGCCCATCAACAATTGCCCCCTAGCTTGGCCTCATGTTGAATATGGATTGAGCAACTGAGACCAAGCTACAATTTCATCTTCGAACAATGGGCGAGCATTCACGTGGGCGAGCAGACGACCAGTAGCGAACGCCTTTTCGTGTCGCGACGGTTGGATTCCCGAGGCACGGAACGCGAGGCGTCGCGTCAGTCACGCGCGACCCCCAATTTGCCCATAGGGGCCTATAATTTTTAGGAAAATTGCATTTTCGCCCCAATTTATCCTTATAAATACGCGACTTCTCCTTCATTTCTTTCTTTCTTCTTTCGCTTCTCACGCTTCCGCCATTAACAAACATTTCAAAGCTTTCCGTCTTCGTGATTCTTGCGTCCAGACTTTAGATTTCGATTTGTTGAAGGTAGTTTGTTTCGTATTCTCTTTTTCTTCCTTCAATTTTCGTGAATTTTTTCTCTTTTCTATATTTTCTTTAATCGTCACTGTTACTCCGGCCGTGAACCGCCATCGCGCCGCCGTCTCGTAGTAACGTTGCTGCTGTGATTTTGATATCGGTCCCATTGTATTTAAAATTTTTCCAAAATTGGTCAAACTTCCGCCTCGTTATTTTGAATGGAGTTTACCCCCTCAAGCTCCTCTCAATCCGGACCCGGACGAAACCCGGAAAAAAGACCCGCAGATCTGGATTCTCCGCGCAGATCTGTTCGCCAAGCGTTGGCGAATAACCCGCGCACGTTGTTGGTGGACGAAGACACGGACTCCGATGCGAGCTCCGTTGTTCGCTCGGTAGAGACGTACGCTGTTGATCGCTCTGGCGAGCAAGAAAAGATACAATCTCTTGCTCGTGAACCCGAAACTTCTTCCAACCTAGGGGAAGACTCTGCAGAAGTGGCCGCGGAGATAGAGGGTTCTGTTGATCAAGAAGGCGACCAACGAGTTGGCGAGCAGCAAGGCCCTACTCTCACTTGGGAGTTTTTAAGGGAAATCAACTTTCCCATCTCTCAAACTACACCAGAATCTCGAATCCCGGAAGGGGTTGTTCGTGAAAACGAGTGGGCGGACTACTCTGCTCGCTACTCGAAGACTTTTATCCCCACATCGAGGGTAATTATGAAGGCTCAGGATGGGGACTATGCAGCGAGCAAGGTTGCCAGTGTTGTTATTGAGGATGATCTGGCGAGCATCCGTGAAACGTACAAAATCCCCTACGATATTTTCATGTATGTGTCGAAGAAAGGAGAGACTGCTGATCGCCCCCCTCCTGGCTGCACGGCGATCAACTTGGATGTGCTGAACACGGGTTTCCCGCTCCCCGTTCATCCGCTCATTGGCCGTTTCTTGTCTGATATGAATCTGGCGATCACTCAAATCACTCCAAACGGTTGGAGTACTCTTATAGCCTTCATGACTCTTTTTGGTCTTGAGGGTTACAAGAACAAAATAACAACTGCGGAGCTTCTTTATGCCTTAACCATTTCTGAGGACGGTGTTGGCTAGTATTACGCTAAGGCGAAGACCGGATTGAAACTTGTTGAAGGTGTCCCCAATAAGATTAAGGGTTGGCATTGCCAATTCTTCTTCATTGGTGGAGATTGGCGAGCAACTGAGGGATTCGCTGGCGGGCAGGCGCGCATCATGTCGCCAGAAGGCTTTGGAAAAATCAAACGTAGGGCTACTTTTGTCTTGCTAATTCATAAATAGGACTAATTTTAATCCTTTCCGTTGTTTTGCAGGTCCAAGGAATTTGAAGTGGGGGCATCCCGATATCAGCGACGAATACCTCTTCACCTTAGCCATCATCTCTCTTCGCGACGTTGCTAGTCGCGACATACACCATCTCACTAAGGCTCATTGTCGCAAACTTGCTGGTTTAATTACGAGTCCCCACCACCTTGAAGCTCAGGCTGCTATCCCTGAAGGTAACAAACTTGCTCGTCCCTCATTCTTGCTCGCCTAACCCTTGTTTTTTTTTTTTTTAGATCAACAAGTCACTGTTGTTGTCCCGGCTATGCCCGAATCATACTATCTGCTCGCCGGACGAGTCAAGCAAATGGCTGAGGCTTCAAGAAGGAAGATGGATCCTCCCCTTGCCATCATGCGCCTTCGGGCAGGAGAGAACCCTTCTGGTCGCCCAGCCGCCGGAGCTGGTCGCCGCAAGCCTGCGGCCAAATCTACTTCCTCCCCGCGAGATGTAAGGAAGGAGAAGGAGAGGGAAAAGGAGAGGGAGAAGAAAAAAGCGCCGCGGGACGATGATGCTCGCGGCACTCGCGGTGATGATCGCGCCTCAAAGCGATCAAAGACTGTGGCGGAGGCGAGCATCGCTGCTCCCCGATCTCCTGCTTCTAAGTCCACCTCCTTGGAAGTGGTGGACGAACAGCAAATGGTCGCTGGCTTGGTGGCGACCAAGAGATGGGACAATCCCAAAGACACCTCTTATTTGGGTTGGGACCCCGTTAAAATCAGAGAGTGAGTCCCTCGTCCCCGACTTATTTGTTGTTTACTGCCTAACACCATGTTGCTCGCTTACTAACATTTGCTTTTTATTTGTTAGGTATAACCCAACACTTTACCCTGGCCGAGGGGCAACACTCCACCATCTCTCCGTTGTTAAAAATGTCCCCTCCTCGCTTCGCGACATCCCTGATCTTCCTGTTCGTCGGGCAGCTGAAATGGTCCCAAGGGCCTGGACCAAATCGGCGAACACTCTTATTGCTAACCAATCTGCTAGCGATAATGCTCGCCTGGTGGAGTACAACGCTAGCCATCAGTTGGTCCAGTCTCAAATGCTGCTCGATCAAATCATGGAGCTCGAGCGAACAAACCGTGATCTAGGCCGTCGCGTGGAGAAATTAGACGAAGAGAAGACCTCTGCCATAAATGAGTGCAAGGCCGTGTATGCCAAGGAGCTAGCTTTGATGGAGAGGAAGATGGAGGCCTCCTTAGTCGGCGAGAAGAATGCCTTGGACAAGGCTGAGAAGATGTTGTTGGAGGTGAAGTCCTCAGATTTAAGAGCCGAAAGGGCTGAAAAAGAGCGAGCAGACTTAGCTGCTCGACTGCTCGCTACCGAGGCGCATGTCAAGAGGTTGGAGGAAGAGCGCCAGAACATGATCGAATATGAAGTCCATGAGCAGGAGGTGTTGGACAAGACCAACTTTGGGTACATCTGTGCCTTTGCGGAATGTTTAAGGTCTGTCCACTTCGCCCACGATCACAATCAAGATATTCGTGGTGCGGTGAAGGCGGACTTCATTGAGTACGTGAAAAATTATCCTCCTCCTCCTGGCTCAACCTTGTTCGTCTCCGATTTAGCCGACCTCGGCTTTCCCTTGGATGTCTTCGGCGAGGAAGTCGATATTGCTGCCCCCACTTATGGCGGCCAGCCTGACCCTGTTCCATCGACGACCAACGCGGCAGCCACTGATGAGGTCTTTGAAGGGTTGCCTTCGCTTCCCTTGACTCCTATAGACGGGGCTGGTACAAGTGCCCAGGGCGAGCAGCCGAGTGCCCAGGCGACCAGAACTGCAGATGCTCCTCCACCTCCCTCTTGAAGGCTTAGCTTTTATTTACAATAGGATGTTTTTTCTTTTTGTGCTTATTAGCTCATCCTCATTGTAAACATATTTTTGACTCAATGAAATGAATACTTTTGCTAATCTACAAATTTGTGCCTCTTTGTTTGTCTTATTTAATTGCTCGCCTCTTTCTTTTGCTTATGACTTAGTTTCTAAGTGTTCCTTTTTTCTTAAGGTAAACACTTAGTCAAATTTTAGGTTGGTCAATTGGTTCTTACAGAACTTGACCTTTAGTTGTTTGGGCCATTTTGGTCGCTTGTGGACTTGGCCTTTCATTAGTGTGGGCTATTGGTCCATTAGGGATTTAGCCTTATTTTGCATTCAATATGCTTTATTATTTGTCTTATAACAGACTTGTATTTTGCAAATTTTTGGGCGAGCAACTAAGTAATTTGGACTTAAGGCTCAAAAACTAAAATTCAGCAAGACAAAAGATAAATGCAATTCTGCTCGCAGGACTTCATTGGTAGTACTTCTTGAGTAAAGTTGTATTCCAGGAGTATTGGGACGACTTGCCTTCCATGTCTTCAAGGTCGTATGTGCCGTTGTGCCACTTATTCGTCACCTTGTATGGGCCCTCCCAAGTCGGGCCAAATACTCCTAGTGGTATCAAAACTTTTCGGAGTACCAAGTCCCCAATTTCGAATTCTCTTGCTTTTACTTGAGAATTGTAGTACTTTGCTGCTCTTCTTTTGTAAATTGCATTTTTTAATTCTGCTGTTATTCTTTTTTCTTCAAGCAAGTCCAACTCTGCCGCCATTGCGGAGTTGTTTGTCTCTTCGTCGAACGCAGTTGTTCGTTTTGTTGGGACTTTTAGTTCAATCGGTATTACTGCTTCTGTCCCGAACGCCATTGTGAATGGTGTTTCGCCTGTGCTTGTTCTGTGGGATACTCGGTATGCCCACAACACCTCTGGTAGCTCTTCTGACCACTTCCCTTGCTTGTCAACCAAACGAATCTTCAGTATATGCTTGATTATTTTATTCACTGCTTCTACTTGACCGTTCGATTGGGGGTGGTATGGTGTTGAGAAATGTTTCCTTATTCCCCATTTTTCGCAAAAATCTCTGATCTCTTTTCCCTCAAACTGTCTCCCGTTGTCCGTCACTATCGCCTGAGGGACCCCGAAATGACACACAATATTTTTCCATATAAAGTTGATCATTTTCTCCTGTGTGATCCGCCCGAGTGCTTCTGCTTCTGCCCATTTCGTGTAGTAGTCAACAGCCACCACTGCGAATCGAACATTTCCTTGTCCCGGTGGAAAAGGTCCAATGAGGTCAATTCCCCATTTCGCAAACGGCCATGGACTATTGACTGAAATCAGTTCGTGTGGGGGTTTGTGAATGTTCGGGGCAAACAGTTGACATCTATGACAAGTTCGGGCAATCTTGATCGCATCCTGGAGGAGGGTTGGCCAGTAATATCCTTGCCTTATTGTTTTATATGCCAAGGCCCGTCCTCCGGAATGATTTCCGCATACACCCTCATGGATCTCTTTCAGCACTGTTTGTCCTTGCCCCCTAGCCAAGCATTTCAGAAGTGGGAGTGAAATTCCTCTCTTGTATAATTGTCCGTCCATCATGGTGTATCTTGCTGCTCTTTTAACCAACTTGTTAGCTTCAAACGGGTTGTCTGGCTTTTTATCATTTTGCAAATACTCAATGATTGGTATTCTCCAGTCGTCTTCTTCGAAATTTTCGTCGATCTGATAGATTTTGTAATCTTCGGTTGACGGTTTGGACATTCTTGTTAGCGTCACTTCCGACAATTCCGCTGGTCCGGTACTGGTTGCTAGCCTGGCTAATGCATCTGCTTGAGCATTATTGTCTCTTGGTATTTGTTCAATGTATATTTGTTCGAACAAGGAGGCCAAGTGAGCAACAATTTTTTGATACAAAGCCATGTCTTCATCTCTTGCTTCATATTCTCCTTGGACCTGGTTGACGAACAATTGCGAATCTCCAAAGATTTGCAACCTTCGTACTCCAACTGCTAATGCTAGGCGTAACCCAACGATCACAGCTTCGTACTCTGCTTCGTTGTTAGTCGCCATGAACTCGAATCGAACAGCTGAAGTAAAAACTTGTCTATCTGGGCTTATCAAGACTATACCTGCCCCTGATGCTGTATTAGTTGATGATCCGTCAACATACATGTGCCAGGGATGGCTATGCCCTCTCGTTGGATCTTGGGGGAAAGTCAGTTCGACTATAAAGTCTGCTAAGGCTTGCCCCTTGATCGATGTTCGAGGAACATATGAAATCCCGAATTGACTGATTTCCAAGGACCACTTTAGGAGCCGACCGGCCGCATCGGGTCTGTGCAGTATTTGCTTGAGCGGAAACGTTGTCAACACTTCCACCTGGTGGTCGAAAAAATATGGACGAAGTTTCCTAACGCTCATCACCAGCGCATAAGCTAGCTTTTCTGTTGGTGAATATCTGAGTTCTGCTTCGTGCAAGGCATGACTTACATAGTAAATGGGTAGGTGGAATTTTCCTTCTGCTCGAACGAGCACTGAACTGATTGCTACCTCTGAAGCCGCCAAGTACAAGTATAACTTTTCCCCTGGGATTGGCTTGGCAAGAATTTTTGTATCACTGAGGTACTCTTTCAGCTGCTCGAACGCTTGTTGACAGACGTCTGTCCATTGAAATTTTCCCTTCTTGATTGCTTCGAAGAACGGTCTGCACTTATCTCCGGATCTTGAAACGAACCTGTTCAGAGCTGCTAAGCATCCGGTTAGCCGTTGGACTTCTTTAACTGATCTGGGTGGTTGCATCTCCATGATCGCTTTCACTTTTACGGGATTTGCTTCAATTCCACGCTGACTAACCAGATGTCCCAAGAATTTCCCAGAATGGACTCCGAAACTGCTTTTCTTGGGATTCAGCTTCATATTGTAGGTCCGAAGTATCTCAAATGTTTGAGCCAGGTGCTGTAAGTGATCTTCCTTTTTTGAGCTCTTGACAACGATGTCATCCACATATACCTCCATCGTCTTCCCAATGTGATCATCAAACATCTTGTTAACCAGTCTCTGATATGTAGCTCCAGCGTTGATTAGCCCAAATGGCATTCTCTTCCAGCATAGCAAGTTTTTGTTGGTGTAGAACGTTGTGTGCTCTTGATCATCGGGATGCATCGCGATTTGATGATATCCTGCGAATGCATCCATGAACGTTAGCAGCTCATATCCGGCGGTGCTATCAACTAGCTGGTCAATATGAGGTAACGGGAAGTTGTCTTTTGGGCAAGCGGCGTTAAGATCTGTGAAGTCGATGCAAAGTCTCCATGCTCCAGTCGCTTTTCTAACCAACACTGGATTCGCCACCCATTGCGGGCATAACGCTTGTTTAATTAAGTCGTTATCCAGCAGCTTTTTAACCTCCACGTCAAGCGCCTCGTATTTGTCGGGCCCAAATTTTCTCCTTTTCTGATGGACTGGCTTTTTCCTCGGGTCGATGTTGAGTCTGTGGCAGGCATGTTCGGGGCTGATGCCTACCATGTCTGCGTGCGACCATGCGAACACATCGAGGTTTGCTTTAAGAAACTCAGTCATGTTGGTCCTGTACGGCTCTGGTAGCTCGGACCCTATGAAGAGTTCTAAGCCCTCTTGGTTCGGGTCGACTCTTACAGTTTCCAACTCTTCAACCGGGGTAGCCCTTCGTTTCTGGCCTTTCCATCTGGGGTCAATAATGGGCCCTTCTGCCTTTGGCTCATTTTCGGTCTCCATCGGTTCTGCTCCCAGCCGTGGCTCGATATCTTCTGCATCAACGTCCGCTGGGCGAGCAGCTTCTCTATCTTTTGTTTGGACAACCTGCTCGTCCTCGCGTTTCTGCTCGTCTTCGCCCAACTGTGCGCCTACACACAACTGCTCGTCAATGCGCGGCTGTTCGTTTGCGCACAGTTGCTCGTCGACTTCCATTATTTCAGTGTCAATAGAAGTCATGGCCTCGCTATCGTCTCCGTCCTTATTTGAGCACCTGTCTGTCATGTTGACTTGATGATCCTGCAACTGTATCTGCAAAAGACACGCACGAGCCTTCTTCTGGTCTCCTTTGACTGTACCTGCACCCTTCTTTGTTGGGAATTTTAAACAATAATAGTACGTTGAAACAGCTGCTTTAAATTCATGCAAGAAAGGACGGCCAAGGAACCTGTTATAGGTGGACTGTTGGTCTACAACCAGGAAGTCTACCATTCTATTCATTTTCCTCTCCGGGTCCTCGACCGATACAAGCTCAACTGCCAACGTAACCATTCCTAGCGGGGTGGTTACAGCATTCCCGAATCCTACAATCTTGTGATCGCAGTCTTTGATGTACTCAGCGCAATCTCCCAGTTGATCCACCGTGCTCTTGAACAGGATGTTCGTATAGGAACCAGTATCGACAAGTAGACGGTGCACTTTTGTCCCCATGATATTGGCACAAATGACCAACGAGTCATTGTGGGGAGTGAGTACTCCGTCTAAGTCTTTTTCTGAGAAAGTCAGGTCCCCCATTCGTTTGGTTGATGGATTCGCGCCTACTTCCATCACTTGATCCACTGCTCTCAGTTCCGCTTTCCTCTTTCTCTTTGACATAGGTGGTCTCCCATCAGAACAACCACCTACTGGTCCAGTGGGTTCCAGCATTAGGATTTCCGGGATATGCCTTGCTGGGGCTGATGGGACCTTCCTTCCCCTCTTACCAATTTTGCTAGGTTGGTCATCACTGTCTCCGTCATCCGAACTGGATGGTACCGGCGCCCTTGGTCTTTTACCTGGTTCCCTTTTCACGAATTCGGACAGCTTTCCTTCCTCATAGAACCTCCACAACTGCTTCAACAGATCTCGGCACTCGCTTGTGAAGTGGCCAATGTTCTGATGATAAGCACAGTATTTGTTCGGGTTCAGTTTACCTCTCTCTTGCCTTATCTTCCGTGGCTCTGACAACATCTCCCTGTCTTTAACGTTGTTGTACACAGCGTCCACGGACATAGTAAGGACTTGACTCAACTTTTCTTTCAACTCAGCTCCATCATTGAATGACTTCATGTTCTTCGGAGCTTTGTAATCGCTTCCTCCCGACTTCTTGCTAAACTTCTTTGGATCGGCTTTGTCTCCCATCTCTCGGTGTAGAGCCTCCTGCATTGAAACATGAATTCCCGCTTTGTGTCTGAACTCTGTGTATGTTTTCGGGCAAGTCAGATGCATTTCCTTCCACAAATCAGTCCCTTTCTTTAAACCAGCCATCACTGCCACAATCTTCGTGTCCTCACTCACCATCTCGCCCTCCAGTAAGACTTTATCAAATCTTTCCAGAAATTGCTTATCAGACTCCTCGTCTCCCTGCCTAATATCTGCTAGACGGTGTCTGTGGGTCAAGTAAGACCCGGCAGTTGAGAAGTGGGACAGAAACTCTTTGCTTAGTTGGGCAAAAGAGTTGATGGAACCAGGAGCCAATGCTGAAAACCATCTGTGCGGGCCATCTCCCAGGGTGAGTGGAAAATTTCGGCATTGTGTGGCGTCGGTTGCCCCCATTGAAATCATAAAATCCGAATATTTTGTCGCATGAATGCGGGGGTCCGACGTTCCCTCGTACAAATTGATGGCTGGGAACTGTATCTTCTTCTGGATTGGTGCATTGAGGACAGATGGAGATAACGGTGAAGAAGGGAGAATAGTCGATCCAACACCTCTTTCCAATTGTCTCTGTAATTCCTCGATCGCCTTTTTCATTTCCTGCAATTCATTTGGGGGAGTTCTCCCGATGGAAGGCTGTTCATCGTGATTGGGTTCAGTGACCTCTTCACGATGCAGTCCCTTGCCAACGGGACGTTTCTCCTGAGTCGTCTTCCTAGCGGCATTGCTAGCTCCATTTGGCCCTAGTCGGCCGAAAGTCGACCTCCTGATTCGGTCATGCACCGATGGGCGAGCAGGATGGCGTGATCGCTCCTCGTTCCTTCGGGATGACTCCCTCCTATTTACGTTCCTTGTACCCAGTCTCTCCAAAGCACTTGTTCGGGAAGTACTTTTGCTTGACTCATCTGCTCGACTTGGTGATGATTCTCCTCTGCTTCCTAGACGTTCGCTCAATGGAGCTTTTCCTTTATTTCTATGAACTTCCTCGCTGTCGGCCTCGTCCCGACGTGCATCTTCTCTTAGTTTACTTCTTTGTTCGCCCGTACGCTCCTGCTCGCCTGCTCGTCTGGTCGTCACAGGTGCTCTTGACGGTCCTGCTGCTTGTCGATTTTGTAATGATTGAAGGACAGCAATGGTTTTGCTAGTTCTTCAGGGTTTTGAGCAAGAGCTTCAACTTCTGGTGGAATCGTGTCAATAGTGACTTGTATATTCCTCTGCGAAGTTGCTCTTACTGTCCGTGCATGTCCTTCGGTGGAAGAAACCCTAGTTCTTGGTCTACGACTTGGAGATATACTCGAATGTCGTTCTTCTTGTGATCTAACCATTTTGACTATCAAAATATGGATAATAAGCAAATGAGTGGAGTAAACTGGTTCTTGCAAACACTTTCCCCCAAGGGTTACTAGCCTTGTGTGTGATTATAAAGGTTTGAAAACCCTAGTTCATGCACACATGCATTAAAACCCTCAAAGTGCTGTAAATCTTTATCCTAAGAATATGCACTCTTATTTTCCGGCAGCCTCTTCCCGGATTCCGGCGAGATTATGCAGATTCCGGTGGAAATCTTCAAACTTTCTTCGAATTTTTATAAATTGGAGGTTCGAACCCTTCTTCTAGCGCCAATTGTTGATGACCTTTTTCTAACTAAGAAGATTAGTGGCTGTTTTCCCAGGTTAAGATCACCAAACAAGATCAAGAAATCATGGAATTTGGCTAAGTAATATTCAAGAAATAATTTTGCAAGAATTTGGACTTGTATTGAATTGTTCTCCTCCTCTTCATGTACATGAGTGGAGTATTTATAGACATACAAAGTGGCCATGTGTCACCATCTTGGTGGTTTAACCATTGGATCTTTGCCAAGTGTTAGGACACTTGTACAACATCTACACTATTGCTCATTGGATGGGTGCCAAGTGTTAGGACACTTGGACCATATCTAGGCTAGTGACTCTTGGGATTCCCAATGTTGTACATGGTCTTTGGCACTACTGAGATACTCTCGACGGTGACCAGTTGCTCGCTTGTTCGTCTTCGTTAGATGTCATGGTCCTTTGCGTTCCGAGCTGTTCGCTCCTCGCTTGGGATTGTCTTACAATGTTGTTCGCACCATTGCGAAGTTGTTCGCCCGAATTGATCTTGGTTTGAGCCGCTTGCACAGCTGTTCTTTGCAAGGTTGCTCGCCCAATCCTGCTTGCCATGTTAGAGTTGTTCTGCAAAACTGTTCGCCTTACAAAGCTGCTAGCTCTACAAAGCTGTTAGCTTTTTCCATTCGTTATCCTGTTATCAAGTTTAGTGATAATCTTTCGTTGATTAAATGCAAAGTTGTTCGCCCATCAACAACCTTGTATTCGTAGGTGTCATTATTTCATATGATATGACATTAGGGCCTAACTTTTTGTTTTGTTTATTAATTAAAGTTAATGTTTTGATGACAATTTTTCAAGTTAGGTCCAACGCAAGGTTTTAGTTTCAACTAGACGCTTAGTTCTAATTACACTAAAAAAAAAATGCCTACAAAATTAGAATGACTTACAAAAATTTTCTAACAAAAAAATTCGTAGTAAGAATTGCCTACAATTTACCTACGAAATTTTCTAATTATGAAAGTATCTACATTTTTCGATCTAAAAACAAATTTGCCTATGAAATTAATTTGTCTACGAAATAAAAATTTTAGATATAATTATCTAAAAGTCATTTGTCTACGGAATTTTCGTAGACAATTTTTTATGTAGATGGGGAAGGAAAATGCTAATACAATTAGAAATCTTTGTAGGCAATTCGTAGGTAATCTCCACTATGAATTTTTTTGTTAAAAATTTCGTAGCCATATTAGTAATTCAGTATGCAATTTTATGTTTTCTTATAGTGTTAATTTCAATATCTCAAATTTAAGGTTCGTTGAGTATCAACCTTGAAGTTTGACGGAGAAATTTCATCAAAACCTACTTAATTTAATTACTTCTTTTGTTCTCAATGATTCTTCACACTTTTGGGGACATATTTTTTTTAAAAAACAAACATGTGTAATGAACATGATATTAAAATTGATGTGTAAATTTTATTATAAAAGTAATGAAATTAAATGTGGTGAATGTAAAAATTATTAATGATATTTTTGTAAATATGCGAATATTGTGAAAAAAAAATGTTAAAGTACGAATTTTCATCTATAGGTTGTGCAAAGTATTTGAAGATGGAAGGATAATGAAAAGACAAAAACTTATGTGAGACTATCTCATGACATGAGACAAATTAACGTCCACCAATGTCAAAGTGTTAATGCGTCATGCCCAAATTATAACTTAATTATATGAGACTGTCTCACACAAAACTTACTCGACTGAAAATAAAGTTGGATGTATTATAATTTGTTATTTAATTGTAATTTTTTAAATTAATTATCTACGTAAATTTGGGTTCAATTTTATTTGATAATAGTTGATGCTGCAAATTTCAAAACTATCATAATTTTGAAGTGACTTTCTTATGTCACATTAATGATGCGCCAATTAATTTAGCCCATGATGCACTTATGAATTTGACAAAATAAAAAACAAAAAACAAAACCATGTGAAGAAATATATTGCAAATTAGGGGCGAGGGTATATTCGTCATTAACTCATAGCGAATATACCCCCCTCTCTCAACGTATATTTTTTGCTTCGTTTCCTAGTTTTGTCCGAGTAATAAACGATGTCGAAAAGGTGGAGTCTCGTCTGCCTCTCTCTGATCGGCGCCGCCGTCTGTGGAGCGGCGGAGTGCACCTCGCCGGAAGGCAATCTTCGGATGCGGGAAGGCGCACCGTTCAAGATTGCACTCTTTGCTGATCTCCACTTCGGTGAGGACGCGTGGACGGAATGGGGCCCACGCCAAGACGTCAAGTCTATCCAAGTTATGTCTGCCGTACTGGATAAAGAACAACCAGGTTCGTTGATGATAAAAAGCTTTGTAATAAATGTTTATTTTTAGTTGAGTGATCATCATATACTGTTTATGGGCTCGTAACTATATAAACTTACCATGTTCAAGTTTGTTTCAAATATTATAGCTTCAAATTTTTTGTTAAACTTGTTTGATAATTAATTAAGGTAAATCAGAGCGAGCTTAGTTAACACGAGCCGAGATCGAATATTTTTAATGTTATATATACTTAATGAAGCTCGAACCAACACTATAAAAAAATATAAAATTCTCTACAGAAATTGTCAATAGGTTTACGAAATTTCCTACAAAAAAATTCGTAGTGGAAATTACCTACAAATTGTTTACAAAAATTTCTAATTGTATTGATATTTTCCTTCCCCACCTACAAAAAAAAATTGTCTCCGGAAATTCCGTAGGCAAATTGTGATGTAGACAATGTTTTTAAAACCGGACCGGTCACTGAACCGGACAATCAACTGGGTCACTGGGTCACTGGTCCGACCGGTTCAACCGTTAAAAAAAACCGGATAACCCGGATATATATATATATATTATAATATACCCATCAAACTCAATATTATGATCAATTATTAAAAAATGCATATTCAAATGTAAAAGTCAAAATAACTAAATAAGATTCATGCAACACACCAAATAGTTTTTTAAAATTAACTACAAACTATATGTCCATAAAAATAAAATCTGAAATATAAATCTATTACAATTAAAAATGATTAATAGTAATTATGAAATTCATTCAATCCCAATTGTGTATGACTGTGAGTGAGAGGCGTGAACTGTGAAGTGTGAAGGAATGGGCGGTAGGGTACGGAGAAGACAACGTTTCATCTCCCGACTTCCTCTCTTTTTAATTTTTAAAATTTATTTTCAAATTTCAATCAGACCGGGTCAACTGTGAACCCGGGTCGGCGGTCGAACCGCGGTTTTTAACGGTTCGCAACGGTTTTTATGTAACCCGGTTTAAAGTATAACCCGGACCGGTACCGTGACCGGTTCCCGGTTAAACCGGTCGAACCGGCCGGTCCGGTCCGGTTTTAAAAACATTGGATGTAGATATATTTTTGTAGGCAAATGACTTGTAGATAATTATACCTAGAGATTTTATTTTGTAGGCAAAGTTGTTTTTAGGTTGAGAAATGTAGATATTTTCATAATTAGAAAATTTCGTAGGCAAATTGTAGGCAATTCTTATTACGAATTTTTTTGTTGGAAAAATTTTGTAGGCAATCCTATATTTTCTTGTAAATAGACTTAACAAAAACTTAAAATAAGTTTGATATTTGTATATGGAGTAGGTCTTTGTACAATAGATGCTTTTGACAACTCAAATACATTTTTCACTAAAATAACTAAAAAATTGTCAATAAAATTTGTAAATTTGGCTATAACATTTTTAACAAAAAAAATTTTTAGTGAGGATTCCTACTACAATGCCTACAATTTTTTTTAATTATATAAATATATTTATTCCTTCTGAACAAACAATTTCTTTACAAAAATTTCACTGACAAATTGCTTGTAAGGAATTTTTTGTAGACAAACTGCTTACATTGTAATTAATTACCTAAAAATTTATTTTATAGACAAATTGCTTGTATGTTGAGGAACGAAGATGTCTACATGATTATGAAAAAGAATTATTGGAAATTTTTAAGGCAATTTTTTTATAGTGTTAGATAATTTCAGTTGTTTTTACTGAAAAGTGCAGACACTTTCAATAAAAATTGCAGTTGTTTTTATTTACACATTTTAATAAAAACGATTACAACTTTCAGTGAAAACGATTAATACTGTTTAAAAATAAAATTAATTTGTAGAATACACGTGGTGTTATGTAAATTAGTTCAATCGAATTTTTATGGCATATACTATTTCATGCACGTGCTTATCAAGTTTTTTGGGACCAATATCTTTGTCCGTCTAGACTTTAGACTCCTTCTAGATGTCAATCTTTGGACTCATGGTCAGTGGTAAACACACATTATGTGGATCTAATTTGATGATACAAACAATTCAAACAAAACTTGGACATGTCAATGTTCAAGAATTTATTGCATCAAAATGAAAGTGATCAAGAATTTTAATGTCACATACCCACTTGTAACAATGAGATTGGATGCATATATACAACAATATAATTGAAAGGTCAAATCCTTGAATGCTATGTGACAAGATTCAATTTATATGAGAGAGATAGATGAAAGCTATATGACATAGATTACATTGGAATCCTATACAATTTCATGTTTCCTAAGTATTCATTTGTAAGAATATTGGTTCCTGATCAACACCCAGTTTGCTGCTTGTCTGTTTCTTTAACGTTTCTCTCTCTTTGTTTTTTCTTGCCATTTTTATGTTGTGATTGATACAATGAATTCTAACTGGATATGCAGTGTTTATAAGGTGTGGTCATGTAATTTTCCTGTTCTTGTGTGTCCCTATTTGTACAATATAAATAGGGAATGACAAAATTTTGTATCTCGTGCAAATCAAGTGCACTGTTTAAACAATATTAATTATTTTTACTGAATAGTCACAATTGTTTGCACGGAACAATACATCTGTCCAACTGATAATATTAAGTTTGATAATGTTAAGTGAAAACAATTGATACTATATAAAAATGCAACTTAATTATCTAATACCAAACATCGTTGTCATCATCATCACGTGTACTTAAATATAAATAAATAATGGACTTTTATTTTTTTTATTAGAGTAATTCTAGTTTTCACTTGATTGAATGATATGCACTTGAATTTTGAAATAAAAATACCTCAAGCATAAATTAATAATACCCCAAAAATAATTAGTGATATTCTAATAAGTAATCAGTAATATACCAATTGCAAAAAAAAAAAAAAAAAAAAAAAAAAAAAAAAAAAAAACAGTTTAGTGTGTGTTTTGAAAAATCCAAAATTAAAGTAAAAATTGAATTTAAAATTCAAGTGTATACTATGCATTTGAGTGCACACTAAAATTTGTGTATTTTTTAAGGATGGATTGTTGGAAAAAGTAAAGTTTTGACACATAATGGTTTAACTACTCAATTATCTAACATATGCTCAAATTGCTAATGCATATCCATATAAGTTGGGCAAAGTCTCATATGCACCAAGTACACGGTGCATTTACTCAACAATTGATATTGTTTATATTGAAAAGTTGGTTCCAATTACACTGAAAAGTTGGTCTCAATTACACTGAAAAGTTTACACTGAAAATAGTTTTTAGTATAAATTTTTCAGTGTAATTGAGACCAATTCTTCAGTGTAATTGAAACCAACTTTTCAAGGCAAACAATATCAATGGTTGAGTGAGTGCCCCATACACTAAGTGTACAAGAGAGTTACTCCATGAGTTGATCAGGCTAATGAAGTGGGAATTGATGGCAGATTTTGTAATATATCTTGGAGATGTGATAACCGGCAACAATATAATGACTAAAAACGCAAGCTTGTATTGGAATCAAGCAATCTCACCTACAAGAGACAAGGGAGTCCCATGGGCCTCAATCTTTGGGAACCATGATGATGCATACTTTGAATGGCCTTTGGAGTGGTTCTCACAATCTGGAATTCCTAAACGACGCCGTTCATCCGCAAATGGTGAGAATCGAGCTTTGAAATCTCGTTCATGTTACTACACCATTGTGCAACAGGAAATCTGACGTCTGAATCAGGGTGTAGCTTCAGAGGTACGACGCGCCTGGAGCTGATCACAAGTGAGATCGAGGAAAATAGATTGTCCTACTCCGAGGATGGTCCGGAAGATCTATGGCCTAGTGTTTCGAATTATGTTCTTAAACTGAGTGATGGTCGAGAAGTTGTAGCGTATATGTATTTTTTCGACTCTGGTGGTGGGTCCTACCCAGAGGTTATATCGGACGCTCAAGTGATGTGGTTTCAAAAGAAATCCGAAGAGGTTAATCCTCACTCAAGGTAACACATATATATATGACTATTGGTTGATTTTGTCAGCACAAATTTATTATTGCACTTTCTTCAAAAGGTCTCGTATCAATTTGGAACATTTTTAGGGTTCCCGAGATTATATTTTGGCACATTCCGAGCGAAGCGTACAAAGAGGTGGATCCAAGAAAATCGCGCTGCGTTGGCTCGATTTTCTTGGAGGATGTGGCTGCTCAAGAGGCTGAGATGGGGATAATGGAAGTTCTTGAACAAAGACATTCGGTTAAGGTAAGGTTTACTTGTGTTACAAGTTTTTACCCTACTATCAATGTGTTTGCAACTTCTGTCGTTTGGTTTGAGGGATTGTCTGAAATTGTCTTTATAATTCCAGGTAATTTCGTCTTTGGTTTGAGGGATTGCACAGGACCATGACTTTGAATAGACTAGGACGACTATCTCGTATACAATTTGATCCAGAAAATTTGGTTCTCTGGTTCTAGTCTATCCGTTTTTCGAATAGTCGTTCTAATCCAATCATATCCCGTAAACCAAACGGCCTATTCACTAGTTTAGAATCACTTTTTTTTTTTTTTTATAAAGCTGTTAGACTTTTTTTTTTTTTTTATATGAGGCTATCATGAAAAATGGGTAGTCTTGATTTGTATGGTTTTTATGTGTGATCAGGCTATATTTGTTGGGCACAACCATGGATTGGATTGGTGTTGCCCATATAAGAAGCTGTGGCTATGCTTTGCTAGGCATAGTGGATATGGTGGGTATGGAAATTGGAGTAGAGGTGCAAGAATGCTTGAAATTACGCAAAAGCCCTTCTCTCTTAAGTCATGGATTAGAATGGAAGATGGACACACACATAGTGAAGTTCTCTTGAGCTCTTGACGTTTCTCATTCTTTCTTTTCTCAATAAAAAGATAAATAAAAAGAATCAGTTTGATTTCTCTATTTATTTTTTTTATATTTTAATTGTTATTTTTTTTAGAATTTTAACATGTGTAATTGTGTGCATATGAGATTATTTGTTGAATGTTTAATGATGCATTGGACCATTCATCCCAACAATATACCAAATAATGATACAAACAATTTAATATAATGTAAAATAGCCAAATCTCAACATAATACTATTGAGGCAAGGCAAAATTTCTACCAAATCTCCCGTGCAATTTTGATCAAAGTTTGACCCATACACAAACACATTGAAATGTATAATGGGACGTATTAATTCATGTTAAAAAAAGTATTAGTTTATATGCTCAATATTATTGATGCTTTTATATTATACAACCAATACTTTCATAATACAAGCTGATGATTTTCGTTATATGAACTAATTATTTTAGATTTTTTTTATATGGTTCCCGAAGAAGTAAATATTAGCTTCTTGAAATTTTGTGGTCAAAATTGGATCATTGAAAAGGCTACTATTGAGGCAATTATTTGAGTTTTGTTTGCTTAGATTTAGTGGGCTGCGTCTTGATCCTTGTCCACGGATTGTGGGCCCATTTCATTAAATAGGCCCATCTAAATATTCAGGTGTTCAAGCAACTCATAAGGAATGTTTTGAAATTGATTGTGTTTAAATTTGAAGATGTGACTTAAATTGATTTTTTTATAATAAAATCAAAATGTGAGTATTTGGAAATAACATGCTTTTAGCCAAATATTTACTAAGTAGTCAATTTTAACAAATTCTTAAAAATATCCCTTTTAATTGAGTTTTCACAGTAAAAATGAGATTAGAATTACAAATAGAGTAAAACAATTTCAAAGACAAAATAAATTATGGAAGCTATAACTACTAATAGAATTTGCAAACATACCCAAAACTTACACATAATCACTTTTTTTTTTAAAGTGATTATAGGGTGTGTTTGCAAAAAATTATTTTTTGGATAAGTGATTAAAATTAGTGATTATAGAATAATTGCTTAAATGGTAAAAGTTGATAGTGTTTGCAAAATTTGTTTCAAAAGCTAGTACAATAAATAATATTGTTAGTAAATAATGGATAATCTATTAGAAGTAGGGGGGAGGCAACTTTTGGTTTATTGCTTCTCACAACTTATTTAAGTTAGTAATAGAGAAATAAAACACTAAAAAATATTTTAAAAAGTGATTTTAAATGATTAAAAAATTTTGCGAACACACCCATAATATTTCGGAAAAAAATAAAATCTGCAAACGCCCTCATAATCTAGTCTAAGCCAATTACAATCTATGCATGAGAGAATATCTTTAACAAGATTTGGTTCAAACTTTATGATTCATTTAAATGTCTCAAAATTGGTGGGAAAAAAAAATCTAATTCGCCATAGGGGGGTGGGGGTTGCAAGGGGAAAGGCCTTATTAGTTGGATGAGTGGTCAGGAAAACTATGATAATTAAAATACCCACAAGTCTACAATCATTGCTTTTTCAACTTTCTGAACTGAAATCTTCATGCTTAGATATGTTTCATGATTTTTCTTTCTTATTATTTTTGCATTTTGCATGCGTTAGTTTTACCATACAATTTAATGTATTTTAAAATATTATTAATTTCTTAAAGTAACGATATAGAGCTCATTCAGTGGTGGATTTTATATGGAGTCCAACACCAGCATAAAATACTCGTACAATGTAGCATGATATAAATAATTTATGCTAATATCGGACTCAATAAAATACTCACATCATGTTCCATATTAAAATCACACATATATATATACATACACACCTTTTGTCACGTATTTAATTCTTATTTGCCAAAAGAATTCCTCCCTTTGCTCACTCAAATTTTTTTTTTACAGTTATATTTTTTTTACACTAATATATTTATACCTTATTATATTACTTTACATATATCAATTTATATTTATTAATTAAACTTAATTTAATTTAAAAAGATAAACAATAAAGTAACAATTAAATTAGGGACGAATATTATCACCCTTCTCGTCATCTGAAAAGTTTGTTGGTTCCAACCATAAATATAGGGATGACAACGGGGCGGGTCTGGGACAGGTTTGGCCTGTCCCAGGACCCGCCCCGCCTAGTATTTCTAGGACCCGCGACCCGCCCCGCCCCACCAAATTTTCGCATGGGCCCGCGCCCGCCCCGGCCCGCGAACCCGGCGGGTCTTACCCGCCGGATCCGCCAAACCCGCATGTTGATTCTTTTTTTTTTTAAATTATATTTTTTTAATTTTTTTTCTCTTTCTACTCCTATTTTTACATTACAAAATTAACATATCAAATAACTTAAATTCATACACAATATTATTGAATGATGAAGATTGAAGATTCTAGGAATGATAAATATTTTTAATACTATTATTAATAATTATATATATATATTATATATTTAAATTATAATTAATTATAGGCGGGGCGGGTCCGACTAATACCAGGACCCGCCCCGGACCCGGCGGGTTTTTGGTCAAACGGGTCCAAACCCGCCCCGGGACCCGTTTGACCGGTTTTTTACCCGGCCCGTACGGGGCGGGTTTGTGGCGGGTCCGGGTTTAGACCCGCCCCATTGCCATCCCTACATAAATATGGTGTGAACATGTTTGCTCAATCTCAGTTACACCACATTCTTACATTTAACAAGATTTGAAAAACACATGATTCAAATCTTAGATCAATCTAAGGAGCTCATTTTTAATCCCTATAATAATAATGATTAAAAAAAATCCCAATAATAATGATGATAGCATTTGCTGCCAAAGCAGAGAAAGCAAAATGTTGTAAAGAAGAATATACGACACTGGGTTGCATCATTTTCTTGACTCACACCATCATTACATTGGCTAATCATGAGCTAATCCTTGAATTAATTAACACTAATTTTACTTAATCTAGTGTTCAATTAATTCCTCTAATTTTCATGATTTTTTTAAACCACTTTTCTGGTCAACTTTGCTTGGCCAAAGACTGATCACTACTAATTGTCAAATTGATTAAATCCATTTTCAAGTCAAAAAACTTTAAAAGTTGATTTGGAATTTGTGGAAATTTGTGGAAATTTTTACAAAGACTTTGTAGCATAATCCGAATGAGAAAGTCAAATAAAGTCCAATAATGTATATAATATAGGTCCAATTAAAGCATTCTTTTGTCAAATGGGCAAAAGCAAGATTCTTACCAAAAACATTTGTAAGAATGTTTCTTTTAATTGATTAGGCCCAGAAAGCAATATCATTAAAAAGAGGGACTTTGGATTATGATTTAAGCATAGTTTCAAAAATCATACCTACTTCATCATAATCAAAGCCAATCTTTCATACTTGATTACTCTTTCTTTATGGACCATTTGGACAGCTAAAAAGTCAAAAACCCACTTTCTGCTCTTCTTTTCCTCAAATATATATTTTATTTATTTATTATTTTCTTTATTTATAGATGGGTTATGGCCTTATGGGTCATGGGTCATGAGAAGGAGCGGGAAACTAAAAAATGTGTACATAAGAGATAACTTTACTTGTGTCTAAATAATCCATTAATTTTTTTACTTTATCAATTTTGGTTATGTTGGATAAAAAAAAAATTAAAAAAAAACATGTAAGAAAAATGTACGTACATGGTTCATTACGTGGAGACATTAGAGTCTAAAGTTTTGGGGGTGTACTAGAATAAAGTGGGTTCCAAATTATCCAATGGTCACATGAAAAAACCTAGTATGGTCATAGGTAAAGTTGAAAGTTCACCATTGTCCAATCTAATCAGGGTCCTTTTTATTTTAATTTTTTTTTTAACTTTTTCTTTGGGGGAGTAAATTGTACATGTATTGTTGTGACATAGTTGAGAACTATCCTATGTTAATAAAACCTAGAGTAGTCATCGATCAAATATTAAATGAAAATAAATGAACACGTATCTCTCTTGCATTATGATGCAATGCACTAATATTAAGGTGTGGTTTAGTCTTAGTCAATTTACAATTTTTTTTTCAAAGAACGACTCTCAGTGGCCGTTTCGTTTATGGAATATGATTGGATTAGAACGACTATCGAAAAATGAATAGACTCACCAGAAAATTTGGACTAGAACCAAATTTTCTGGATCGAATTGTACACGAGATATTCGTTCTAGTCTATCCAGTGTCATGGTCCTATGCAATCTTTTAAACCAAACATAAGATTACCTGAGATTATAAAGACAAACTCAGGCAATCCCTCAAACCAAACGGCCCCCGAGAACTAAGGACTGGGGTGTTAAAAACTATACAAATAAATGGATTTTACACTCTTCTATAAATTTGGACTTTTAGATGAGAATTTTTTTTATTTTTTTAAATATCAAAGTTAATATGCTCACACAACTCATATGTCCTGGTTCAAACCCTATAATTCTTTCATGAGGCGTAATTTTCTATATGTATATTAAATCAAGAAAGATACATTACATTAGAGCTTAGTGCAACTCATTAAGTAATACAAATAGTGTTACTTCGAATTCAAATATTTTGATTAGGGATGTGCACATCCGAATGGGGATAGATTTTTTCCCATTCCAAATATTTTTTAAATTGGCACATTTCATCCTCCATCCAAGTACTTATCAATCCTATTATATATTTACGCTTAAAACTATGACATCTCTATTTTTTCCTAACACATTCATTTTCCCTCTCTTTTTTTAGACAACTAATTTTCTCGGAAAATGCTACATATACCCTTTATGAAGATTACTTATCCAATAAAATTATATAAAAAAAATATAAAATAATAAGAATTGAAGAGAAAGAAACAAACATTGGAAATAATGACATTCATTCTCCACTTTAAGCTAGGGTGGATTACCTACAGAATAATTTTTTTTATCTCCTATTTTTCTTTCATGTATTCATTATACCACTAACTAACAATAATAAAATAATACATCATCATTAATTAAAAATATTAATTTAACATAAAATTACATATACCTCTACAACTTCTAACACAAACCAAACACAAATTTCCTATTCTCAAAAAAATTCTCATCTATATATATTTTTTTTTCCCATTTTGGGCATGATCCATCCACCAACTTAAATGCAATTATGAAATGTCAAATGAAAATTTTAACTCCACGTAATTACTCAACTTAGCTGCTACACCTACTCATAAGTTTGGTGGGTCCGAAACCTAGCATGAAAAATTGGAAGTGCTTTTTTAACGGAGAAAAATTGGAAATTAGCAAATGGAACAAAGGTAAAAGAAAGGAAAAGAAGAATCCCTTAAAGTGCATACTTGATATGGAATTTTCAGCTAAAATCATTCTTGGGAAATTATGGATTTAAAAAAAAAAAAATGAAACGAGACTTTTTTCAGGATGATTCTGGGAAAAAGGTAAAGATTTATGGTGTAAAAACTCTAGGTAATAAACGCCACGAAAGAATAGGAAGTAAAAGAAAGTTGAAAAGTTTAAAGAATATCATTTTTAGACAATATGCCCAAATATAGATCGATGATGTTTTTCAATTGTTAAAATAAAAAGCTTATACCATATGTTTTGTCATTGAAATGTGTACCTTGATAGTGAGTGTATTGTCATTTTGTCACCACTGGTAAATTTAAAAGAAACATTGATCAATTAAAGATAGAGACCTTAATGAAAAATCTTGTTAAAAAATTATACACGTCAACAAACACTTGTTTTTAAAAAATTATATTTTCTCCCTTCCGAATTAGTAGGGGTGTAAGTGAGTTGAGCCGACTCGCGAGCTACTCGTGCTCGACTCGTAAAAAGATCGAAATCGACTCGAATCTAATCGAGTCGAGCTCGAGCTACTCGAGTAGCTCACGAGTTCGAGTTCGAGCTTATAATTACTCAGCTCGCGAGGCTCGCGAGCCTAATCGAGCTTGCACAGTATTTACTATTTTGCCATTAATTTTATTTATTAATTATATTATATATAGTAATATTTTTAAATATAAAATAAAATATATACAAATGGTACGCTTACGTTCTTATAACTTAGAATGGAAATCACGTCTCATGACCCATGAATTTTTTTTTTTTTTTTTTTTTTTTTTTTTTTTGGGAATATTTATCCATTTGACAATGTTTTTGAATTTTTTGAATTTTAATTAATATTATTATATTTGTGAACTTTGAGTTTTAATTTTCAAATGTAGTCGATATGCAAGATATAGACAAAAAATGGACTAAAATACGTTTTACATTTTATTTTTGTAAAATAGTAAAGTTATCGAGTCGGGTCGAGCTCGAGTTTATCGAGTTTTTTGACGAGTCGAGCTCGAGCTAAAAAATTTGGGCTCGATCGAGTTCGAGTCAAGTTTCGAGCTTCGAGTATTGCATTCGAGTCGAGTTCGAGCTCAGCACTACTCGGCTCGACTCGACTCATTTACACCCCTACAAATTAGTTTGCTACTTTGCTATTTGGCCTTTTAATCTAAATTGAATTTTATTAATAAAAGTGAATTAGTATATGTAAAATAATAACATAATATATAAATACAATAGTGTAGAAAGAACGTAATTATAAAAAAAAAAAAAAAAAAAATTGTTTAGAGAGGAATACTTTAGACAAACAACTATCAAATGTGGGATAGGAAGAATACTATATAACAATTCTAACATAAAAAGAAATACAAAAATGCTCGAGACATTTAATCTTTAAGCATGTCGTGAGATGCACGGAAATTAAAATGTTTCATTCATCCCACAATTACTTTCACGTTTGCTTTATTTGAACGTCACATAATTAATTTTACGTTTTCTAAAGTGAAAATAGTTATCTCATAAAAATTAATAAAGTAATTTTACTTTATTTAATAATATTCAATCACACACTCACTTACCCCTTTTATATAATCTTCTACTATAAAACTAGTTCGGAGACAGATTGAGTAGAATTTTATCTTATTCAAAATGTGTGTAAAATATATAGTCCTTTTGTCTGCCAACATGACGAGATTAATTTCAAAAAAGCCTGAAGTTTTGTAAAAAAAATATTTATGTGAAAAGTGACAAGATTTACTAAAGAAAACAATTTGTGAGAGCAATTTCAGGCATGGAAACAGACATATGGAAGTGGTCAATAGGGAAGCTATTGTGAAAATGACACATAGAGAAGAAAAATACAGTGGCCCATATTGTACTCACAAATTCTTGATAATTGAAAGATCAATTGTTAAGCACCCCCACCCCCACCCACCCCCCACCTTAGTTTTTTCTAAAGTTGCTTTCACAATCACTCTCAATCAGCACATGATATGCTTTTGAAAGCTAACTAAACAAATTGCTGTAAGCCTGTGCTTTAAGCTTCCATCAGGGAAGAAAAAGGCAGAACCCATTAGTACTATCATCATTCAATAAAAATGTTGGATATTTTATCAACATGCATGGCTCTATATATTTATGACTCACCCTTTCTTCTTGCATGCTTCAAAACCATAAACAGAGAAGTTTCATTTTCTTGAAATGGAAACACAATTTGCAGTTTATCACCAAAACTAGTACAGTTAATTCTGAGCTATCAAGAATCATCCATATGGGAAAGAAGAAATGCTGGCTCACTTATGTGAAAAGGTTCTTTTTACCTGACCCAAAACCAAAATCTGAGGAGGTAAGAATTCTGGTATAAGTTTCATCATCTCCACTGTAATTTCTTGATGACAAACTCAGCATCCTTTTTTTTTTTTCTTTTAACAGATCATATCAAAGAAGTGGAGATGGTTTTTTCAAGTGTTCAAGTTGAAACAGTATCCTCCTGCAATCGAAGCACGTGAGAAATCAGTAAACGAGGCAAGGGACGAGCAAAGAAAGCAAGCATTAGCAGTGGCCGTCGCAACGGCGGCCGCAGCAGAAGCTGCGGTGGCCGCTGCGAACGCTGCAGCGGAGGTTGTCCGTCTCACGAACGTCCCCTACGAGCAACGAATGAGAAACGCGGCTATTAAGATTCAAAGTTCTTACAGGGGGCATCTTGTGAGTTCTTCAGTTAAGCATTAAAAAGTTATAGGCTTTCATGATGTGTTTAGTTTTGAACTGAAAAGAGGATGTGCAGGCTAGGAAAGCACTGAGTGCTTTAAAAGGATTGGTTAAACTTCAAGCAGTGGTTCGAGGGGAGCTGGTGAGGCGTTGGGTCGTTAAGACGACACGATTGAATGCACGAGTGCATCAGAAGAGAGTTCCAACTCTGCTTGATTATCTTAATCAAAGCGAAAAGAGAAATAGCCTTAGCCAGAGAGAAGGGCCCACCAAGTCTGAAGAGCTAAGGGTAAGTTGTTAAAACAGTTCTATTATGAATTCAAATTCGTCGAAATTAAGGACTTACGTGATGTGTTTTTTGGGAGCTTCAGTGTAAGACACAGAGGGCATGGGATCTAAGCTTGGTTTCAAAGGAAGATATGGAGGCTTTGTGTTTGCAGAAACAAGAAGCCATGACTAAACGGGAACGAATGAAGCAATATTCGTTTTCACATCGAGTATGTTCAGTTTCTAAAGTTCTCTAAGCATTAAATGAGATGAAATTTACCAGAAAGTGTGATAAAATAACAGTGCCTCGTTTTTCTTCTTTTTGATTAGGAACGGAGAAGTGAGCAATGCCTGCAAGAATCGACGAGCCAGAAAGAAAACAGAAAGAGCTATCGGTTTGATCAATACGTAGAACAACATCAACATGCAGAAAAAGAGAAGATGAAGCCATACTCGTATTCAAATTCTATAGCTCAACTGAAGCTGCGAACCACATGCAAACAGGAAAGGATGGAAGAAGTAAACTCACCGTTTTCGCAACCAAGAAGATCTTTATGCCATATAAAACAGAGATCAATCGGTGACGATGGATCTTTACCTAGCTCCCCGGTTTTCCGAACATACATGGCTGCTACAGAATCTGCTAAGGCCAAGTCCAGATCACTCAGCACACCTAAGCAAAGAATGAGGTTATGTGAGACCTACTCAGCTGAACATTCTCCATACAAACTCAGGCTTATGTCTTGGAGCTCATTTAATGGTGAAATAACCAAAAACAGCAAAAGGAACAGCATATCTCACCACATTTCTTCTACTTTGGGGACATTTAACTGAAATCAAGAATGATTTGGTCTTGGCTATAACATCTCTTGTAAATTTTTCTCCTTTCTTTCTGGCACAGTTTTTGGGTTTTGCAGATATACCTGCTTCTATCTGGTTTGTTGTTCTGGGGACAAAGTTAGGCTTTGCAAGAGATCTTTGCCTCTTTCGGCAATCAGGATTAGCTTTATTTTCTATCAAACTACTTTTTACTATCTATTAAATGCCGATTAAACTACAAAAAGAAGCACCGCAGAATAAACAAGTCAGAACCAGAAGAAATGTTGGAAAAGAATGACTAGATTTTAAGATTAAACAGAGTACACTGTAAAAGGCTGTCCTAATACAATACACAGTTACTTTTGCATTATACAATCAGGTCAACCAGATGATCAAATAGTGAATTTGTGTCCATAGTTGCTCAATACAATAAAACACTTTCGTACAGAGATTGGAGACGAGTACAAAACGTATTCACAGAGACCTTTTGGCAGGAGGAAAGAATTGTTAATCACTGATATCCTCAGCGTCTCTCAAACAAATGACATCTCAAGGTTTTGATTATATCATCTAAAGCCTCCTCATTTGATGCCAGATACCTTAAAACTTCCTCTCTACTTTGCCAAATTTTCCCTCCTATATAGTAGCACCCTCGATCTTCCACGATAACACCGTGTTCACAAGCCAAATCCAAGGCCTCTGATTCACGGACGATTCCTTTCCCGAATTTTATACTTAATTCAGCTTTTGTCAACGATTGAGCTAGCTTATTTTTGACGACTTGCACACAAATCCCAAGACCAGTAGCCTGGCAGCACATAAAAAGTAAGAAATAGGAGCGCAAAATATATGATGAGAGATTCTTACATGAATAACTAACGTGAGTACATTCAAAAAAAAAAATTCTGTTTTTTTTTTTTTTGGTCAAGGGCAACCATGCAATGATATAATACATGATTTTGTGCACTACATGCAAGTAAAAGCAATGATTTGCTATAAAATAACACCATCGTGGGAGGAGATGTTAGTAAGCAATTCGAAATGCACTTTTAGCGTGTCAAATACTTGGGAGACAGGATTAGAGCTCATCCATCCAGGGGAAGAAAAAAAGAAAGCAAAAGGCCTTTCTTTGAAATTAAGGATTGGGAGGAAAGTACTTTTATAAAGCATGTGAACCTAGTGGTTGACCTTTAACATAAAGCATATTCTGCTACAGTAGTATGAGGAAAAATCTGCTTTATACCCACCCCGAATTCAAGTTCATTTCAACATGTAAGTTGAAACTTATAAATTGAAAGGCTGGCAAAGATAATTATTTATCATGAACAAAAGAACTTCAAATAATTGCATCAGCAATTCTCTGTTACCATATCCTCTGTCTTCAGCAATTCTCTTCTGCTGATTCGTAAACGTATGGCAGCATAAAATTTCAAGGCATTTCCACCACAGGTTACTTCCTCAGCATGAACAGAACCTTCAACTGACTTCAATTTTTTTCTTACCTACAAGCACCAGAGAAATTTGGTCACAAGTGCACAATGAATTGTAGTTTGAAATTTCTAGCTACTAGATGCTAACCTGGTTGATAAAAATAATAAGAGTACTGGAATTGCACTGAGAATAATGTATTTTTCTTAGTGCTTGTGTCATAATTTTAGATTGTAGATCTCTATAGGGACCACACTGTACCCCATCAACTTCACATTGAGGAGTAAGAGCAGCTACCTGCAATATATAAAAATACATGGAGAGTGATTAAATGTATCACGGTTTAAGGAACATGATGGTGGGAAAATTGAAAAACCTGAAACATAGTGGACCCAAAACTAACTATTCAGAAATAAAAGTATAAATGAGTCGGAGAACCACAACCAACCAGTAATGAAAGTAGAACTGGAAAAAGTGAAAGATGAATAACATGGACACTATAACAAACATACAGAAGAATCCATTTTCAATATCAATATAAGGAGAAATTAAACATTTGAAGTTTGAGGTAACATCAGCTGGAAGAGCTGATACAACGAACTAAAGAAAAGGAATCCCTAATACATTATTCCACTTTCAAATTACATCATCAATGATCAACTAACAAAATGATAGACCCAATAAACCATTTTCACAGATTCTGCATTCAAAAGTTTCACCTAATAGCAAGCCTCTCTGCTATTCCAATAGCATATATGATCAACCTCTATTTGCCAACAAACAATCTAGAAGCAAGTACTGATACAGATTGATATATGACAAAAAAAACAATGAGAGAAATTGGTGAATCAAGAAAAATAAACAACCAGAAAGTCGTTATTTATTATGCAGTGAAATATTATATCGATCAATTATTAGAGGCCATCAGCACATAAAAATGACAACACAAAAAACAAACAGGATCATTTTCAAGATAAATCAGAAGAGAGATATCTGTGCAGAATTTGGTAAGGCTGCAGATGCATACACTGTCAACAACTATTACAGCGATTGAGCCACTCTTTGTCAATGTATCTACCATACTTAGCAAGTTTTCAGCAGAATCTGGCTGTGAAACAAGGAGGTCGTCTGTATTTACACCTATTGATTCAGCAAGTACAGGGCACATGGCATTCTCCACATCAAGATAGGCACAATAACCTATCAAAGGAATAAATCAATATCATGGCAGGGTACTGAAATTGACACTCTTGCAACATAAGGCATATTAAAACACACACACACACACGCACATATATATACACATATATATTATTACATCATTGTACCAATTACCAAAACATAAAATGAAAAATAAAAAGTCAATCTTCTAAAAGTGATCTACAAGCTAATTCTCTTCTTTGTTTTTCCTTTTGCCTCTTTATTTTGCAGATTAATAAGAGGTAACTAAGAAACATAGTATGTTATAGTGCACGGGTTATTCTCAATAGTAACTTAATGAGGGCTTTACAGGTGCTTTAGAAATTCAGATGAAGAATTAATAGATACAAGATCTTAAGTACCTCCAAGCTTTTGAGCCTCCGCAACAACATGCAGTGCGAGTGTTGTCTTCCCTGATGCTTCTTGCCCATAAATTTCGACCATCCTTCCCTGATGACAGCAAAAAATAGTCATTGGCATTCATTTTCCATGTTTGCTAAGAGACGTAAAAGAGGAAGAGTGTTCTCTGATACAATAAAGAAATTTTCAGAATAAAAATTTAGAACTCAGTTTAGTGATTGATGTCCACTAGAATTGACCTCACGGCAAAAAAATAGCAAAATGTTGCAAACTGGAAGAAATTAACATGTCTTTAATTTTAAATTTAGAACAAATGAAAACACCATATATAAAACAAATTATCAGAAGCAAACCTTTGGTAATCCTCCTACACCAAGAGCCTGATCTAGTCTCAACGAGCCGGTGGATATCACAGGGGCTCGTCTAGCACCAAAGAAACGTTGCAATGACAGCATTGATTCTTTACCAAATTCCCCGGAAACCTTCGAAAGAGCCATACGCAATGCGGCATCTTTCTCTGTCACCTTGGAATCATCTGGAATATGATCATCATATGCATATTCCAAAACTTCATCTGTGAATAAACAGGCAAACGAGAAGCATATAGTGCCCCATTTATTCATTTATTTTAAAAAGGAAACACAATACAGTATACTCCAATTTGAAAAGGAAGATTAGACAATGACTCAAATGTAATTTTACCCGTTGGCAACACGTGTGTGCTCTGCATCCTTCTCCAAGAAAATGAATTCTGAAAAATACCATTCAAGTAAATGCTCCAAAATTAATACTACTACTTATTTTCAAATTGCACAACAAAATAGCAGCATAAACAACCATTTAGATATAAAACAAATAAATCGATAGTTACATTAAGAAATGATCCAACGCGTATAAACACCGAATCATATATAGAGTACCTGAAGTCTTGAAGATAGGAGAGACGAGAGCCGATAGGTCGAAAGAGGGTTCAAGTTTAAAATTTTGATCGAATTTGGTGCAAAAGAAACCATCTCCTCTTAATTTTTCTTTTCTTCCCAATTTTTTTGCAGAAACTCCGAAAACTAGAGGGGGTTTTCTCCTCCCAATGCAGAAAAACCTAAATTCGATTGTGGCGCCATTTTTACATACAAATGGGGGCGACGAACTGAAATCGTCTTTGTCCAGAGAAGCGTGGGCTATTTGATAACGACTTTCCATAACACGACTATTAATACTATAGTCATATTTTACTATTGATTATTGATATTGATTTTAAAATTTAATATGGGAGTTGGTTGGATTTTAAGTAGGAATAGGTTTTATCAAAATAATTCATGATATTGATCAAAATTGCATTAGGAGTATCAAATTTCACAAATTCTATTTTAAATTAAACACTAACACGTTGAATTGTAATTTTCAATTGGGATATTACTGATTTTTTCTTAAAGTATTGTTGATTTGTTTTTTTGTGTATTATTGATTTTTGTTTGGAGTATTTTTTTTTTCAAAATTCTAGTGAATATCATGCACTCAAATATACACTAGAACTATTTATTAAAATTTGGTAAAAAAATATCAATAATAATTATAATATCCTTAACCCCAATTTTTAATATTGCTGATAAAAATTTTAATACTCTCTATTAAATATTGATATTTTAAAATAGTTTCACTTACTCCCTCCGTCCAGTAAAAGTGTGCTCAGTTTTTTCCACGTGATTTAAGGCGATATGTGGGATATGGATATCATATGGTCCGTTTATGAATAAAGTGATTGTTTATGGAAAGTATGTTACACATATTTTTTTTTATAAACAATCACTTTATTTATAAGAGTATGTATATATTGAAATTGATTTATATATGAATCATTGAAGGGTTGGTTGTTTTCACTGAAAAGTATTAGTTGTTTTTAGTGAAGAATATTACTGGTTTACATTGAAGAGTCTTAGTTCATTTTCATTGAACAACTAAGACTCTTTAGTGTAAATTAGTACTCCCTCCGAACCTGAGTAAACTTGCACTTTCTTTTTCGGGTAATCCCCCAGTAAACTTCTCATTCCATAAATGGAAAAAATAACACATATAACCTTTAACCTTCAAATTCACACAATATTACCAAAGTGTCACTCATTCAATTCACTTTTCAACACTATTCATTACTTTATCTCATAAGTCAACATGTGACCCACCATATATTAATAAATAAATACACTTTCTTAAATTATTCAACAAAAAGAAGTGGGAAGAAAGCTCGGGGACGGAGGGAGTAATACTCTTCAGTAAATACAACTAATATTCTTCAGTAAATACAACTAATACTTTTCAATAGAAACAACTAATACCCTTCAATGATTCATGTATAAACCAGTTTTACTCTATACTTTGTCTATTTATAAACGTATTTTACTATATTTCATAATATCATCTAACATACCGCATTAAATCACGAGAAAAAATGGACGTAGTACAGTAAAACCTCTCTATAGTCATATCCTTGGGATCACAAAAAAATATTCCTAAATGGGGGTTATTCCTAAATAGAGTTATAAGGTTTTTTTTTTTTTTTTAAATGCATGTATATTATATAATGGTATAATTAGTAGATACATGTACATGTAATGTGTTGAACTTAATTTCTTTAAGCACTGCAAAATTCGGACCGTTGAAGTTGACGAGTTGCAAGTTGCAAAAGAAATGGATGAGGAGAATCAAAAACTACTTAAAGAGTTTAAAAGTCAGGTAAAAGATCTTCACTACACCAACGAGATGGAGATGGATATTTTCCTTAATCATCCAAATGAGCAACAAATTATTTATGCTTTAACGGATGAAGAAATTATTGAAGGAATTAGGCAAGAAAATGAGAAAAATAATCCACAGGATGATAGCATAGAAGTACAAAAAGTTTCATGTGAAGAAGCTTTAAACTTACTCGACAAGTTGGAAATGTTTTGGGTTCAACAAGAAGGTGGTCGTGTGGAAGAGCTAATGCGCACACGCAAGTTGAAGGATAAGGTTACAACACAAAAGATTAAATCATTGTCACAATCAACCTTGAACAAGTATTTTAAATCAACTTAAATCTATTGTAAAATTATATATATTATTATGATTTATTCCTAAATGGAGGTGTATTTCTTTATGTTGGGACTTGAAAAAATATGAATTATGACAATATGGAGTTTATTCCAAATTATAACTGGTCCCAAGTTGGGACCATGGATTTTTATTCCTAAAGAGAGTTTATTCCTTAATAGAATATTCTTTTTTTGGAGGTTTTACTGTATTTATATTTGCCAAAAATTTAATACGAATAAAGTGTATTAAGGAGCATTCAAAGCTTTTCTGCGCTGACTTCTTCATTTTCAGCTACTCTGTTGAATTCAAGTTTGCAACAAAAACTGCAAAATTTCTTCAAAAACAAAACCATAAAGAGATCCGTCATCACGATTGTGGTTTAGCATTAGTGGCGATGTCGTCGGCGATTACTCAGCTCTCGTTTTTCTCATCCATAATTAACCACCGCCGGTTGCAGAACCTCCACGCCGGATCCTACTCCTGCTCGCCCCGTTTCCGTCGGGCAAAGGTACGATTTATTGCATTTATTTCCTTCCGAACCCTAAATTTCATTGTGGGTTTCCGAGTTGGGGTTTTGATGCTTCCATAATACCAATGATGCTGTAAATAGAAAATCGAAGCTGTTAGATTTTATTTTCTAGCTTAATTTGAATGATTCTTTCTTCCTTTATTTAGGGTTTCGAGTTTTCAATTGTTACTATTTTAGATACATGATTGGGGGCAAGGAAATGTCAAAGGAACTACTTTTTTTTTTTTTTTTTTTGATCAGTATGTCAAAGGAACTACTTGACTGAAAATCGAATTAGCTTGCCATATTCTTGAATGAGGAATATAGAAACTTATTAAATTTGTGTATTTAGTTTAGGTTTAAATAATGCAGTAATAATGAGCTATGATTTGTATCATACTCTGATTTATATCACTTTACCAGTCAGATTGCTAGGATTTCTTAGAATCAAGAGCATAACCGAAATTTAAACTGAAATACTCAAGATTGGAAGTTTATTAACATTCCAGTGTCCAACCATTAGCCTTGCATGATTGGGGATGCAAATGAATAAGCTCTTGATACTCGAAAGTTAAATCTCACTCAGGAAACTTAAGAATATTCGGGGGTGCTCGTTTGAGGGGTATCGAAGTGAAAGAATAGGAACGGAATGAAATATGTTGTTTGGTTGTGAGGAATGTGTTCTGATTCCTCAAAAGTGAGGAATCCGCATACCTCTCCGAATTGTTAGTAATGAAAGTCATTCCACACTACTATCAAAATAATAGCCTTTCCTATTCCTCTGTTTCAACCAAGCATGTTTC
Source organism: Ballota nigra (assembly GCA_947034835.1). NCBI lineage: Eukaryota > Viridiplantae > Streptophyta > Magnoliopsida > Lamiales > Lamiaceae > Ballota > Ballota nigra. Next base: position 4,000,779 of record OX344726.1, on the reverse strand, counting down.
TCGATTATTGATGCCAATTTCGAAATATTTATCACCAGGTTTTAAATGTTATGAGCAGCGATGGGCGTGGGACAGATGTGTCCAACCTGCAGAATAAGACATCCCCAAGTTACATAGAAGATGCATCAAATTCACATAATGGGAGCTCTGTCAAATCACACCCTCTTACCGAAGATTCTGTTGGAACACAAAATAAGGATGTGCAGGAACAAGTCAGCCAACCAATAAAGGCAGCAAAGATTCATGACTTTTGTTTTGGAATTCCATTTGGTGAGTGTTTTTGGGTCTGAAATTTTACTAATTCTTTCTGCATTTTGTTTACATAGCCAGAATCTTTGAGATTTTTTTTATCAGAATATTCTATTTTATGATTACCGAAAGAATGTTATTGGCTTCTTATTGGTCCACTGAGGCCATTGCATACCGATTTTTTGTAACTCATTATATTTTTTAAAATTATAGGTGGGCTTGTGCTAAGTGGGGAACTACTTGGTTTTATCTTCTCAAGAAATCTTGCTACTTTAAGCACCGGTGTGCTCTTTGGCGGTGCTCTGTTGGCTCTTAGCACTATTAGTTTGAAGGTCTGGAGACAAGGAAAATCCAGCTTACCGTTCATATTGGGTCAAGCAGGTGATTGCTTTTATTTTTGTTTTTCCTGTTCTGGAGAACATTATGATAAAACTTTAACATCTATGGAATAGGCATCGTTTTTTTGGTAAGATTGATTGTTTAAATACCAAAATGTTATATCAAATGGTGTGTGGCTTCGTAATTAATGCACACTTAAGAAATGTTCAGTTTTTGAATGAAGACTAAATGATAAAAATCACAACTATACGGATAAATTGTCAGCTTTGGATCACATGCCTCCACTTTCTTAGGGTTGTTTAGTTTCATACTTCCTTGCAATCTAGGTAGATGACATTTAACGATATGAATATGGTTAATGTAATGTGAGCACAAGTTTCTGTAGGCTGGTCTCTCTTTCATATTCTAAGGGCTTCCTTTTTAGGTAATTAAGGCAAGGCACACAAAAAATTGACCTTCAAATCAATCTTTTACAAGGGAGGCAATAGCACAGCAGCAGCCATTTAAAACCAGTTATAATGGTTTCTATATTGCGATAGGATAGCACCTCAAGTCAATAGGCGTGTATAAAGCATGATATATGATCGATAAGAACAACGAACGGAACAATAAACAATTCTATCTATAAACTGGCTAAACTGTATTCATATATGTGGTTAAAAAATATACACACAGGTATAGTTTAGAATTTTAGGTTGTGTTTGGATAGAGAGAGATGAATGAATGGATTTAGAATTCCTTTGGTTGGCAAAAGATTTTTAGAATATTTTACAAATTTCATCTTCTTTTGTCTTTATTACAAAATTTTATACTCGCTTTGTCCCGGAGTAAACTTCCCCTTTATTTTGTTGTTTTGTTTATTAGTATATAGTGGGCCACATGTTGACTTTTGGGGTAAAGACTGTAAAGTAATGAGTAGTACTGAAAAGTGAATGAAATGAGTGGCATTTTTTGTAATATTGTGTGAATTTGAAGGTTAAAGATTATATGAAGTGGAGTGTTGTTTTTGTCATTTTTGGAATAAGAAAATTATTGCGGGAAACTTACTCTGGGACGGAGGGAGTATAATTTATAGAGAAATTCGCCTGTTTTTTAGAACATGAGATAGGAGAACAAGCGAGAGAGAAAATAAATTTAAGTATGTGAGAAAGAGATAAGGGGGATAGAGATTCAAGTATGAGAGGGGGAGAGAGAGAGAGAGGGTGACTCACATGTGTGTGAGTGAGAAAGAGAGAGATCCATGTGTGTGTGAGAGAGAGAGAGAGGGGGGGAGAGAGAGAGATTTAAAGGGTGTGACAGAGGATTATGGTAAGAGAGAGAAAATTTCATGTATGTGTGAGGGGGTGGGGGGGGAAGAGAAGGATGTGAAGAGAGAATTTCATGTATGTGAGAGAGGAAGAGAGTGAGAGAGATTCACGTGTGAGAGAGTAAAAAATGATTAAAATGTGAGAGAGGGGATAGAAATTCGTGTGTGTGAGAGAGTGAGGGGAAATGAAAGTGTTAGACAGATTCATATGTGATATATATATATATATATATAGAGAGAGAGAGAGAGGGGTAAGGGGAGGAGGGGGGGGGGGGGGGGGGAGGGGGAAGATTTCTTGTAAGAGAGAAAGGGAAACAGAGACATAAGGTGAAGAAAGAAAAATAGTTGGGAAAATGATTCACACTATTAAGAGTTTGGAAAAGTGTAATGGATTTAGGAAGGATTTGAAATTCCTTCAAATATAACAATGTAATCACAAACTCTAAATCCAAGATTTGAAATAAAAAATGTGGTCTTTTGAAATCCATTCATTCTATGTTCCATCCAAACAGGTGGGATGGATTTAAAATCCAGTCTCAAATTCCTCCATCGATATGGTGTGTACTTGCTCGTTTGCTTAGTAAAACTGGCATGAACACCAAATGGTTCCATCTTGTCCTCGAGATTAATCTCGCCTCTTGCACTCACATTCCCTTTACAGATCTCTTCAACGAAACTGATGGGTTATATGATAGTAATTTATATCAAAATCTGGTTATCATACCAATATAATTCAAATCCAACCCCTAATTGTTACGCTCTGGTCTAGGTTGTCTATAAAGAAGTAATCTATTAGAGTGAAAACAATCATGAATTCTTCTGTATTAGTCTATTAGAGTGTTCCTGTTTAAGATTGAAATTACTTGGTCAATACTAACTCATTAATGCTTAATATGTAGTCTTTACCATTTCTATTCTTTTCTGCAATTAATTAACTTTCGTCATTTTAACTACGCAGTTCTTGCTGTGGCCCTCCTGTGGAAGAATTATCAGGCATATTCATTGGTAATAAATTAAGTTTCTAAAATCATTGTTTTCAGTTGCTGCTTACTATGTCCCCCCATACTTAACTTGAAATTGTCGACATGCAGACGCAAAAACTCTTCCCAACCGGCTTAAATGCTCTCATCAGGTACTGCATTTTCTTTTTACTAATCCATCACTTCTATGTCCCATATTCTTTTTTCTTATGTTGCTTTTATATGTATCAGTGCTGCAATGCTGTGCTTCTACTCGTATGTCGTCATATCTGGAGGTAACCCTCCACCCAAGAAATCCAAGTCTTCCCCTTTGGCTTCTACTGAGTCTTCGTAGGCTTCATAATGTTGAGACGGTCTTTGCCTTTAGATGCAAACGTGCAATCTTTTGGTAGTGGAGGTACGTTTAAATGCGTGTTAAATGAGAGAAAGTTTGTCCCCGAACTACAATCAGAAACCTGCATTCAGTTCCAGGTTGATGTGTTATACTGTTATGTAAGAAAAACATCACTAGTCTGAACATATTGTTATGTTTTCTATGGTAATTTTTCACTCTCGAGTTTGGGTTGTAAAGGAAGTTACTATGCTATTGTTGTCTTGTTGGCCATGTCTCTTTAGAGCTGTTAAACGAAATGAGCTGCTCGTGAGCTTGGCTCGGCTCGTTAAGGCTCAGCTCGACTCGTTAGATTAAACAAGCTCGAGTTCGAAAAATATTCGATTGCTTAACGAGCCGAGCACGTTAGACTTGATAACTAAGATTTTTTTTTATAATTCCACTAGGCTCGGCTCGGCTCAATAGGCTTGTTGGACTCATTAACGAATCGAGCTGAGCTCGTATTATTACTTGTTGATATTAACGCGTCGAGCTCGAACATCAAGTACTCGAGCTCGCTCATCTCGAATAACAGCACTATGTCTCTTGCAATAAAAGGGGAAAATGTCATCTATTTTTTTTTTTTTAAATGGAAAAATGCTACCACGCAACCCCTATTTGCCTTATGTGCGATTAATATACTACCCATCAATGGTTGTGACATTTTTTTCAAATTTTCCTATCGTTTAACCACAAGTTTTTTCAGATTTGCTGAAAATTGAAATTTTACATTATATATGTATATTAAATTGAGCTCAAGATTCAATGGGAAAATATGACCCGACTTAATTTATCTATTTAATACCTCAGGTTTGTATGAATTATTACCATTTCCAATTATGGTTGAAAACTTAAATAATGTTATTGGATACTCGATAAATAGAAATATATCTGTGTCTGATTTGCATTTGAATCACGACAAGTAAACTTTAAATTTTGCCTCCAATTCTAGAAGTAAAAATGATAAAATAAGTGTGAAAGGAAAATGAAAGTTTTGAATTTGTCTTCTGTTTATGGATATAATAAGATGTTTGTGTAGTTTTAATACGAAAAATATTTCTTTAAATTTGTTTAATAATGTTCGTTAGTTTATGAACATGCACATTGTTGAGCTCGTGCTTGTATAAATTATAATTAATGTGTTATTTAATTTTTACATTAAATATAAATATATTAATTAAATTTATCTAATTAAATGAAATTATAGAGTTTATTAGTAGAGATATATATTGTTCTTAGAAATATATACTTTTATCTTTATAATGAATTAATGAATAATTAAATTTATAATTGATATTATTAAACTTGTTTTGACTCGAATAGGCTCAAAAAGGTCACGTGAACTATCAGTATATTCGATAATTAGTTTGAACGTGGTTAAGAAATAAACGGATTAAATTCAAATACTATAAGTTGGTTCCAATTCGATTATACTGATCCTAAATATTTTTTTTCAAATAGAACTCAAAGATGTATTTTTCTTTACAAAATAAAAACTCTGAAAATGTCATGAGAGTAACATAACGTTTTTGTTAAGCTGAACTCAACTATTCCCACAACTTCTTCATTTTTTTTTAATATTTTATTGTCACGCGTTTCGAACAAGAAAATAAAAGCATTATATGAAAAGGACATGACTTCCAAATTCGATTGGATAGAAGGAAAAAAAAAGATTTTTATTGCTACTTGATCAGTCCCACCAAAATTTGTAGGGGAGGAGTGACGTAAATTTGAAGAATAAAATGGAATAAATTGAGTTTTGAGGCAAAATTTGATAAAATTTTACATAGAAGTTAGTTGGATTGGGTATGGTGTGAATAAAAAAATAATGATATTTTGTGTAAATATATAAATAAGGTAAGGATATAGTAATAGAGTTTATAAAAAAAAAATCCCTTTATTACATTTATAAATAGAGTAAGTTTTATATGAAAATAATTCATAATAAGATTATCATGAAACTATTTTAAAGTATCGATAATCTCACCAGAAGTATCATTAATTTTGGTTCAAGAAAATTTACTACAATTATAATAGGGAGACAACTTAAAATACCCATTTTCAACTTCAAGAAATTTATTTTACCCACTTCAAATATAAATAATTTTTTCTACCCATTTTCAACTTCAAACAATTTATTTTACCCATATGACTCACAACACCATCATCTAAGTCACCCCACCATATTATTGACCCCCACCCCTCATGTTCATATAAATTAAACAATAATAAATAGTGTATAATAATAAATTAATAAATATTACAATAAGGTCTTAAAATTACATATATTAATTTATTTTAACATATTAACTAATGACCACCAAATTATGCATTAAACCAAAATATTACAAAAATTAAAATGAAAATCCTTCTTGATTGTCTCACAAAAACTCTTCAAATTAAAATTGTGAAAATTGCATTAAGCATTTTTTTTTTTAAATTACAATTACATCATTTTAAAAAATAATGACAACTAATAAAAAAATGAATTACATCCTTTATTTGTAAGAATTTGAGATTTGGAGACAATTAATGTCCGGTGGGGTGGGGGTTTATGATGGGTATGGGACTCAATTCAAATGTAATAACTTTATTATACCCATTTTTCAAGGGCCTTTTGGTCTTATAACATGAAATGGGTATAAAGATTTTTTAAAGTTGATGTGGGTAAATAAATTATTTGAAGTTGAAAATGGGTAATTTATGGTATTTTCACATTATAATATAATATTATCGATCTGAATTAATGATATTTTTTGTAAAATTATCGATACTCCTGATTAAATATTCGATATTTATATATATTTATAATAAATTTATTATGAAATATTTTCTTATAATACTTTTTCTTATAAAGAATACTAGACGTCCCAAATGAAAGTTTGTTGATGGCAGAATCAAAGAGAATATATTATTGAGGAAATAAACAAAGTGAAACAAGTGGAAGTGATACACGTGGCGAAGTCCGAAGCTATCGTTGAGAGCCCCCACTGGACCTTACAGTTGGGCTTAGTGCTGGACTTACAGGTTTAGTGGTCATAAAATATGGCCCATTAAACACTAACGGACATCAACTAACTTCTACCTAGTCCACTCATCTTTTCAAATCATCCTGTCCTACCAATTATTATTCACTAGTTAAATTTGGTAATATATTAAATAATTATCACAATTTAATAAAATAACTAAAACAATTTGTCATAAAATTCAAATAGTTAATATTTTTTGGTAAAAAAACAACTAATACTAATAAATTAAGACAAAGTATAGAGTGAAATTGGTTTATATATGAATCACTGAAGGGTATTAGTTGTTTTCATTGAAAAGATTAGTTGTTTTTACTGAAGAGGATTACTGATTTACACTAAAGAGTCTTAGTTGTTTAGTGAAAATGAACTAAGACTCTTTAGTGTAAACCAGTAATACTCTTCAGTAAAAACAACTAATACTCTTCAGTGAAAACAACTAATACCCTTCAGTGATTCATATATAAACCAATTTCACTCTATACATACTCATAAATTAATATTTTTTTTTTTAGTAAAATAACTACTCTCACTATTTCAAAATTACTTTCATATGGAGGTGCACACATATATTAAGTAATGAATAGGGTTTATAGGGCTAATTTTGTAAATTTTATGTATGAAGTAAATAAATGAATTGGATTGTGTGTATGTGTGAGTCCAAAGGTAGTGACATTTTGTGTAACATTATGGAGGGTTTTTTATTTTTGGTGTGTGAAAATAATTTTGGAACTTTCAAAACAATAAGTGTGAAAGTAATTGTGAGGCGGAGGAAGTAATACATTTTAAAATACACATGGGGTGCCCATAATGAACGGTGCACCTAATGTTTACATATTTTTGTTTTTATTATATTGATCAAGACTATAATAATGATTTGAAGAAAACCAATATTTTTACTTTTTATGAAAAATAATTGTTTCCTATCAAAATCTAAAATGATACCATGCTTGAATATTATGTGGAACTGGATAAGCCTCGATCCACTATAATAGCGTGCAAACCCCATTAGCCAAATAATTTGAGCTTATGACACTCCATCTTTACAATCACTTATATATTGAATCAATTCAAACACCTTTTAAGATGTGTTTATATATATGATTCCCTTTTTGTAATTTATATTGCATGTTATCACCATGAATAATGAATAGGCAATAAATGATATAATACCAAACAAAATTATTAATCCAATGAGAGAGATTGATGTGATTTTTTTTTTTTTACCTTATTTAAGTATTCAAATTTTAAAGAAATATGGAAATAATTAATTTTAATTAATTGTCTAGAACTCTTTATTTGTCGCCTGGATTCATTTAATATGTTAAATATAATTTTCTGCGAAATTTAAACTCAAGACATGAACATTAACCAAATATTTTAATACGATAAAAAAAAAATTTAAAAGCTCAAATATATAAATAGATGTGAAATTATCTACTTCTGTACTCTAATGAAATTTTATACGTGGGGTGATATATTATTTTTTTTTTAAATTTATTTTATCGATTTTTTTGAATCAATGAATGAAAATTATTTTAAAATAAATTAGTATTGGGAGGACGTACTATTTTCATTTAAGTGGTGTAAAAAAATAATGTGGGTCATTTAAAAAAAAAATGAAATGTATTAGGGGCAAAGGAATATTTAATTCTCCTTGACTCCTGAGAATAGGAGATGGAGTTTCCTGTTGGACTTTAGGGTGTCAAGTCATGTTCCCCACTCAAAACAATAACTTTTCGTGGTCAAGAAAAAAGAAAATTAAAAGGAAAAATATACTAAGCTGGAAATCTTATAATAAGAAACATAATTGATTTAATTTGACAGCTGATCCATTACCTTTTATATACACAGTTCTATGAATTCTATAAATAGTAAAATATATCAAACATAGTACTTATTAGTACATTAAACTCCCACATGTGTTATTCTCGCATAAAAATATGTAACCCGTCTTCACAAATGACGACCGTTCGACGACGTCATTAATAATTTACAATGATAAAAAATATTCTGTATAAAAATAATTATATTCTATAATTAATTGCATATTTGTAGTAATTAACTAGCTATTCAGAGGTTATGAATCAACTTGACATATTACTATTAATACTTTGCATTTAATTTGTTAAAGGGTCCATCTAATCTACTTGTATATTAATCTCCTATTCCAAATTCTTTGATAGTTACGTAAAATCATACAGTTGATGCATGTCGTGATGTTTTTTTTTTCTTTCTTACGGGCATGTCGTGATGTTCTAATTAATTCTAGCTCTTCTATGTCATGTATATATATGTATATATATTAAGTATGAAATTTATATATAAATTATTTTAAAATATTTTTAGTAAAAGATTGCATATCTTTCGCGAAAAAATTTAGGCAAAGTATTATATGAAAATAGTTTATGATAAACTTATCATGAAATAATTTTAAAGTATCATTAATCTTATCGGGAGTATCATTAATTTAATCAGGGGTATCATTAGTTTGAGTTTAAGAAAATTGTTTTAAATTTTCTTGAATCCAGACTAATGATACCCCTGACAGATTTAATGATACTCCTATGAGATTAATGATACTCTAAAAAAATTTCATGTTAAGCTTATTATGAAGCGTTTTCATATAATAACTATCAAAAATTTAATATATTTATAGTGAAACAATTTATACTTATCTTTTCAACTGATCATATTTTTTAATGTAGATAACTTGTACTCTTCAGAGCTAATACTCGTTAATGAAATGACGCATATCCATTAATTCATGTAAGAGAGGATATATTTCTAATGAATTAATGATTCTGACACAAATTTGAAGTTTGGGTGGGACAAGTTTTCATGGAGGTATTGTGGAGCTTGAATTATAATAACTCTCTCATCACAGAGGGACCAATTTGCCTTGGGGCTTGAAGCTCTGGGCTTGAATTATCACTCAGTCATATCCCTCGATTTAACGGGGGGCATTATAGTTGCATTGCATTAAACCCTAATACTAGCCACATTTTCAATACTTCCAATAGAAAATGCATTATTACGTCCTAAGAAAACGACTCTTCAAATATCACCAAGAAAGCATGCACAAAAAAGTCTTGAAAGATAGAAGGACCGACGTGCATTTTCATCAAGCGTGCCATAAAAGCCAATTTCTTAGGGCCTTTTATGCAATGCATTTTATCACATTATAAATATATGTGTGAATTACACTATTCAAAATATCATAAGTGCAATCATTCTTATAATATTTGTTGACAATGAAATATGATTTATATTTAAATGTGTGGTGATGGATTTAATTCCCAATACTAACACCCTCCCTTGTCCTAATATTACTTTGAACTTAATTAAGTGGATTACCCACTACTTTAGCTAATTCTCTGAACCTTGCCAATATATATTATTGGTATATATAGATGCCACATCCGCACTAATGGAGTCCATCGTCTGTTCCACTTTTAACGTTATATATATTTGCTAGTTTAATTTCATTATTTAATTAATTAATGCAAGCGAATAACTCGATATATAATATTCAGCTATATATGCATCTAGATATTGTTAAAAAAAAAAAAAAAAAAAAACACTTTTGTGCCTAATTAAAATGATGGATATGTTGTATGTTCTATGTTGTATATCGATCATGTTTCATCATACGACTCAAAACGATGTTAGTTGTTTTCATTATAAAATATTACAATCAAACTAATGTATTTTAGTGAAACAACTAATACTTAAAAAATATAGACAAAATGCTAAAAAAAATTACTATAAATCTGTCTCACATTATAGTATATGCTATTTAAAAAAATAGTGAAATTTTAAGAACTCTAGAAATTTAAGAACTTACCTAAGTTAATAAGTATAGGCAGTATATAAAATGTCATTATTGTCAAGTTTTGAAGTGTTTCAAATGATTCATTCATCCATATATCAAGCATTTGAGAAAAAAAAATAAAAAAAAAATTGCATGTGCACGCTAATCGTTTATTGTAAAATTATTTTGAACACGCTTCCAGATAAGTTATGTGAGAGTATCCGTGTCAAGTATATAATAGTCAAAACTTATAATAACAAGTATATGACTTTGCTCTTTCAAACCAGAATTTAAATCACCTCAAAAGGAATCAAAACGTGAACTTAAGAAAGTGAAATGAAGTCTTACACTGTTTAACTATACGTTTGTTTAATATATTTTTGTAAAATTATATATATATATATATATATATATATATATATATATATTTTGGGCCTTAAAAATTTACAATTTTTTTTGGTCCGAGTCCATATAAACAAGGTCATGCGTCTCGTTTGTTTGATAGTCCTGATGGTAGGGTTTGGGTCGGACCTTCAAACATGTGTGGATCGATCTTATTTGTTCATCATGCAGTTAATCTATATCGTGGTTTTTAAATTAAAAAAATAAAAAATCTTTAAGGTGGTCTGAATATTCAAACAAACTCCTGGACGTGAAATTTCCTATATATTAATTTATTGCAAAACAGATTGACAGTACATGCACGATGCATCCAACATGAGAAGTGCATACACAAACGATCGACATCATTTTATGTTCCGGAAAATAATATAAATAAATTAATTTCACGTCTCTAAATAAGATGAAATTCTTTCATAACATCAGAGTCAATAGGCTCACACAAAAAATAATACCCTTATATTTCACTTTTATCTACGACTTCGAACTTTCAGATAAATTAATTTCACTCTTATCTCAAACTTTGAGATGAGATAGATGAAATTGTTTCACTTTAAATGTGGTCTCAGGACTAGCAGTGCTAGCTAGGTAGCCATGTGATATTGAAAGCATTATAAACTTGAAATTTTGGACCCTTCTTAATTCGTCAGATGAAATTAAACTGAATTCCTATTGGACACCAGTTATATATCTTCATCAAAGAGTCTATTCTGCATTTCTTCATCAAAAATCCACTCAAATGATAGGGACAAATATACATATACATATGTATATGCATGTATTCTCAGACACACACACGTGAACATGCACAAAAGGAGGCACACATTTCTTTCCGGATCAATGTGGGATATACTTTTAAGCGTTCAATCACAATCCCCTAAAGGAGACTACTACTTTTCATATATACCTATCTAGAGCCAAATATGTTTTTTTTTAGTCTCGTAGTTAGGAGTGATTTTGTTTTAAAGATACTATATTTTTTTGGTTTGTAAAAGTAAGATAATATATTTTTGCATTTGTAAAAGTAGGAAAATACGTTTTCGAGCTAAAAAAACATATTTGCCCGTATCTAGATGCTCAATTTTTTTATTTATTTTTTGATCGGTAAATGTTACTCCCCGTCCCACCAATGTTTGCACCATAAAATGGGCACTACTTTTAAGAAAAAAGTGTAATGAGTAGTGTTTTATGGGTTATAATTAAAGTGAATAAATTGGTTGAATTAAGTGTAGAGTGGGCCCAAAAGGCAAAAAGTAATGTCAATTCTTGTAAATATGTGAATACTGTGAGGGTAGAGTTTATAAAAGTGTTTCCTTTTTTGGGTGTGCAAGCAATTGTGGGACGGACGAATAAGGAAAGTGTACAAACAATTATGAGACGGAGGGAGTAGTTGTTAGTAGTTAGATTAGTTCACCAAACCCCCAAATACTCCAAGAAATCTCCAGGCCACCTTATAACTCTCATCATTCGTTTTCAAAGGGAATCGAACCCGGTGGCCAGGTGGGCTAAGCCACCTGGTTTCTAGATGCCCAAAATTGGTATTGTGTGAACCAGATTTATCGTGCATTTGTTTTACAACTAATATTTTATAATAAAAAAAGTAATACTATCACATTAATATATTTTAATAAAACAACTAATATTATTGAAAATACACACAAAATGAAAATCAGTTGCAAACGTGAATTCAATTTCCGTTTGTTTCGTACGATTTTACGGCCGGATTGATTTCGTATTTATAAAATTTTATAGTTAAGTTGCATAGAGTGTAGGTTCAAATTTTTACTTAATTAATTAGAAGATCAAATAATGTAATTTCTTTGAAATTAGTGGAACAAAACTCGAATATAATTAGAATGAATGATTAAGGCACTAGGCCTGTAAAGTAATAATAAAGTGTTTGGTACATAGCTAGCTAACCAGCTATATATATAGCTCAACAAATTAATAAGTAGAGCACTTGGAAGTTTTATTGACTAATTTGTTACAAGTTCATAAGGTGGTAGGACATTGCATGCACATGGGGTGACATTTGATGGATGCATTTTTCTTGACCAAGTGAACTAACAAAAGACAGAAATAAATTTCAATATGGCCTTACAATAATTTTCAGTTTATGTAAAGATTTGAAACCGGGACGGATCTAGCTAGGATTTTGATTCAAGGGGCGCAAAATATATAGGGGTAAAAAAAGTTTATCCAAAAAAAACGAAATAATAAAATATCATGAATTTAAGACATATAAAGAAATCTATATATATATAATGCAGGAAATTTAAATATGTCCCATAAATCCGTCCCTGTTTGAAACCTAGATAGGGTTAGCTAGGGTTCATGAATTTTCTAATATATATCTATTTAGCATTTCTGGTGAATTACGATATATATATATATATATATATATATATATCGGTAAATATTAGTTGTTAGTACACCAAGCCCCAAATACTCCAAAAAATTTACAAGCCACTTTATAACTCCCTTAATTCATTCCCAGAGGGAATCGAACCTGAGTCACTCACTAGAGTGAGGTTAAGCCACCTGGTTATATATATATATACTAGAGTGTACCCACGCGAATTTCGCGTACTGAAAAAGTATATTATTTTTATTTTTTGTAGATATTTAATATAAGAGTATTTTTGTCTAAAAAATTTCGAGGTATATACAATAAATTATGAGGTTTGTTTAGCTGTGACCCGTGCCCTTCACTAAACCCTATAGGTATATCCTACAAACTAAATAATTAAAAAAAATCAAAATTCACATAAATTAATAACAATTATGGAATAACATTACTTAGACTGATAATTTAATAATAATCAATTTCCATTTCAATATTGAATAATTTATAAATTAATCAACATTATTAGTTATTGGGAATATCTGGTAAGAAATTAATTTATATAAGAAACAATACAAAATTTGAAATAAATTTTAACGTTACAAATACATGTTCATCGATCAAAATGAGTTCCAAGTAGAACTTGTCTCTATTAAAATCATTAAAAAATATTGTCCAACTTTTTCAATCCTAACTTTAACGGTCAATTTTTGGCTCTCACTCTTGATATTAGAAATCAGAGAAAATTGAAGTGTCATACTCTTGAAATCTAAAATGAGATTTAAATTACAACAATTAAACCATCATAATTATTCAGATAAAAATATATGGTATAGTTAAATATATTATTTTTGCACATGAAGAATATTTAAACTAAACGATATAGAGCATAAATCAACAATCATTATTACATTCATATTGGTATTGATATTTAAATCTAATCAAATTGTGAGCACTTAAAATGATGAATTTAATTATAAAATAAATATACTAATAACAATATATATATAACTAACCAACAATTGATGAGAGAAATCTCAGCAAAAGAGTGGAACAAATGAAACTTTGATGTGAAAAAAATGAAATACAATATGCTCTTATTTATAATAAAAAAAATGCATGCAATATTATATCTTGTCCATAATAAGAATATATCACATAAGAATATTCTTTGGAATATATAACTATATACGTTTTATTTTAGGAAAAAATAATCGAACATTATATTATACTATATATACTAACTCAAACTTAGAAATGATAAATTTAGATTCATTCAATAAATAGATCATATTTAATTACATTAAGGTTTGGAAAAAATATGATTTATAAAAAATTCTAAAAATAACTAAATAAGAAAATGGAAAAAATATCTATTTGCATTAATTATGCAGATATAAATTAATGGTTTAGATTTAATGATATAGAACGAAGGGTCGAGATTAAAAGTTTAACCAACTTTTAATGAGAGCGCAGTATTTCAAAATGAAGAAATTTGAGACATGCCACCTCATCCTTCGAATAAGGTGGTGTTGACACATCAACTTTGAGAGGTTTGAAAATATATTATAATAAGATAGTTGTTAGTTCACCAAGCCCCAAATACTTCCAGAAATCTACAAGTCACCTTATAAATCCCTTAATTCATTTTCAGAGGGAATCGAACTTGGGTCATTCACTAGAATGAGGCTAAGCCAGCTAGTTATATATATATATATATATATATATATATATATATATATATATATATATATATATATATATATATATTACACAGCATGATTAATTGTTGGCAAAAAAGTGTATCATTTTCAAATTTATGGAATGGATGGGTGTGTTTCAAACTCTATAAACAACTTTTACTAAAAAAAAAAAAAAAAATCAAAGCATATATTTCTCACCTCTTTAAAAAAAAAATGCTGGAAGATATTTTGTAGGAGTTTGAAAACAAAACCTTATATAGTTTGATGATAGTTGAATCTCATTTTTTTACTTGTTGGATCTCTCAAATTAAGGTCTTTGGAGTTTTCTCCCTTATATATAACTGAAAAAAAAAATAGGTAAAGGAAAATTTGGTTAAGTTCCTTTTCACTTTTTGGTTTTTTTAAAAATAAAATTAGTTTAATTTTGACAGACTTGGAAGCAACGAGGAATCTATTAAATGAATGATGGATATATGCACATTTGTTTGGACTAAATTCAAGAAAAAAATTGTAAATAATTAATACCAGCTGTTTGTTATAAAGACAATGACGATCAACGTCAATAATATCAACAAATTTTATTTGAAGAGTAAAATTTGAATGCAGTTGGTTCACATGAATTTCATTATATTTTTTTTATCAATTTATAAAATGGATTTAACAAAATTTTATATATTAAATCTATTTAGAATTTATAGGGTAGTTAAGACTTAAGAGTTCGCAATCCTACGCATAATTATCATGTTTCTTATCATATTGCATAGAGATCGACAAATTCCACACATGACACTTATCACTTATGTGACAATTTTTTTAATTTATATTCCTTTCATAAACTTCACATTTTTTGTTCCTCATTTCCACGATACTCTTCGGACCCCTCTAAACTGGAATAACATTCAATTATAATACCGTTATAATACCATTTCATATTCAAATAAAACCCTAAAAAAATTATATTTGTGACACATTAAGTGTGAAAGACTAACGAGCGCGGATTATATATAATTACCTGTTGCATTTCAAAATTCAGACTTTCAAACTCATTCTGTGTGAATTGAACTAAGCTTTTCATATATATATATATATTTTCTGTTAAATCAAAGGATTATTTTTAAAATGAAAATATATTAATCATTATCAATGCTAAACGAAACGCATGCATTTTATATTTGGGGTTAATTGCACTTTTGGTTCCAAGAGAATGTGTTCATTTCAAAATGGTCCTTTTTTTTAGTACTTTTAGTCTCGTAGTTTTTTTTTTTAACACTTTTGGTCTCAAGAGAATATGATATATTGCAATTTTGGTCCCGAGAGAATGTATAAATTGCATTTTTGGTCCCAAGAGAATATGAAAAAATTGTAGTTTTGGTCCTGAAAATTCACGAATGGGACCGAAACTGCAAAAAAAAAAGGATCATTTTTGTACATAGATACCAAAAGTGTTTTACACTCATTCTCTTGAGATTAAAAGTGAAATATTCCGTATATCTGGGGCTTTTCACGTTAAATTTGTGTGTTCATCTTGCTTCTTTTTTTTTCCATACTAGTATTATTTTGCATAATATAGTAAGAGGCATAAATTTGTTTAATGCATCCTCTTCCTGAATGCTTAGGAGACAAAATCAATCATGTTCATGATGACTGATAAAACCGCAAATTAATGATGAGATTTAGTAGTAATTAGTATGCCAGAAATTCAAAATTAGATAACTCTTCGATTACATTAAAAGTCAAATTTTAAGGCACTACATTAAAACTCCCTCCGTCCCAACATTATATCCATTCCCACAAATCAATTTCTCATTTATCAAAAGACACACCATTATTATTACAAGATGATAGTTAAATCTTGATTATTAGTGAAATAATTTCATATCATCTAAAAGCCCGATTTATAGAAGGGTGTGAAATTAATTCATTTAATTTTTTCCCTTTACACTACCCTCACTCATGGGCCAGACTCATTTTTTTCCTTTTTTGGGAGATCCAATGAGTGGACAATTTAATGTGGGTAACCCTCTCAGCAAGAA
This sequence comes from Ballota nigra, assembly GCA_947034835.1. Taxonomy (NCBI): domain Eukaryota; kingdom Viridiplantae; phylum Streptophyta; class Magnoliopsida; order Lamiales; family Lamiaceae; genus Ballota; species Ballota nigra. The sequence continues at coordinate 3,984,216 of OX344726.1, read as the reverse complement.
TCGAACTCAGGATCTTTGTCCAGGCGTGACCCTTTTGGCTCTGATACATGAAAGAATTTCGTCTTATTTAAAAATTTGAACTTGTAGAAGAATGTGGAATTAATTCATTTAATTAGTTCACTTTACAATTAGAGGCATTAATGAAAAAAAAATGCATTAGTATTAGTAAGGTGGCAGATAAAAAGGGACAACTCGGATAAAATGGGAGTAAAGGAGTATATATTTTTTGGCAAAAATTTATATGAGACCGTCTCATGGCATGAAACAACACAAATTAACACCCACCATACCAAAGTGTTAATGAACTAATGCCCTAGTTATACTTATTTCTATTGTCTCATGCCATGAGACGGTATCATAAAAAACCTATTTTTTTAAACTCTTTTTTGGCGAGACCGACACTTAGACAGCTGCACAAATTGAAGATATTGTCATATAGTTCAATTAAATAAGCAAAAGAAACATAAAAATAAAAAAGAAGAGATTTATGTTCTAAAGTTAGCAAGAAGATATATATAGTACATTTGATTAGAATAGAATGTAAACACTATGGGAGACATGATAACAATTATAGTGTTGTTTCTAATCTTACTAGGTTATAGAATCCTCAAACCCTAATTAATATGAAACGCACGTTGGGGGTCCACTAATTTCTCTCTCCAAATAAGAATTAAATCAACACGAAATTATTTTCGGGTCGACTTGTATCCGAAAAACCATGCAGGATAATGTCACATCTTAAAGAATATTAATCCAAGTACTGTTTTTCTGTAAATCAGTTTTACCATGTAACTAGAAATAGTATTAAATAATTGTTTTCATTATGCAATACTACTAGTAAATTAATGTATACTATTTTAATAAAACAACTAATATTGTTAAAAGAGTAAATTTTATATGAGAATAGTTCATGATAAGTTTATCATTAAACTGTTTTGAAGTATCGAATATTTGACCAGAAGTATCATTAATTTGGATTCAAGAAAATTTACAACAATTACAATATAATACCAACGACATAGATTAATGATACTTCTGGTGAGATTATCGATACTCCTGGTCATATATTCGATGTTTTAATATAGTTTTATGATAAGTTTAACATAAATTATTTTCATATAATACTTTATTTGTTAAAAAAATACACACAAAATACGAACAATTTTCAAGGTGATGAAATCATGAAACTGAGTATACTTCACCTACTACTATAAAGTAGTAACTCGCAAGATTTAATTTAGTTAGTTATAAGAAAGTTTCCTCCAAAAATTTCAATGAATCACTAAATTCCGTTTGATTGTAAAAGTTTTGGTAAGACAATTGAATTTTACTTATGAATGTATAAATTAATATTATACGGGTTCTTTTATATATAATCAATCTTTCCTAGCTAGCATGTTTAAATTCGGGAATTTTATTTTTTATTTTTGTTGGCTTGACCATTTAGCTTAGTGGTCTGTTTAACTCTGGACAGTTTGGTGTCGGACAGAAAAGCCCAAACTTTCAAGAACTCGCCCAAAATTGTTAGGCTCAACCATGTTTATATTACATTAACACTTGATTTTATAAGTTTAGGTCAAACTAATTGAAATTCTACTGTGTTTTCCGCCATAAATATATACTCCCCCGCCTTTCAACTCATGCAATATTTACTATTTGAATGTAAATTTTTTTTATTAGTATTAAAGTAAATAAAATTATTTTTTATTTAGGGTAATTTTGTCATTTCAAAGTAGGTTAGTGTATGACATGTGATGTAATATTGTGATGTTTGAGGGGTAACTAAAAGAAAATAAAAAATTATCTACAAAATTAAAATTACCTACACAAATTTTCCAACAAAAAAGTTTTTAGTAAGAATTGTCTACGATTTACCTACGGAATTTTCTAATTATGAAAGTTTCTACATTTCTCAACCTGAAAACAACTTGCCTACGAAATTAATTTGCCTACAAAATAAAATCTCTAGGTTTAACTACCTACAAGTCATTTGCCTACAAAATTTTACCTACAACACAATTTGCCTACGGAATTTCCGTAAGACAAATTTTTTTGTACGTGGGGAAGGAAGATGTTTATACAATTAGAAATTTTTGTAGGCAATTCGTAGGTAATCCCCACTACGAATTTTTTTGTTGGAAATTTAGTAGCCATATTGGCAATTTTCGTAGGCAATTTTATGTTTTCTTATACTGGGTATAGTTAAAGATGATAAACTGGTTTTTTTTTTTTTTTAGGAAATAATGTTGCATGAGTCGCCTTTCAAAAATAATCCTTCCAAGAAAAAATGTTGCATGGTTCAATGGATCAATAAGTTTAATTTTCTTGTCCTAAGTCACCTAACTTAATTTGAAATTAAGTAAGGTATAATTAAAGTACAAATTCTTGTTGGCTACGAGGCTACAAGTTATAAATTTTACTAACAAAGATTGACAATAGAGTGAGTATCTAGCCAATTATGCTTGACAAACTTGTCTTCCTTTTCATTGTTGGTCGAGTTTAAGAAAGCAGATAATATTAATTAATTATATAAAGTCCATAATAGTATTAGACACACACACAACAATGGGCCACATATTAATAATTAAGTACTGTACGCACGTAATAAGCTCAATATTCTTTATGCATATGCACGAGTAGAGTCATAACGACATGATTAAATTAATTCAAACTTTAACATGCATATAAATTGGGTAAAAAAAATTAAAAACAGTGGCAAAATGAGGACCGTAACTTTTAAAAATCGCAAATTAGGGTCGAAAAAGCTAAAGTTGGACCCAAATTAAGCCCGAGATCAGGCTAAATTGGCCCGAAGTTTAGCCCAAAATTAGTCAAATCGGGGCCAATTAGCCAAATCTGTGTTGACTCGGGCTGATTTGTCCTCAATTGGCCACTTTTAAAATTTGGTACGGTCCTCATTTTGCTACCCTTTTAAGTTACTGTCCTTAAAAAAAAAATCATATACATTTTAATTTCACATATTTTTCCCCATATACATATTTTTCTCAATTTTGACTTCAATTTTAATTTTTTTCAAGACACAAACACACTGAATTGTGTTTTTTTTTTGTAGTTGGAGTATTGCTGATTACCTCTACCTCTTGGGGTATTACTAATTACTTCTTGAGGATATCACTAATTATTTCTTTGGGTATTACTGATTTTTTGTTTGAGGTATTCTTTTCAAAATTTAAGTGCATATCATGCATTTAAGTGCACACTAGCTAGAACTACTTTTTTTAATTTTAGATAATAGTTTTAAATTGTTATAATATCTCAAATAAAATCGTAGAACTCATCAATATATTTAACATCGCAACTACTCGATATTTGATCTTTACTTTGACAAAGTGTCATATTCTAAATTTCTAATTATATTGATGATTTTTTTATTTTATTTTTAACATTATTAAATAATCTAGCGGCATTGGGTTGATTGCGAGCCAAAAATTATATACTTCAAATTTAAATAGGTAAGGAAAATATTTCTGGACAAACGGTCCAAAATCCATTTTTAACCTCTTATGAAGTAAAAAGCATATAAGTTTGGTGTTCACCGATACACGGTCTCTCGCATTATTCTATTCAAATACTAAAATATAAAGGCAAAGTTTTGTGTAAATAAATTTTACCATGCAATTAATTTGTATTTTGTGTGTAATTTTGAATAATATTAGCTACTTCATTAAAATATATTAATTTAATAGAATTAATTATTTTACTATAAAATATCAGTTGCAAAAGCGGTGCACGATAAATCTGATTTACACAAAACCAACTCAAATATAAATAGGGAGACAACTTAAAATACTCATTTTCAACTTCAAGAAATTTATTTTACCCACTTCAAATATAAATAATTTTTTCTACCCATTTTCAACTTCAAACAATTTATTTTACCCATATGGCTCACAACACCATCATCTAAGTCACCCCCACCATATTATTGACCCCCACCCCTCATATTCATATAAATTAAACAATAATAAATAGTGTACAATAATAAATTAATAAATATTACAATAAGGTCTTAAAATTACATATATTAAATTACATATATTAATTTATTTTAACATATTAACTAATGACCACCAAATTATGCATTAAACCAAAATATTACAAAAAAAATAAAATGAAAATCCTTCTTGATTGTCTCACAAAAACTCTTCAAATTAAAATTGTGAAAAATGCATTAAGCATTTTTTTTAAAATTACAATTACATCATTTTAAAAAATAATGACAACTAATAAAAAAATGAATTGCATCCTTTATTTGTAAGAATTTGAGATTTGGAGACAATTAATGTCCGGTGGGGTGTGGTGGGGGTTTATGATGAGGTATGGGGCCCAATTCAAATGTAATACTCCCTCCGTCCACGAAAATTTTACCCGGTTACTGTAGAGCACAATTTTTAATGAAAATTGGTATTTTATTGAAAAAGTGAATAAAGTAGATAAAGTAAGAGTATTGTGGTGGGTATTGTGGGACCCATTTTTTGTTTGTGAGTGTAGTTTATTTCCAAAAGAGGAATGGGTAAAAATTTGGTGGACGTACCAAAAAGGAAAGCGGGTAAAAATTTGGTGGACGGAGGGAGTAACTTTATTATACCCATTTTTCGAGGGCATTTTGGTCTTATAACATGAAATGGGTATAAAATATTTTTTAAAGTTGATGTGGGTAAAATAAATTATTTGAAGTTGAAAATGGGTAATTTGTGGTATTTTCACATATAAAGGATATATATATATATATATATATATATATATATATATATATATATATATATATATATATATATATATATGTGTGTGTGTGTACACAATGATGCCACATAATATCATCTATTATCAAATAGAGATATGAATTTAATGAGAATACATACACAATCTAAAATGAAAGAAAAAAAGGGTTAATTGCAAAATATATATATATATATATATATATATATATATATAAATTTTATGACTTTTATCAATTACAACATAAACTTTTTTTCTTTGCAATTTAATGCATCAACTTTATAAGTTTTTCAATTTGAAACATCTGATAATTTTCCATCATCAATTAAATGACATGGTTGTCGGATATGCAATATATTACCCACGTAGATGCCAACAAGTAAAATAATAAATATTTATAATGAGAATAACGTCCTTTAAATACATTTTTAAATTTTAAAATATAATTTAAAATATATTTAAAGACGTTATTTTTATTTATTGTCAAATAATTTTTATTTGGTGGTGTCCACGTGGATACTTCTATGACATTTCGAATAGGAACGTTATTTATTAATTGTTGTCGAAAAATTATCAGATTTTTTAAATTGCAAAACTTAAAAAGTTAGTGTATTAAATTGCAAAGGAAAAAAGTTCATATTGTAATTGATAAAAACCATAAAGTTCGTGACTTTTTTTACCATTAACCCAAGAAAAAATAACACACCGTCAAGAATGAAAGAAGCATGTCCTCCAAGTAAAATTCTGTTTGTCGTTCTTTCTTTTTGTAAATCCGAAATCACTTGCTTGCACAGTTTAATTAAAGGTTTGATTAGATCATTTGATAATGTTACGTTGGTTCAGGAAATAGCAAACATCATAGTATTTTTTCTCGACAATTCACTTTGTAATTGAACCCATCTTTATCTAATCATCATTAAAGTTATGTATTCAACATTAAACAAATCTAGGGTGTTTTTAAATCTCAATTTATGACATTAATTATTTTTTCTAGATTTCAAGTGGGATTTCCTTTTTTCCCTACTTTCCAACACACAATTATTGTGTCACTAAACTACTTAAGTTTTTGTCCTCTTCTTCTTTATAATATATGTTTTAATCTTCGTTGATCCCACTTAATTATTTGTTGTTTAGCAATTAGTTATGGAGTAGTTCTAATATACATTTGAATGTATAGTATGCACTCGAATTTTGAAAAAAAAAATATTCTAAGCATAAATTAGTATTAATACCACAAGAATAAATTAGTAATACCAAAAAAGAAAAGCACAGTTCGCTGTATTAGAATGTGTTTTAAAAAGTAAAATTGAACTTAAAATTCAAGCGCATGTCATACAATTGAGCTTAGACTACGCATGCTAAAATTTGTGTTAGTTATACCTTTAAAATAGTCGACTTGATTTTTATAAGAAAATCAGATATAGATGTGTAATGTTCACATATTATGGAGCTATGAAATGTGAATTTTTTAAAAATATTTGGGTCTATATGTTAAAGGTTTAGAAGGTGGAATACATGTTGAAATACAAAAACTGACACAAAGGAATTGAACTGCGTAAAGTTAGAAATAAGACGGTTTTGACTAAAATTATAAGGCAATCACAAGCTGCACATCGTGCAATTGGATTCATTCAATAATAACATTACAAATATAATAATACTACATCACTTATCAATTAATACTATTAATTTATAAGGTGATACTCCTAATTTGACCCTACAAGGTATTTGGAATGGTACATAGGAGTGTATTAAACTCGACATATAACATTTATAGCAACTTTTGTTTTATTTAGACAATTGATCATTATCTAAATAGATAAATGACAGGAGTAGTACTCTCAATGTGACCAAGGAAATCAAATCATTTCTATAAATAAATGATCACAGTACTCTCAATGTTGCCAATAAAAATAAAATCAGTAAAAATCAAGTGCTATACAGAAATGATGAGATACCCTCTACTAAAATGACAATATATATAAATAATATAACTGTGGCAAATATTTAGTTGGTGATATCATTATAGACAATGAAAACATGATGCATGAAATATCAAATTAAAATGTACAAGGAAGAGATTTTTACCTTCCATATATAGCAAATTAATAGAGTACAAGGATCTGCTTACGTCATAATTGACGTCCTACATCCCAACCATAATATACAAGTACATTTACACGCAATATTAGGAGAATAAATTTAAAATGTACGTATCATATGCTTTCATATGTATGCAAATGGAACAAAATAATTCAACCCTTTTTTTCTCTTTTAAGTCCCGTGGTACACGATAGTTGACTGAATTAGGTTAAACATATTTCAAATTTCTTATAAGTTCTAATATTTTTTAATGGGTTTCAAGAATTTATAAGATGTAAAGTGACAGAGTGGTATATAAGTTGCTAAAGTGTTCGACTAGTACAACTTATAAGATATTTGATAATTTATAATAAATATTTTCTAAATGTAATTTTAATATAAAATATTTGTGTTCTTATTTTTTTTATGTTGAGGTAGGGTAGAGTGGGGTGGAGGTGGTTAGGAAAATAAGTTGGAATTTTTTTTTTTTTTATATATATCGTAAAAAGTTTATTTTACGATTTTATAAGTAGTTAAACATCTTATTTTGTCAAATACTTTGGAGGTGTTTATAAATTTTTTAATTGTTTATAAGCTCAGTCAAACAGATCTTAAAAAACTATACGTGAAGCAAATTTTGTACATGGGATGAAGCTCTACTTTGATATTTGAATTATGTCTTACTTTGAATGTACTGAGGTCCTCATGGTTCATATACTAATATAAATGAAATTAGTTTCATACTAGTTTCTACCTTAAATTTAATTATCTGCATTCTTTTCATTAGTTAGGATCTCTTGATTGCTGCTAACTAGAGCGTTGGACTAAAAATATTTCAAACATCTTATAAATTACTTCAAAATTAGCTCATAAGAAGTAATCTTTATAATTATTCAACATATTTAGCTAATAAACATAATAATTTTTTTGGTAATTTAAGATTTTTATTTTTATTATATTATAATAATAATATTTTAATTTTAAGGTTGACAAATCACCGATGGTTGTTGTTGATGGCCGCCATTGTCAGACCGCAGCAATCAAAGGGAATTGAACATGGGTCACTCACTAAAGTGAGGAATTCAGTGGTCAAGTGGGTTAAGCCAAACACTTTTAGAAATTTTATAAACTAGGGTCGTTTGGTTTGCGGGATAGGATTAGATTAGCTAGGATTGAATTAGAACGACTATCGGAAAACGGATAGATTAGAATCAGAAAATTTGGACTAGAACCAAATTTTCTGGATCGAATTGTACACGAGATAATCGTTCTAGTCTATCTAGGGTCATGGTCTTGTGCAATCCCTCAAACCAAACACGAGATTACCTGGGATTATAAAGACAATCCCAAGTAATCCCGATATGAAATTCACAAGTTACTCTAATTGAAGAGTATGATCGATTTGAAATGAATACGAGTCGGTTAGTTAAAATGAAGTACCTATCTTAACTGATGCGGAAGAACCCTTCTACGCGAAATTAGACCCTTCTGTACAGGAGGAGATCCTGACCCAACAAATAACGAAGATTCCAATTGCACAAGCTGCAGATGATGCATTTTGTTGCAAAATTCTAACCAAGCTAGGCCCCTACCATCGATAACCCTATCATCCCAAATCTTGTAACTTAGCATCACTACTACTCATCAATCACAATCCAACTAAGTATATAATGCAATTCATCTCGATCTTTTCAAGTCCTTTTCCAACAAACTATGCTCGCCATTAAGTTTAGGATCACCTGACCAACGTTATCTTTGCATATATATATCACTTCCAACACTTTTGCTTCTCTGCTTTACAAATTACAACTTCTAACATGGACTGCACATTCCAAGATAAATATGTGGGGTATAAATACATAGATATATACATATATACATAGGTTAGTAGGGTTGGACAACAAAGAATGACTTTGACTAAAAAAAAATAAAAAATACTCCCTTCGTCCTACCATAGATTGTCCACTCGCAGAAAATGGTCATCCCGCAATGGATTAGTTGTGTCATTAATAATCACAACTATCACTCTTTTTACATCTTTTATTTATCACAATGTCACTACAAAACAATTTTATAACGGCAAAAACTTGTATGAGACCGTCTCATGGCATGAGACCACACAAATTAACATTTACTCTTACCATGGTGCTAATGAATCAATGTCCTAGTTACACCCATTCTCATTGTCTCATACCATGAGACGGTCTCATACAAGATCTACTCCTTTATAACACATAATATTTTTATAACAACTTCTACATTAAAATTTGTACCGTTATGGGCAATCCATTGTGGGATGGAAGGAGTGCAATTCCTAGGTTTTTTTTTTTTTACTACCGTCAAAGTATAAATTTTGTTATTGAAAAGTGATTTCATTACACAAGTGTTTGTGCAATAATAACTAGTATATTCCACATGTAGTTACTTTTCAAGAAAATGTGACAGAAGTGAATATTAGGCAGGTTAGGTTGGCCACACTTAAAACATTGCTATAAGAAGCTATGACCTCAAACTGCAAAATCGGCTTTATTGAAATCCATCGCTTTAATCTTGAACGTACAAATAGAAATATCTTGAAATATAAGAATTCATTGAATTCTTAAGAGTTCAGATTTTAGATCTACATGTCTCAAACCTTTTAGAGCACTTTCTCAAAATTTCTTCCCACCAAATGGAATAGCATAGTATTGGCTTGTTATATTTTGGTTTCCTGTTAGACCATCATTAATAAATCTCTTCATACTAAATGTTCACATCCCTAAATCAAATTGACCAAGTTACTTATAAACCCGAATTTATATGAACTTTCTTACTCAAGTGTCACTATTATACATGCATACTATTACTATCTAAAAACAAAATACTTAATTTTTTAGACAATGATAGTGTGCATACATAACCGCGATATTTGAAGAAATCGAATTCACGTGAATTCGAGTTCACATAAATTTGCGTCCATCAATTGAGGCCAGATTTTATACTTGATTGATGACATCTCCAACTAAGGAGTAACACATAGCCCTTAAACAAAGTATTATGTGAATGATATTCATAGTAACTATTTTCATGAGCAACAATTTATTAATACTTTATATTGTAACAATTGATACATTTAGTGAAAACAACTTATACTCTTAGTGAAAACAACTAATATCCTACATAACTGATATCTTAGTGCAACACAATGATACATTTAGTACAATTCATTAATACCCTTCAAACAAATTTCACCGTGAATCATTTGTATAATACAATTGGTAACTTCTAACATTAAATAGAGCATACATTATAACATTTTTCTCTGCGTGCTTGTCCATGCATTTTTCCTTATTATTATGGTGTCGTGAGCCCACAATCCCCTCATTCGTCCTTCAAATAAATTCGAACACACATGTAATAGAGATTAGAGATTTTTAAACATGGGAAATAAGATTAAAAAATATCCTAAGTAGAAGAAGAAACTGATGGTTATTGGGTCCCACGAGGAGAAATTACACACTGTAACTCACTCTCCACCATATACAGAATCATGCTGCACCAAATATGAAGTCATATACTCCCAAAGTGTGACCACTTTCTTCAATTGGTCCACGTGTCCTAATATCCTTGCTCCAAAATAGCTCCACAAAATAAATAGAGTAATACAATCAAAAAGGACAGTGACGAAAATATGAAAAGTTTGTTGGAAAAATAGATACTTAAAAATCTTCTTTTTCTTGTATATATATCTCCACTTAGAAACTCAAATCGGGCCAAACAATATCCTCAAAAACTCCATCACAAACACACAGATAGAGAGAGATAGATAAAAGAAACCTGTTGACATTGCCAGAAAACTCAACAAACATGTCTTTTGCAGAGGTGTTCAGGCAGAAAACCAGAGCTCTTCTAGTATTACTTTTCTTGCATATTTTCATGATCAATACAGAGCACCTCTGTTCTAACCACCCGTTTTCGTCGTCCCCTCAACCCATTCGCACAATCCTGCATTCATCTCTATCGAAGATGAGATTCGATGGGAGCCTATGTTTCAACAACATCGAATACGCAGCAAAGGATTTCGGCAACAGATACCATCTCATGCCGTCTGCAGTTTTACGCCCAAAATCAGTATCCGATGTCTCCTCCATTATAAAATATGTATTCGATTTAGGTCTAACTTCGGAGCTTACCGTTGCTGCAAGAGGCCACGGCCACTCCATCGAAGGCCAAGCACAGGCGCACCAAGGCGTCGTCGTCAGTATGGAATCGCTTCGACTTCCGGAGACGAGCTATCATATCGGGAAACGCCCTTACGTCGATGTTTCAGCGGGCCAACTTTGGATAAATATCCTGAATGAGAGTCTTGAACATGGTCTAACTCCGAAATCTTGGACCGATTATCTTCATCTGACGGTTGGCGGCACTTTATCGAATGCTGGAATCAGCGGACAAGCGTTCAGACACGGGCCACAGATCAACAATGTCTACCAACTGGAAGTTGTCACAGGTATGATATGGTGCACATGCAGACGGCATTGTATGTATTTTCAAACAGTATTAGTTGTCAAACGTATTAGTAGTTATTATACTATAAATTGATAGATGCGAATCAGTTGTAAACTCATATATAGTTTTTCAACAATTTAATACCTTGCAGAATGTAATAATCTGAACTGTTTATATGCAGGTAGGGGCGAAGTGGTAACTTGTTCAGATGAGCAGAACAGCGACCTCTTCCATGCCGTCCTTGGAGGACTAGGGCAATTCGGTATTATCACCAAAGCCCGGATCGCCTTACAACCTGCCCCGAAAAAGGTGACAAAAACTTGAAATCTTTAACCAGGATTATAGGACATCAAGAATTTTTAGTAACATGTATCTTTCTTGCAGGTTAAATGGATCAGAGCGCTTTATTCGGACTTCTCCACTTTCGCCCGCGACCAGGAGCAACTCGTATTGTCTACGAATTCATTCGATTACGTAGAAGGGTTCGTCCTGATAAATAGAACGGGTTTATTGAACAACTGGAGGTCATCTTTTAATCCAAAAGACCCTGTTCAAGCTAATCAGTTCACTTCTGAAGGAAAGATTCTGTTTTGCCTAGAAGTTGCAAAGTACTATAATCCCGAAGATTTGGATCAGATTGATCAGGTAAGATTTTTCGACCTATTGGCTGTCTGAAACTGCTGGGATTTACTGCTTACATCTTCATCTTCGTCGTGTGTGCAGGATATTGATACTCTCCTGTCCAAATTAAACTACATCAGGTCCACTCTCTTTTCGTCTGTAGTTTCTTACGCCGACTTCCTCGACAGAGTGCACGTGTCTGAAATAAAACTCCGGGAAAAAGGTTTGTGGGACGTGCCACACCCATGGCTGAATCTTCTCGTTCCAAGAAGCAAGATTCATGAGTTTGCCCAAGAAGTTTTCGGTAACATTGTAAAAGATACTAGCAGTGGTCCTGTCCTCATCTACCCTGTCAACAAATCGAGGTATTAATCCTAGTACAGATCAATGGCCATAAAGAGAATATTTTTCATATTCCGATTTTTAATTCTGTTTCATCTCATTCTTTTACCACAGGTGGAAATCTGGAACATCCTTAGTTACACCCGAGGAGGATGTTTTCTACCTAGTCGCCTTCCTCTCTTCAGCAATGCCATCTTCTACTGGACAGGATGGCCTCGAACATATTTTAAGACAAAACGATAGAATTTTAAGCTTTTGTGAGAGGCCCCATCTAGGAATCAAACAGTATTTACCTCATTACAGCACTCAAGAACAGTGGAAGGCTCACTTTGGCGCTCGCTGGGAGGTTTTCTACAGAAGAAAACTGACGTATGACCCATTGGGGATCCTAGCTCCTGGACAAGGAATATTCAGACGAGAAAAAGCCTTCGGAGTACAGTGACCATGAAGTTGAAATGTCAGTTCATATTATAGCTGCAACAATGTAGATGAGGCCACTTAAACGTACATAATCATGAAATGCATGGGGAGTTTAAGATTTACAATTTCACTATCACTGTCCTGGTCTTAGAAACCTTTCTATTTGAAGTACACAGAATATTCTAAAATTAAGTTCAGACAGATATAAAGCAGTAAAAAAGACATCAGGTATCAACATCATCAAATTAATAATGGAAATGCATAAAGACCATATATGAAAATTGATGGCAGGATTAGATTATTTCAAAATTGTACTAAACTAGCTATAATTACATGTAGAATTGAAAATGCTTGAAGAAACATAGTTACTTGATAATTGAAATGAATTGGTAATGGCAACTCCGTCACTTTTTTTCACCTGTCCAGCCAAGGCCAGGCTTGATTATTTCTTCAAAATCTTCACGGTACACTGGGCTTGGCTTATTTTGTGACAGTAAACTCAAGAGTCCTATTTGGTTCAGTACCCTTATATGGCTCGAGACTACCGTGAGAGAAAATTCAGAACACTAACCAGCTAAGCTCTTGAAGCTAAGAATCCAACAACAAACAGCAGTCAAAACATAAAAAATAATGATGAGTGTCCATCATGCGGATACGTAAAACCTCAAAATTCATATATCATCACGGACTAGCTAAACCTTCTATACCAATTTTCATGATAGTCTTTGGTGGAAAAGGTAACAATTGAGTTCCGTATTCAAAGGAGATGTTCTTTGATTTCATCTTTTTTCCTGTAAAATTGCTTTTTGCAAACTAAAAGAGTGAAGTCTATAATTATACAGAACAATGGTACATTTGTTTGGGTAGAATTAAAAATGAAAAGCCAATGCATTCTTTTGTTGATTCGTCTTTCATTAGCCTGAGTATTACTGAAGATCAAAAAAAAGCCCAATGCCCATATAGGTTGGAATCTGCTTACTCATGATATTGACATCCAAATACAGAGGTTAACAAAATACTAGCCACAAAACTTGAAGAACTATCTGGTATTATATGAAGTGCCACCTTATAAACTTCACAAATTTCACAATCTTCATTTGAAAAATAGAAGAATCAAGATAACTGCGAAATGAAATGCGAGATCACATTGCCATGCACATTTTCAAACGAACCAGACTCCATGACTGGTTGCAATTTAAGCTGTAGATCTCTTTTGTATCTGCTCATAGTACTTAAGAACCAAATTCCTAGTTTGAGATGATAGATTGAAGCTAAATCAATCTGGAATAGACAACATGTTGAAAAATATCAAGCTGCAATCAGCATCAGACTTTTTCATGCCATATGAACACAAATCCCTCCAAAGATAATCTCATCTCAAATCGTATGGACCAAGCAAATTGGCTAACCTAAATTTAAAAATCACGCACATAACTTCCCTCTCCCTCCCTTCCACCCTCCCTCCCACATCCCTTTATGCAACATTCAGATTGGCATTCAATTTAAATGCATTCCATTCACCAACATACAGAATTAGGCAAATAATTTAAAGGTTAACAATATATGTGACGATTAAAGAAAAGGTACCATAGCACAAAACATGACTGATATTAATCAGTAAAATATTGCAGGTGGAAAGAGAGGTACTCACCCCGCAGAAATGCCCAACAGTTCTTGAAAACCTCGGATCTCTCAGTAGAGGAGAAGTGGAACTTGTTCAGAGGAGCAGAATACCGACCTGTTCCATGCTGTGCTTGAAGGACTAGGCCAATTCGGTATCCTCAGTTCCTCACCATAGCCCAAATCGCCTTACAGCCTGAGGAAAGATGTTTTCTACCTAGTTGTCTTTCTCTGTTCCACTATGGCCTCAAGGATATTTTAAGACAAAATGACAAAATTCTGAGCTTATGCAGGAGGCCCCGTCTTGGAATCAAACAGTGTGTACCTCATGACAGCTCTCAAGAAGAGTGGGAAGCTCATTTTGGCACTTGTCGCGACGTTTTCTACAGAAGAAATTGACTTAGGATCACAACCCTAGCTCCTGGACAAGGAATATTCAGACGAGAAATAGCCTTCAGACTACAGTGACCATGAAGTTGAAACATCACTTGAAATTATAGCTGCACGAATACAGATGAAGCCACTTAAATGTACATAGTTCATGTCTCGGTTGCTGAGTTGCCTACACATTTTTTCTTCTTTTCGAACCTGATCATCAAAGTCATGAACAGTTTTAAGACTTAAGAATTCACCATCACTGTCCTGGTCTTAGAAACCCTACTATTTGAAGTACGCAGAATATTCGAAAATTAAGTCCACAGAGAGATATAAAGCAGTAAAAATAACATCAGGTATCACCATCAAATTAATAATGGAAAACGCAGCAAGAGGGAATACGAAAACTGATGGCAGAAATTGATCATCCGTATAACTGTGCCCAGATGAAATAATTCAAAATTGAACTAAACTAGCCACAATTACATGTAAATGCTAGACGAGACAGAGTTACTTGAAAAATAAAAATGTAATGGCATATCATTCACTTTATTTCACCAGTCCAACCAAGGCCAGGGCGATTAATTTTTTCTTCAAAATCTTCATAGCCTCGAGCATCACGAATATTTGCCTCAAAATCAGTGAAATCACTCGCAACTGGAAGAAAGCTACTTATATCATCTGTAGCTCCAAAACCTCCGGCTCGCATCACTTCATCAGAAGTGACGGAAGCTTCCATATTTACGGCATCTTGAGATACAGGAGCCACGTGCTCTTTAGCACCTTCAGAAAATTTATCCTCTGGTTCTTCATAGGAATGGACTTCACGAAGGTGGCCCTCAAAATCAGTGAAATCGCTGGCAACTGGAACGATACTACTGATATCATCAGTTGCTCCGAAACCTCCAGCTCGCATGACTTCATCAGCTGTAACTGCAACTTCCATATTTACTTCTCCAGTAGTGTTTGGAGGTGCAGGTGCCTCGTGTTGATGATCATCTTCAGGTCCCCCACGCTTTGTGCTGCTGTCATTCTCATCTGTTTGAGGAGAGAGTGAGATCAGTTCAAAGAAGATATATAATCCAGTTACTCACTTTTCTGATTTAAGTAGTGAAATATACAACATTTTAGTGAACCTTATGAAGGCGATAGAAGAAGAACCAGCTTTAAATCAATAGTTCTTCTTATTTGTGACAGTAAATTCAAGTGTCCTATTAGGTTCAGCAGTACCAAATTCAGTATAGCCGACCAGTTAAGCTCTTGAAGCACAGTATCCAGCAGCGAATGGAGTCAGAACATAATAAATAGAAGTGATGAATGTCCATCATCAAATAAGTTAAACCTCGAAAATTGAATATCACGGATTAGCTAAACTTTTCATGCCAATTTTTGTGATAGTTTCTGTGAAAAAGGTAAAGAGTCTAACAACCGAATCCTGCAACTCCATGAGATCATTTTAAGTTTCAAAGTAGATGTTCTTTGATTTCGTATTTTTTCCTATAAAATCGCTCCTCCAATCTAACACACTCGAAGTCAATAATTATGCAGAACAAGAGGAGCATTTGTTTTTCTAGAATGAAAGATGAACAACAGATGCATTTTTTTATGTTAATATGTCCTTCATCATTAGCTTGACTGAGTACCAAAGACCAAAACACAGGCCAAGGTCAATATTAAGTTAGAATTCTGCTTTCCCATGATATTGACATTCAAATAGAGGTTAACAAAATACTAGATACAAAATTTGAAGAACTATCAGCACCACTGTAAACCTTCACAAATTTCAGAATCTTCGTACAAAAAATAAAAGAATCAAGAGAACTGCGAAACGAAATACAAAGAGAATGAATTACCTTTCACGTTTCTAGACGAGCCAAACTCCATGACCGGTTGCAATTTAAGCTGTAGATACCTTTTGTATCTGCTAATAGCACTTCAACAACAAATTCCCAATCCGCAATGATAGATCGAAGCTTAATCAATTCCGGAATCGACTATATATAAAAAATATCAAGCTGCAATTAGCACCATAGACATTTTTGTTCCTTAAACCATAATGTATTAGATCTCAGTTTATATATGAACACAAATCCCTCAAAAAAACCATCTCAAATCCTACGAAGCAAATCATCTCAACTTTCTCAATCTCAATTATACAAATACACAGGTAGTCAGTAGGCAGTCCTCAATTTTAAAAATCATAGTTCCATATCCCTTCGTGCTTCATTCAGATCGAAAGCCCTAATTCAATGTCAATACACACAGCTTCAACCTCTCTTCACCAAAAAAGCAAAATTCTGCAAACGCAGCTTACTAAAAAACACGATTAACAGAGAACAATTACCAATCACCGGACATTCAATAGAACACATTCCACTCACCAATAAACAGAATTAAGCAAAAATTGAAGGAAATGACAACTCATGTGAGCGTTGCAAGTGGAAAAGAGAGGTACTCACTCCATAGAAGTAGCAAAGAGTTGTTGAAAAACTGGAATTTCAGTCGGAGAGGGTGTTAATCCTTTGAGGAGTAAACTGCTAACGTATTAGACACGTGTGTTGCATTTGTACGGCGCCACCGATGTTTCGGATACACAATTTTAATTTTTTTTAAATAATTAACATATTAACTCATTACAAACATGGAAGGTTACATTGTTACAGTAAGGGTGGCAAACCATACCGTACCGTACCGGCATACCGTATCGAAAATTTCGGTATGCAAAAATTCATACCGATACTCGATACGGTATACCGAAATTTTCGGTCAACCAAAAACGCATACCGCATACTGTACCGAACATTCGATATGTCGTACCTTACAGATATTTTGATATATACCGATCCATACCGATCTATACCGAAATACCGATTCATACCGGTCCATACCGAAATATTTAACTAATTATTTAATATGAAAATAATTTAAATATTAAATTTTAATAATAAATTATCGGTACATTATATACCGAAATACCGAAATATTGCCGGTATACCGAAATATTATCGATATGATACCAAATATCGAAATTTTCTAAATATTCATACCGATATTGTACCGAAAATTGCGATATACCGAAATTTTCGATAAATTCGATATTTTTGGTATGGTAAGTGCGGTATACCGATATTTTCGGTATTTGCTCCACCCTAATCGTATGTATATTGAATCAACATGCTCATAATCACTTTAATTTATTATAAATCATGTGATGTGTATATTAAACAACATAATTTCATCCTAAAATATAATATTAAATTTAAAAAAATTGATTACCCGATTAGGAGGTTCGGGTTATGTTAGAATACCCGAATCTGAATCCGAAATTTAAGTTTGGGGTTCGAGTTATCTGAAATTCTAAATTTCATAAAAATTATCTAGATCGATCGGCTAATATTTCCGGGTTGGGTTGGGGTACTCGAAACCCAATACCCACTCTTAGTGTATGATGAAGAATGTAGACAAAGATAATTATTTTTATTTTAGGAAATAAAACAATTTTTTAGAGACTGACTAATAAGACAATGTGGATCATTTTTCACGGATATAGGGAGTATTAGGGTACAATTTAAGTGCAATTTTTAAAGGTTATGATTGTTTTCACTGAATTCAGTTGTAATTGTTCAGTAATAATAATTATATTTGTTTGAAAATCCTCTATTATACTAATAGGGAGTTGGTCTTGCTTATGTGTCATTATATGGTTGAGTTTGCTTATGTGTCGTCTTGTGGTTGATTCTACCTACGTGGCATATGCTTATGTGTCATCTATGTCCTATGTGGCGTGCATGTGAAAATCCTACGTGTCAATTCATCATGCTTATGTGTCATTACATAATAAAGAGTCTAATTAAAAAATATATGTATATACATAGATTCGAACCTAGGACCACATATATATACAATTTATGATTTTAACCAATTAAGCTAAACTATGAATGTGCACAAAGTTGGAATATATATATATATATATATTGTAAGTCTATAAAAATATATTGAATTGAATTGATCAATTAAATTTAAAACTTTAATTATATGAAAATTTAATACTACTTAATTAACTTATTTTTTTATTGTCTCACTATATTTGAGGATTTTCAATTTAGAAAATCTTAATTTGTTAAAATAAGTTAAAAATGGAATTAAACATATTAAATAATTTTGATTTTTTTTATTAAATGATTGTTTGAATTATTTTTTTTTTAAATTGAATAATTAAAAAATTTAACATTTAATTGACAAATTTTTATTGTCTTCAAAACACAGTGCACCAATTTTATTTAATTATTTGAATTTTTTAAAATCTCAAATCGAATTTAGTATATCATTATATTAACTTAACTGTGTTTAACATGCTATATTATTTTGGATATATTTATTATATAATATAATTATATTATTTAACTGTGAATAAATTTATAATGTTATTGTATATATAATGCATTATAATGTGTAATCAAATTTTTTTTTTTTTACTGAAAATCCCGCGTAATACGCGGGGCACTCATCTAGTACACTTAATATTATATTGTATATCGAGTAGTTTTTGTGAGAGACTAATTATAATTTGAACATTGATGCATTAATACCTTTAAGTGTGTTAATTTGTAACTAGTTTATGAACAATTTTATTATGTAATTTTTCTTACACAAGTTTTTGCCCTTATGCATTTGATACGAATAAAACTTTAGTATAATTTAAAATACATATGAATAATGGATCAATCCTATTTAAATAAGTAGTATTACAGTTACTTTCTAATGAAATAGTAAATTTTAAAATTTAAGTCAATCATATTTTTTTCTAATTTTATTTTGTACCTATAATTTCGGAGTTCAATAAACTTTTAATTGTAAATTTATTTTGGAATAATTACTAATTGGTTCAAAAATAGTACCTATATTAAACTTTAGTTCAAAACATCACTGAAATTGATTTTTGGTTCAAAAAAAGAGGGGCCCACCTCCTAAAATATCAGCAGCCCCCACCCAACACCCCCCACCCCAATCCACTCGGCCACCCCACTCTCTCCCCTCCCCATATTTCTCCCCAACCCTCTCCACTTTCTCTCACTCTCTCTCTCTCAAAATGGAGAGAACACGACACGGCCACAGCCGCTTACCCCACCGCGCCGCGGCCGCTTGCCCCACCGCACCACCCACCACGCCACCATCCAACGAAGGCACCGACCCAGTGATGTCGTGCACAGCCGGATCCAGGAAATAGGCCCTGACCCACCACCGTCGGACCACCACTGGAGCACCGCCGATGCTACTCACACTAGAGGCGACGCCGCGCATGCCCACCGCGCTCAGCCCATAGGTGACGCCGCCCACCGCCACCGCCTCGCGATCCGTCCAGATCTGACACCTCCTCTCTGAGATCTAGTGGTTGTGACACTAGATCTTAGGGTTTTCGCCATCTATTTTTTGTTTGCCGAAGCACATGGTTTTCGCCACCATACATATTTGTTGCTCGACTATTTGATCCGAGAAACAGGGCATCGACACGTACCTCGAGACGCCCCCGGTCGGATTCTTCTCAGGTAGGTAATTTCTTTGGGTCGATGCCCTGTATTTTCTTGTATTTTGAAGGAATTTGTGATGTGTGTTGCAGTGTGTATTTTTATGATGTGTGTGCAGTTTTTTTTTATTTGTGTGTGTGGTGTATGTGTTCTATGGATGTGGTTTTATGTGTGCAGTGTAGTGTGTGTGTTTGTGTGTGGTGGTATGTGTATTGTGTTTGTGTGAGTGCATAATTTGTGTGTATTTTGTGGGTGATCATATCATGTATTTTTCAGGTTTGACTGGGAGAAAATAGAATAAGAAGGAAGATTTGAAGATATAAGAGACGAAGATTTGAAGATACACTATGTGTGCAATTTTTTTAATTTTTTGCATGTAAGCATAATCATGTAAGTTTAGTTATATTTTTGTTAATTTCAAATTTAAATATGTAATGGTAGAAGTTTTAAATATTAACAATTCAATTCTGATTGAAATTCTAAATTTTAGATTTTGTGCAAATTATTATTGAAAATGCACCCTCAATAAAAATCTAATAAACATGAATAATTATAGGTTGTGCAAAGAAATATTGGAATTGCACTTCTGATAAAATTTGAAATTATCAATAGTGTACTCTTGTGCAAAAAAAAATTAAAATTGCACAACTGTAAAAACATGAGTTGTGAATACATTAAACAATTTTTAGATAAATTTTGGACCAAAGAATTGAATGTTGTAATTTAAAAATCATTAAAAGAAATAAAAAGTACTAATTTTAAAAAGTAAAAAGCATCCTGTCAAAAAACGAAAAAAAAAAAAAAAACAGATGGGACTGAACGAGGGGGGTTGGGGAGAAGAAAGGAGGGGTGGGGCTAGGGCTGGGGGGTTTCATAGGTTTGCAGGGGTAGGTTTTGAACTGCATTGTATTTTTTATACCAAATAGAACTAAAACCTAATAAATGCATCCCATTTGAATCTATTTGTAAATTACCCTAAATTTTAAGTATAAATGTTGGTTAGTAGTTTATTTTACCATTTCTAATTTGATTATTATATTAATTTTATTGATACTTAATATCTTAATATTATTTTATAAAGTCTAAGTAATTGTGGTAAATTTATTGCATAATTAAAACCGTATAAGTAATTATCAGTTCAATCATGATAGCCCATCCGCGAAATTCAAATTCAAATTCGAATTAAATCGGTAATAATAAGAAATAGTAGAGGTACGTACAGACTCAATTTTTTTTCTTTTTTTTTTGTCTTGATCCACGATTAAAGCCATGGATATACATTTATGCTTGAGATTTATGTGTGAGAGGGGAAGTACGAATATAAACGAATTGAGTCGAGCTAAATACCATTAGACTCGAGTTTGGCTCATTTGAATTTTTTAAGGATCGAGCTCGGCTAGAACTCTAATAGTTGAACTCGACCACGACTCGTGTGTAAATTATTGAGTTCGTGAATAGCTCGAGCTCGACTCGTGAAATATAGCTCGAAAAAAAAAACTCGTTTGCAAATTTATCAATCACGATTCGAGCTCGAGTTTGGAACTAAGCTCGTTTGTAAATTAATCAAACATAGTTCGACTCGAATTCGAAAAGCTCGTTAAAAAGTTAAATGAGCTCGGCTCGATAAGCTTGTTAAAAATAAATAAATACATAAAATAACAGAACATCTTATCAATATCTAATTAAAAAAAATATCTAATTGAGTCCTATCGAGCATACTCACAAACATATTCACCAATTTATTAATGAGTATATTCGTGAGCCTGTTCACGAGCTTTATCGTGAACTTCATAACCAACATTTTGAGTCGAATACGATCAGGCTCGAGCTCAACTCAATGAAATAATCAAGCTTGAAGTCGGGTTGGAGCCCGACTCGTGAAATTTGAAGGACAAACTCGAATGAATATTTTTCGAGTCGAGGCCCGAATAGTTCACAAATACTTGACTCATTTACACCCCTAGGGTAAAGTCTAAATTTTAAAATTCTGATAAATGGTAAAAAAATGTTTATTTTGATATTTTGTATGGAGTCAAATCAATATTAATTGTAATTGGTATTTATATATATTGTATTGGGTGAGAGTTAGGAGAGAAAAATGTAGTGATGAGATTTCTTCGAATTTTATGAAAATAGGTGTAATTATATTTAGTCGAAAATCAGATATAGAAATTTTGAACTAGAAAACATGTGGATCACAAAGTTCAAAACACATTTGAGTTAGTCTCAAGAAAAACTTAGGATTGAGAACTTGGGGACTCGAACTCGTCAAATCTACTCGAAACTTGAGATGTTGAAGGCTCCACCTCGTTGAAAATATCAACAACCCAGTCTATTGTATACGACCAACAATAACGTTTTATCATAATTGCTCAATTATACAAGTCTGACATTATCTACGTCAAACTAGAGCTACTCCATCCTCGTGTATCATGCCAAGCAAGATCCAATCATCTCCTCAAATAGATGACCATATGTGTTTGAGACCCTTAATATTCACATATTACTATTCCTATCTTTGTTATAAGGCCTTTTTATAAAGAATTCATTATTACTGAAAAATAATGGCACCTCGGGAGAACAAACATGATTCAAGAGTGAAGTACAGTGGCTAAGTGCTCAAGTGGTAAGAACACCAACTATCTAGGTTAGTGGTCCTCGATTCGATTCATGGGAAATGAGAGATGGTTTAAAAAAAATTGATATATCTAAAGTTTACTCCCTTTTGGAAACTGTTAACCCCCAAGATAACGACGTGTCACGTGGTCAATATTGATGTGTCTTCCTTGAATAGTATAAATAGAACTATAAATGCGTCTAGAAAAGACATGAACAACTAGACTTAATGCATATAGGTCGAGCAAGTTAACCCCAAGTCCCGAGAGTCGAGTCGCCTTCCTTAAATAGTATAAATAGAACTATAAATGCATCTAGAAAAGACCTGAACAACCAGACTTAATGCATATAGGTCGAGCAAGACTAAGGCCCGAGTCCATTTGAGACAAAAATATATATATATTTATATTCTACTTTATTCGATAACCTGATTGAATAGTTATACAAAGAAACTTATTAGGTCAGACCATCTTTCTACTCCCTCCATTCTTCAATAAATGTTCTTTTACTAATTAAAAAAATAAATTAGAATAAAAAAAGAATAATTTATGTCATAATAGAAAATATATAAGGGATGACGGAAATGATCACATTGTTGGTGAACGAATCTAATCGTAAGGATTAGTGGCTGTTTTAATCCGTTTTTACGTCACCAATCAATAACGTGTGATTGATTACCACCGTAAATGGTAAATCGGGGTTTGGATTTATCGAATTTGTAAATTCGGTAGTCGAAATTGGACTTATTTCGTGTATGTGTGAGTTTGAGTGTGTTTGTGTGTATTTTTTGTCTGAAATTTGAAAATTATTTGAATAAGCTGGAGAACAACTATTTATAGAGACTAGCAAGCATGAGGTGTCTAAGACTCTTGGTCTCCCTAGCCTGCATGCTTGACATGTGTCCCTTTGATCTTATCTAAGCTGAACCTTAGTTACAAAGTCTTCTTTGGTCCTTATCTCGGACTCACTGTTGTTCGCCTAGGTCGGCTTAATTGATCTTGTTGGTTCTCCAACTGAAAGCTGTTCGCCTCTTGAGGTTGTACTTTGGAAGTTGCTCGCCTTATGGCTTTGTTCAGCTTGGCTTTGGGATCTTTGTCCTTTGTTCACTTGTACACACCTCCTTGGCTATTTGTTGTATCATATTTTGCCCAAGTTGTTCGTCATGGATGACTTCACAGTTGGCTCATTCTTGGTCCCGGGCCTTAATACCTGTTCGCCCATTAGTTGTTCGTCGGGAGAGTTGTTCGTCACTTCGTACACCTCCCAGATTGGTTAATGCGCCCAAATCGTGATTTTCTTTGTTTTAGACTTCAATAATTGTTCGCTCCATATCTAGTTGATGTTCGCCTGTCAACACACATGTCACCTGTGAACATAAACTTAAACACACCGTGAATGTGTTAATAACACATAAACAGGAGATTCACTATTATTTTAATTGATTGTTTGTATTTGTTTATATATTGTTAACACATTCGCGGTAGATATATAAGTTTGTGCCCACCGGGTGGACATGTGATCAATAAGTTGGGTAGAAATTGTTGAATAATAATAAAATTACTTAATTAAAAAAATTCTCAAAAATCATAAATTAGAAATTTTTTGAATGAAAATTGCTTAAAAAGATATACTATAATTTAAAACAATGTCTAAAATAACATTTATGAAGATGATGGAATTTTCTTACTTTTTTGGGCTTAAGTAGACGTCCTCAATTTTTGTATATATAAAAAAAGGAAAGTAACAGCAACGTTCAAACCAAATCAATTCAAATGTAAACCCCCAAAACCTAAACCCTTCACACCCAAATATAACACCAATCAAAATTACAATAAACACGCAAAATATCGTTTCCTTTTTCTGGCCTTCTTTTTGCCTGCCTTCAAATTTCAAGTGAACTAATAATCAGAAATCTTCGTGGGTTTTTTGTTCCAAACAGAGGACAAAAATCTCCCAATACTTCGACCGGAACCCTAATTTGACGACGGATTCTTAGCTTAGAAAATGTCACCTCCGGTGGCTACCCCTCACTCCTCCACTTTTGAAATCCCGAAGCCCGATTTCCAGTCATCGCACACTTTTAAACCTCCGGGAAGTTTTGATTTTTCTATCGATTCGTCGACTTATACTGCTGGATTTAGTTTCTCAAAAACAGGTACTGAAAAATCGAGTCGATCGAGGCCTAGGCTAATGAAGATGAGGAGGAGACAAATGCCTAGTCCTCGAGATGGAAAAACTGATTTGAGAATCGATGGGTCGAGTGATTTTAGTGGTGATAAATTGGGGAATGTTTTAGGGGTTAATGATCGGAACTCAGGATCGGACGGTAGTGGTGCTAGGGCGGATTCGAATGGGGATATGGATCGATTTGGGAGTGGATTAGCTCCTGGTGCTAGTTTGAATGGTTCCTCGTTTGATTTTGGATCAGGAAATGGTTTGTTTAGTTCTAGCATTAATAGCTCAACCTTTAATGCACAGAAGGAAACGGGGAGTTTTATGTTTGGAGCTCGTAAGGATTGCCCTACTATGAATTTTGGCCAATCAGAAGTTAATGCTCAATCTGTATTTGGTTCACAAGTGAAGTTAGGCCAACAGGATTCAAATAAATCCAGTTTGGGCTTGAATGCAGGCGAATTCGGAAGATTTAGCAGTGCAAATGTTGTATCGGGTGCTGCGAAAGGCGGCCCTAGCAAGATCGATTCGATAAATGTGGACAAGAGTGAAGCTGACAAAGTTGCTGGAAACAGAATACCTGATGCGAGGGGCAAAGTTAAATTGGACACTTCTGGTGATTCCGATAAGGTCCGTAATACTTGCTCTCAGTTCCCATTTAGTAGTAGTAGTGATAATAGTTACAAAAATGGTGTAAATTGTGTGTTTGGGATTGATTTGGAAAAAAAATCAACAGTTAGAAATAGGGATATGCATGATTTTACAGATAGTGGTAAAGAAAATGCGGAGAATGGATTTCAGTCTCAAAATGCTTGTGTTAATGGTGGTTTTGTTTTTGGAGGGTTGAAAGGGAAGGGAGGTTTTAATTCTAATGGAAGTACCAATCCTTTTAACGAGGTAAAGGCTGATGATTGTGATGGTTTTGGACAGCATGGTCATAATTCATGTTCAGATATTAATTCTAAGTTTCGAAGTTCAGGTGATTCATTTGAGAAAGACCCTGCTTTTAGCATCACGAATAAGATGAATAAATTGAATATTGGTGATTCTGAAGTAGATGATAAGAAGTCAGAGATTTTTGGTGGTCAGTTTGCTGTAAATACCAATAATGTGTTTGTGTTTAGAGGCGATCAGAAGAACTCTGATTTTGTGAAGGAGAATAACCCGAGTATGAGCCAGAAGACACCAGAAGTGAGTCGTTCCTCACACAATAACTCTGAATCAGACAGAGCTTCGTCATCTTTTTTCTCATCAGATGGAATAGGTGTGGAGCTAAATGGTGGTTTTTGTGAGGTGCCATCAACGAATAAAGTTGAGAAACACAGCATAAACTTTACAGGCATATTGGGTGGATTAGACTCCTCAACTGAGGATTATAGCACTCCGAATTTGAAATTTGACTTTTCAAAGAACAATTTATTCCCTGGCATAAATAAGTTGGATAATACAAATCTTAGATCACTAGGAAGCAAAAAATCAAAGAAGAAAAATGGAAAATTACGTCAAAGAACTGTGGTCCAAAATTTGTTTCACCAAAATCATGCATCTGAAGGTAATGTCCAGCAAAATCACGGGTCTCCTGGTTATGGTTCACCCATGGATTTTTCACCATATCAAGATAAGAGTACAAGCAATGCCCCAGTGGCAAACACTGGTGCTGGAATTAAAGAGAATCTTCCTACAACTGAAAATCATATTCCGGATCACTGTGAAAAGCCTCGTGATGACATGAGCACTTTAAAATTTCCCCTGCCATTAACTGCCAAAGATGGCCTGTCAGCACTACAAACTCAGTACAAGAAGAAGTATAAGCTGAAAGTTCGTTCAAATCCCACAATCCAAACGAACTATCCAGTCAAAGAAAACGCTAAGCAAGAGCCTTCAGGGACTGCAATTCATGAAGCATGTGAGCAATGGCGTATAAGGTACTCTCAAGATGTAGTTTTGTTTTATTTCTGGGATATCTGTGCACAAGCATTTATTATTTTAATTACTTGAATGATTTGATTCTATCCAGGGGAAATGAGGCTTATCATGCGGGACAACTTTCCAAAGCTGAAGAATTTTATTCAATGGGCATCAATTCTGCCCCACATATCAGTGCCATTGGATACTCCATGAAATCACTTCTACTCTGCTATAGCAACCGTGCTGCCACACGGATGTCACTTGGGAGAATGAGGGAAGCCATAGGAGATTGTACAAAAGCATCTGAACTAGACCCAGACTTTCTGAAAGCTACATTAAGGGCTGGAAAGTAATTGCTCTCCCTTGTCGTGTCTTTCTGGTTTTGAGTTTGACTATCAATTTTATGGCAACATAAGGCTATGTTCTTTTTGGGTTTTAAAAACCTGGATTTGGATTTTGAAATCTAAACCCATTCTAGTTTGGGTTTTAAAATTAGGTTTTTGAAATCCTAATCCTACAACCCTATAAATAACCTATACAACACTCCTTTACTTTTTACATAATAAAGTTAAAACCTACCCTACTCAAAACCCAAAAAGAACAAGGATTTTGAAAACCCCATGGATTACAAAAATCATTGGTTTTCAAAAACCGGTTTTTAAAAACCACTTAAAACCCAAAAAGAACATAGCCTAAGTGTATTGTCTTATTTAATTTCGTAATGATCGGATATTAGTTTAATTTTCTAATATTCTTCTAACAATTTTGCAGTTGTTATCTGGTGTTGGGAGAAGTTGAAGAGGCCATTACATGTTACACTAAATGCTTGAGTGACAGAACCAGCATTTGCTTAGATAGGAGAGTTACAATTGAAGCCGCTGATGGACTGAATAAGGCTAAGGTGTAAATGATAATTATGATTATTATTAATTTTATTAGAGTAAATTTATTGTAGAAAATGTTCCTATATTTCTATCATGTATATTGCATTTTATTTGGATAGCAGGGGTTTAGTGCCAAGAACTTGGTCTCTATGATATTCATTGTTACCTTTTTTCGTGTATTTATAAGCCAAATCAAATTGATAGCTAAAAGGATAATTGAACCTTAACATTTTGAGGAATCCTTCAATAGTGGTAGTGAATGATTGAATTTGAAACCTTTTTTGACCTTGCGTCCATTGGAGCAAGTAAACGAACCTTTAAACCTCTCTTCTCTTGCGAGCCTAATGGGGAAATGTTAGGCTAATGCATGCCCTGTATCTGCGTTGAAAATACAAATTTTCATCAGCAGATCTTGAGAAGTGAGTTTGATAAAAACATTTCAAAGTAAAGGTTTAAATGCAGTTTCTCATGTATATGCTTGGAGTGGATATTATAGGTCTGATTTTTTTTTTCCATTACCCTATTTTGGAGTCAAAAGTTTAACCATCTAAATGACCAACAACCTTAAATGATAATCCCAAGTGAATCACTTCAATTTCCTCTGTGGGTGTGCTTGCACTCCATTGTATGATTCTGTTCTTTTTTGCATCTGTTTGAAATATTTGTCAGTACTTGAACTTTGTTTTGTTGCGTATACTTCTCTTGGACCTTCCTGTAAGTCAGAATTTGATTAACAGTTTTGAGTTGAACAGAAAGTGGCTGAACAAATGCTTCAATCTGCCAATCTCTTGCAAGAAGGAACCGATGATGCAGCCAGCAGCGCTATGGGGATTATTGAGGAGGCCCTGTTGATAAGCCGTTTCTCAGAGCGATTGCTACAGATGAAAGGAGAGGTTCTGTACACGGTATGTGCCAACTGATGCCTCATCTATTTGCAATAAATAATTTTGAGATTATTTACAATATCCCAATTTGACTGGTTAGAATTTCATGATGTTATTATGTTATTGATACAGTTGCGAATGTATGATAAAGTGATTCAACTTTGTGAACGAACTCTTGATGTTGCCCAAAAGAACCTTAGTTTGGATAATCGCAACTGCAAAAGTTCTCACGTGAAGTTGTGGAGGTGGCACCTGCAGTCCAAGTCCCATTATCGTCTGGGAAAGCTGGATTCGGCTCTTGATTTGATTGAAAAACAAGAAAATTTGGCATTCAGCTCCAAGTAAACCTCACTGGCCTTCACCTTGTAATTGTACCTTCTTTGTAAATATTTTTATAAGATGTTGATCATAAATGTAATCATGTAGGTCTGGAGATGAGACCCGGGATTCCTCAATTGCCTTGGCAGCCAATATACGTGAACTTTTATCACTAAAAGTACGTAATATATCGTTTTGATGTTCTGTAATGATTCATTAGTTGTTAACTTTCTGTTGTTACAAAGCATGCAAATGGTTTTTTTAAAGCAAACCCATGGATTTTCTTTCTTTTTGCTCATTACAGAAATCAGGAAATGAGGCCTTTAGTTCTGGAAGGTATACAGAAGCTATAGAGAATTATACTTCTGCTATATCGAAAAGTTACGAATCACGTGGTTTCATGGCTATATGCTTCTGCAATCGTGCTGCTGCATACCAATCACTTGGCCAAATTATTGATGCCATTTCTGATTGTAGTATAGCTATTGCTCTGGATGAGAATTACGTAAAGGTTGGTTACTAAATAGAAGTTAGTTATTATATCGAGGATGTTATCACTTTAAATTTAGCCTTCCTTTATATCAGTACAGTTGATAATATTTTGGATGATGGCTTAGAGAATCTTTCTGATGTTTACAATTTGCTGTGGATGAATAAACATTGACAAAATTTGGTCTTCTGATGTTTTTGTTTGTTAACGAAATTCTTATTTCCTTTCTGCATAGGCAATTTCAAGGCGAGCTACTTTACATGAAATGATCAGAGATTATAAGCAAGCAATCTATGATCTGCAAAAACTGGTCTCTCTTCTTGAAAGTCAATCACAAACCAAAAACCAAGCTAGATCAAGTGGAGGCAGTGTGAGGGATTTAAGAAAAGCCCGTCGTCGTCTTTCCTTAGCTGAAGAGAAGGCTAAAAAAGAAATCTCTCTGGATCTTTACCTCATTTTGTAAGTCCAATCATCGTATTTATTTCATCTCCTTGTATGTTTTCGTCATGACCTTGAAATCTTGTTTCACTGTCAAGTTTTGCTCCTATCGAAACTATTGCAACTGAAACATGCTGAAGCTTGAATTGAGGTTTGGTTTTGATTGTCAGGGGAATTAAAGAATCCGATACTGAATCTGAGATCAAGAAGGCATATCGAAAGGCAGCTCTCAGACACCATCCGGACAAGGTCTCAAGCATTCTCTTACTACAGTAAACATATTATTGGATACTTTTGTTCTGATACTCTTTGGGTTTATGCTGGTGTAGGCTGGTCAGGTCTTGGCAAGGAATGATGTTGCTGATGATGGAACGTTGCGGAAAGAATTTGGTGAGAAAATTCACACGGATGCTGACAAGCTGTTCAAAGTTATTGGGGAGGCTTATGCTGTACTTTCAGATCCTTCCAAGGTAATACTATTCTTTGCATCATAATTGAGAGAGAAAAATTCCTTTTCGTTTCTTGAACTATGAGACAAGAAGCCTAACATGTGTGCAATGATGTCCTTGCAGAGGTCAAAGTATGACGACGAAGAGGAGATGAGGAAAATCTACAGAGACAGTAACAGAAACAGTAATTCAGAACATCCATCTACATCTTACACTAGTCCATTCGAAAGAGGAAATTCGTATGGAAGACAAAGTGGTTATAGTAATACTAGGAGATATTGGTACGAAGCAAAATCTTATGGCAATTCACGTTGGTAGTTCGAAGCAATGCATTCATACTTGTGAATAGGATGCTGGGTGGACATAGTTGTCGTTGATTCAGACAATCAACGGGAGAAAAATGGCACATCGCCAGATGAATTCTGTCGCAGAGAAGTTAATACGAAAAAGAAGAGATTTGTCCTGCAGAGGCTTCAGGGAAGTGTTCTACTGATTCTTTTTATGCCTGCTGGTTTGAGATCGTTATACTTCAGTTCTCATGCCATGTTACAATTTGATGATTGTTAGAATATTTAGGCAATTAGATGCAAATTTTGGGAATATATTTGGTTGTAATGGCTCAAAGGTCAAATATTATGCATCGTATTGGTGTGGAAAAAGATTGAAGGGCCTAAATTCTTTTAATAAATTTAATTTATCATTCTTATATTCCACACTTGATCTAGACTTTCTTCTTATTGATGATGCTGGACTGGTATATATTGGAAAACCCATTAATTAAGAATTACATACTGGTACAATTTTTAGGATGAAACCTAAATTTCGTTTTTTTATTCTGAAATTTCTTTGAAATGTCTCGAATAAAGATCTAGTTTTGTTAATACAAACTGTGTGTAACCTTGGCCTTATGAAAAATTAAAATCCAACCCTATTTTAACAAAGTAAATTGCACAAAAATTTTAATGTAAATTGCACAAAAATTTCCTCGTAATTTTAAAAATTTTCTTAAAATCCCCTCATGATTTGGAAATTGGGTGAAATCCCTTGTGATTTACTTAATATAGTAAATTCCCCCTTTTTTTTCCTCCAAAACCGTAGTATGAACTCATTTTCTGTAAAAAAAAAAAAAAATTTACTACATTTACATACTACATTCTGTAAAAAAAAAAAAAAAGAATTTACTACATTTAATAAATTACAAGGGTGTTTCATACAATTTTCAAAACACGGGAGGCTTTTTTGTTATAAGTCAAAGGATATTATGAGATTCAATTATGAATAAAATAATTGTATAGAAAAAATATGATAATTATAGTTTTTATAAATAATAATTTATTGATAAATGAATTTCACACTACATCGTAATACACTCCAACATATATGACAAAAAATAACCGCTAAAAAAACTGCATTTAATCGAAGTGCGTGTGATGCTGCCAAATTAAATTAATATTAAATTTGATATTCCGATTAAACACCAACAGATCAAAGAATTCTCAATGTCTGCCCTTTTCTCAAATTATCACAGCATAATCTAGGAAACAGTTGCCTTCACTAATAAACCAAAATGCATCTGCAGTGGATCCAAAATTAGCATAAATAAAACAGATTCGTCGTACAAAAGAACAAGAAAATAAACTCGGTACAATATCTGTCAAGAAAATAAATTCAGAACAATATATCTATCGAGCAGGCTGCGGCTGAGCATGTTCGAGAATCTGGTTTACCAACTTGTATGTACGAAGAGAGAAGGCTTTGGTGTGATCCACGAGCTGCTCATACCTGGAAAGGATAACGAAATCCTCAGTATATATAATCAGTCAAATTGCTTAAAAGAATATGGTAGGTTAAAAACAGTTGTAATCTGAATATGATCTATGTAACAAAACATACACATTGGAATGGTTGGGTTCCATTATAATGGTTCCCGTCTCTGAATCAATCTTAGCTTCAAGCTTCGAGGTCCTTATGAGATTAACTATCCATCTTTCAGCCTCCTCGTAACTCAAATTCAGTTTCTCAGCTAGCACTCTGTTGGTAACATTGAAAACAACCCATAAATGATGATGATATAATATAATTATGCATACATACATAAAACGATAATTTGGTCTGAACTGATGAAGGCGACAAAGGATTGGAAAGGGTTAGATTATGTATATTTTATGGATGACAAAAATCATGAAATTGAAATAAATTCAGGAACATACGCCATGTCAATGCGCTGATGGATGCGACAGTAGGTCTCAAAGATGAAAAGGCGGGCATTTTCGAGAAATTCATCTCTTAGCGGCACAGAGGAGAAATTTCCATCTTCTATCCTTTTTCCAAGGAATGGGTCATTCAATATAACCTGCACCAAGATTATACTGTTTGTCAATATAAGAAGCAAAAGCTTTCACGTAAAACTTTGTACTAGAAAAAATAACAAAACTTCACTATCTTCACCAAAACAAGTGAAATTACAAGTTTGAACAAAGTAATGTTCGGATCTTGTAATCGAATGGGTCCCTTAATCATTGGTGCTAAGGTAGAAATATACATTTAAAAGAAAAAATTTAAAATCACTTAAAGAGCAATTGAAGGCCATTTAAAGTTGGGAAGCTTACTTCTTCACACTCTCTCATCTTTTTCTGTGCTCCATCGAAGTCATAGTTGACATATATACATGCCAAGAACTCGGTAATGGGATCTTCATAAGAGTACTGCTCTTGCTGAATCACCTTTATAAATTCCTTAAATTGAGGCCTTCTCCTTTTGTTCACAATGAATGCAGTCGCCAAGTAACGTAAAAGATGGGGAGCATTGGTTTGAATGGCATTCAGATACCTACAATAGATTTAACAGTTAAAGTTAAAACTAATAATCTCATTCAGCTGCACTGGCAAGAACAAGATAAAGGACGCTCTTGTTCAAGGCACAAGAAGGGAAAAAAAAAAAAACAATAGAAAATGGATTCCAGAAATATACTTGTCCTGATTAAACAAGTCGATAATCTGTGTTCTCCCATTGTCATTGTTAAAGAAGATGAATAGACTCCAATGCATTAGCCATATTCTACTTTGAACTTGGTTCATCGCTGAGGAGAAATTCTGCAAAGGCAAACATTTTTAAATTCGATGTTGCTGCAGTGAATAAAGGAAGAGTGAAAATTAACCAACATGTGCATCAAACAACCTTAGAGTCAATGATCTCCTTCAGGCGGTTAAGCTCCTCCAATGCAATATCCCAATTTTGCATCAATATCTCTGCAGCCAGCTTTCCCCACAATGCACTCAAACTCCTGTCACTGTTGGTGCACAAGGCTCGGTACTGATACAAATAATCAGCAGCGCCGGAGTAGTTACCACATTCAAATTGAAATTTGGCATACTGATACAGTGCTTCTATCTGCTCAGGACCAATCTGAAACACAATTGGACAAGCTTAATCAGTTAAATAATCCACAAGCAAGATTGTAACACCAGTCTTATAAATTATGGACTTTATTAATCCCACATTATTTGATAACTAAGATGCAGGAAAATCACAACTATGAACATGACAAGCACACACCATCTAATGTAGATCCCTTGTAGCCTACCAGTGAAGATAAGTATGTGCTAAGCCTTCTAAAAGTAAAGAAGATCATAAAGATGCAATTTGGAGGAAGCTCAACCTGATAGCGATCATTAAGCATCTGAAGATTGTACTGTTTGTCAGCCCTCAGTTCTTGAACTGCATTAGGATTCTGCAGAAAAGTAACCAAAGGAGCTGCTCCATCTTCCAAAGACTTCAGCCTTCCCACCACCTCAGCTCTCCTTTCCACCATGTCTAAAGAATACAGAGATCCCGAATTAGAAAACTCAGTCGGGTAATAGAACGAAAATCATCTTGAGAAATAAAAAATAAAAGGCAAAGTTTTATATGAAAACTGTTCAAGATAAGCTTATCATGAAATACTTTAAAGTGCCAAATATTTGATTACTATAAAATAATTTCATGATAAACTTATAAATGAACTATTTTCATATAAAGCCTACTCAAAATAAAAATAACAATATCAAAATAAACAAATAAAGATTCATGTGAACAAATTCCAACGTAGCAATAAAACAAACGGGTTAAAGAAAAAACCACCATAACATATCCATCTATAAAGTAAAAATAACTCCCAGTCCATACATATATCTACATATCTCAACTAGTATTCAGTTCAGAGATTTAGAGTAAAACATCCAGATTGAACAGTAAATTGGAACATAAAAACAAGCAATCCCCATCCCTGGCAAATGTAGGAGGCACAACTAGTGAATGGATAACCAAAACATAAGAAAAGTGACTAACTCTCTATCTTCAAACCCTAAAATTAAGAAAAATTTCACAAACAACAGTGTAGAAATAAAATTAAAATTAACTTCAAAAGGACAAGGTATTTCACGTCCAGGACATAATCTAAATAACGAGACAAGATCTCTCTAGTCAAATCTGAAAAAATCAAAACTGCAATCCCCAATCAATTCACAATACCACAATATTATACATACCCTGGGGAACATCGTCAGATCGATAGAGAGATTTGTGAATGTCCATAGCATAATCCACCATATTAGTGTGATTAAGAAGTTCAATTTTAGCCTTTAAGATATCTCCTTCAGCGTACAACTCCCTCTCCTGCAAAAATTCCAGCAAAGGGAACACGAGATGCCTGTCAAGATGCGGTGCTATCCGCGGCGTCAAATCGTACTTCGACGCCATCTTCACTTCAGCGATGATTGTCCGTGAGACGAGCGGCAGACCGTGAAATTTGTTAAAGAGGAAAACGGCGAATTAGGTTTTCTGAAGAATTATGATCTTCTGAATGCTTTAGAAGATATATAGAATTGGGCCTAATGGGCCTATATTCAATATGTGGATTTTTTGTGTGATTTCTAAAAGGCCAAGGTTATATACAGACCTATCTTTTGTTAGTACACCCCACAAAAAAGTGTTTGAAAAAAATCCGAATATTTAGATAATTTTCGGAAAAAATTTCGAAAATGAAAAAAAAATATATTAAACATAATGAATTTTCAAAAAAAAAAAAAAATCGAAAATTGTTAGATTTCTCGGAAAAAATTTCCGAACATTTTTTTGGGTGGAGTGTATTCACAAAATATGGGACTGTATTTAACCTGGACCTTTCTGTTGGGCCTTGGTATTGTTATATTTTTTGGTATTTTCTCGGGATTTCTAATGCCAAGTTAAATACAGTCTCTTCTTTTATTAATATACTTCACCAAAAAATTGTTCGAAAAAAAAACATCGAAAAACTTGAAAATTTTTGTAAAAGATTTTTGAAAATTTAAAAGAAAAACACATTTTTTCGGGAAAAAAATTTCCAATAATTGTCAAGTTTTTCGAATTTTTTTTCCAAATATTTTTGGGTGAAGTGTATTAACAAAAGATTTCATGTCTCAAATTATTTTCTCAGATTTCAAATCTGGTTTCACGAAGAAGAAAAAAGCACAATTTTTTTTTATTTTGAAATTTTGGTCTCATTTCGGTTTTTTTTGTCGACATATGTCCTTTTTTTTTTAAATTTGTCTACAAAATCTTGACTGGAATTAACCTACAAACTATGAATTTATGTGCAAGCATGACCTACGTATAGGAATGTCGCACCAATTTGATGGTGAGTGGACAAATTAATTTTGTTTTTGAAGTTTCAAATCCTCTTGATTTCTTTTTGTACTCGAATTTTGTTTTTATTTCGTTGATAATTTCAGGCAACTTCTCAGTTCCTTGACCAAGATATTGTGTTATATCGTTATAATCAAGGAAACAAATGTCGAATATGATTTTTAGAATATCAAAGTTTCAAAAATGGGTTTTAGAATAATCATTGTTTCCTCAAATTGTTTTGAATCTGTTTTTTCCTTAGATTGAAAATTTCCGCAAAATGCAAAATAAACACAAAGTTTTTTCCCCATATTGTTTTATACCACAAAAGTTTTTCTCAGATTTCAAATATGGTTTTACGAAAGAGTACAATATTTTATATTATTTTTGAAATTTTGGTTTCATTTCGGAATAATTTTTGCCGAAATATGTCCTTTTAAAATATAAAAAATAAATTGCTTTATGAGATTTTTACTGAAATTGACCTACAAAAACACGAACTTGTGTGCGAGCGTGCCCAACATAAACGAATGTTCACCAATTTTGTGATGAATGAACAAGCTAAATTTCAATTGATTTGGAGTTTCAAATCCTTTTGATTTCTTTTTCTACTCGAATTTCGTTCTTATTTCGGTGATAATTTTAGGCAACTTCTCAGTTTGCTTTGACCAAGATATTGTGTTATATCGTTGCTCTTAGTCGTTGTATCTTGTGAAATAAATGTCCTACAATTCACTAGCACAAAGAGTTAATAGTATAATTTATTTCAAGAAAATTATGATTCTCACATACCTCGATTTGTTTCAGCCATCTTCGGTGCAACCCCACTAACAACACATGCACTCGGGACTCTGGGAAGCTGTAATGAAGAATAAGGGTCATGATACCTCTGCAAGCATGCAACTAGAATGAGTTCATGTGATTTCACATTCCACTTTTGTGTTTTATCTCGTTAAATAATTTGGTCAAGTGGTATGGCAGGGATATGAGGGAATGTTACAAGCATTGTCATTGACAGAGCGCTTGGTAAGATTGTAAGGAATGGAATGGATATAAGAATGGAATGACTATGGAGTCAAAGTTATAGTTCTAAAATATATGAACTATGGGGGATTCCTTTGTTCTTGGGAATCAAAGTCATAGTATAGTCATTCCAAACACACACTGTGACTTTTTGATTTTCATTACCAAGCACCCCCGACATACGACACACTAGGAATGGAAGAAGATCCACGTTCATACACATATATAGATATACTTAGGTCTTAATTTATATATGTAACAACATTTTGCATGCAGTTAGAAAATGAAGATGCATATGGTTTATAACAATTTTCATGCAAATAGTAAATATAATTCTCAGTTCTTACTTATATCTACAACTACATATCTAAACTAAACTTCCAAGGAGAATACAATAAAGGAATAATGTCAATTCAGGGCCCCAAAGATGATAAAACTATCAATTTAAGGCCAAAAAGATTTTTCCTATCGATTCAGGGCCTGAAAGATAAAAAAAACCATCAATTCAGGACCTGAAAGATAGAACCTGTCAATTTAAGACTTAGGAATATTAAGACCATGTTTGACATATTATAATTTATATTCTTATTTTATTCATATACATTATTATTTTTTTCATTATTTTTTTTATTTTTTTAATCACGTGAAATTAATATATCTTTTATGTTTTTAGAATTATGATTTATAAAAATATTATTGGATAACAAGAAATTATTAGAGATCAAACACAACCTTAAAATGAGTAAGTCCTAAATTAATAGTTTTATCTTTCAGGTCTTGAATCGATAGTTTTCAATCTTTCAGGCCCTGAATTGATAAGAAAAATCTTTCAGGTCTTAAATTAATAGTTTTACAATCTTTCAAACTCTGAATTGATAAAACTCCTACAATAAAACTAGACCATATAAAACTAGTGAATGAAATGACCAAAACATATAAAAACACTTCAATGACTAACTCACTATCTTTAAACCCTAAAATTAGGAATATTTTCACGATTAAAGATATATATATATATATATATATATATATATATATATATATATACTCAGTTATTGATGTATTTATGTTTTGAAGTCTTATAGGGCATAACTTAATTAAGTGAATTTTAATAGTTTTTGTTGTTGTTATGTATAAGTGTAAGCAAATTAATTTTACACCCAATTAAATGGTGACACGTATACAAATTAATATTAACATCAAATTAAATATACTATTATATTTTGAGAATTTAATTAAATTAATTCTCGAATTAAATAGTTAAACTTGATATTTAATGTACACGGTACAAATCAGTTAAATTATACAAGTTGTCAGTCCTCGTATTCGGTAATAAATGCAGTTGATTTACCATACGATCGAAAATTAAATGATGTCTCGTTAAAAAGGAAAATAAACTAAATTTAATCAAATCAAATTTGATTAATTCGCAAATCTAGACAATCTATCGGCACCGACCAATCCAACGGCGTCTTGCGAGAAAGGAATATTTTCCACCCTCCACCCTATATATAGGGCCCTTATTCGACACTTTCATCATCCAAGCGTTTAGACAATAAAACATCCAAGCTTAAATATTCATCTGTAACCGTTCTTGAAGACTCAATGTGATCTTCATCAATACAAGGTGTTCTTCGTGGAAAGTAATCAGAAATGACATCCGATCCGAGATCAAGGTTCAAAACTCCTCCGCCAAGTATTTCTCTTCGAAGATTCGAAGAAGCTTTAAAGATGTTCTTTGTGGGCTTTGAAGATTCAAATACGTTTTTCGTGCAAATCCACTAGAAACGACGTTCGATCTGAGATCAAGGTCCAAAACCTCTCTGATCAAGCGTTTCTCCTCGAAGATTCAAAGAAGCTTTAAAGACGTTCTTCGTGGGCTTTGAAGATTCAAAGGCATTCTTCGTGTAAATCTACCACAAACAGCGTTCGATCCAAGATCAAGATCCAAAACCCTCGAATCAAGCATTTTTTCCTTGAATATTTGAAGAATCTTCAAAGGTGTTTTTCGTGCAAGCCACCAAACGATGTTCGACTCGAGATCAAGGTCTAAAACCCCTCCAATCAAGCATTTCTCCTTAAATATTTAAAAGACGTTCTTCACGCGTATATCCCACCTTCAAAGACGTTCATTCAACAAATCTCTGATTAGGTGTGAAATTATTATGATTTGTAGTCCTATTTGCCCATATTTTGAGTATATTTGGTGAGTATTTTGAGTCATTTGAGTATCATTTTCATAAACTAATGAATTTGTCTTTTTTATGCTCATAGTTGGAAAAAGGGCAAAAAATGGAGTTCGTAGGACTTTGAATCGACTCAAACGGATTCCCGGATGAGAAGATATTGAAGAAATACGTAAAGTGTTAGTTCGGGCGAGTAAAAGTGTTAGTTGGCTCAAGAGGAGGGAGTGCTCGAGCACTCATTGTTGGGTTTTAGAGGCACGAACACCATGTTCGGCGCAGCGGAAGATTACGATTCACCAACAACGAATCTCAAACATGGTTGTATAACATAACAATTAAAGGATAAATAACGATATATAAATCCTTACAGCGATTTGTACGCGGAATCCTCAACTATGGTATCCACGTAACGGCTTTCTACCAACCCGCACCGATATGTCAGCGTTGAATCTCGAGACGAATTTGCTAGGAAAATTCAGACTGAGATTTTATGGAGAAAATATATTTCTTGTGTCGTGTTCGGAATTCCCATAAGACACATATTTATAGGGATCAACTTGGCTTAATTCCTAAGCAAGATATCGGGCCTAGCCCGTAATATAATCTCTACAGATTATATCTCCCTAGATATGTTCCTACGAATAATATCTTGACCATATATTATTCTTGTATAATAATATTCCAAATATTATTATTGAGATTTCATATTTAATTAAATCTAATTTAATTAAATAATAATAATTAATTTCAAATATAATTATTATTATATTCTCCATAAATTAAATATTATATCTAATACAATATTTAATCAACCAACTATAATTGGTAAATTGCCATTACTTGTTGTGTGACCCATAGACCCTCGTATATCGAGCGATTAGTCAAACTAACGGTCTTAATTGAACCCTAGACAATAAATCAGACATTCTCAATATACGAGGTACGTTGCGATGAAATCTACAACTACCTGTAATATTGTAGGCTATTGTGATATCTTCATTTCATTCACGAATACCGAATTAAGTCTTGAACATGATGAAGTGTCTATTCAAATAACTTAATCATATTATCTCAAATCACTAATTGATCAAGTGTATCACACTTAGCCACAAAGTCTAAGTTGATGCGCATCGGCCGACGACTTAGATCCAATTATGATGAGAAGACGAGTATTCTCTCTAAATCCACATTGAGGAATGAATCATATTCTTGGCTCAACTACCACGCACATGTATTTCGTGATGAACCCAATCCATGCCATATCTACCCGTGGAAGGGTGCAAGTGTCGGTCATGGTCAAAGTTCACCACTCCACACATGTCGTGCGTATTGACCTCAAGTCAGAGGAGTATCGCATCGCTCCCACTAACCGAGACACCAGTAGACACATTATGTGGAATTACATCAAACGGTTTCTCTGATGGGTATACCAATACCCTCTACGGTATCTGTGCATCCATCATGAGATACCCGGTATCTCGTAGTAAGTGAGATCTTACTACACTCTCTAAGAGTATGATGCAGATCGCACACCAATCTCAATTGCATCATCAATATCCCATTCTTGATGATCCTTAATTGGGGCTATTTGAGAATCATACTTAAGTCATCTGAGTTCTCACTCACTCAATGACAGTAGTGATTCATGGGAACACAAATAAGAATATATGCAAACAATCAAACATCATATTCAGATAAGTGTAACGTCATACATTTAATATTAAACCAATAATAATATTAAACCAAATCTGAATATTATCTTAGTATTATGTCCTTTCGAAGGATTGTCTCTAGGACACTAACACTAACACCCATGGTCGTGCGCGATGGTGGCTCTGGAACGAAGAGGCGCTCGACTGACCCTTGGTCGAGCGCCAAAGTGCTAGAGTAGCGCTAGAGCGAGCACTGACCGAGCACCTAGTGCTCGACCGCCTAGAGGTCAAGCACCCCAAGGCACTGGAGGATTTGGCCCAAACGTCCTAGATTCGGCCCATGCCTATATATATACCATTTCAAGCTCGATTTTACATGCCTTGACACCATTAAAGATAGTTTTTTAGAGAGAAGAGCTTGGAAGGAAGGGAGAGAGTTTAGCAAGGATTTCACCATGTAATCGAGGTTTTGAGAGTACTAATTCATAGTTTATTATTATGTTCTTGATTTCTTAGATTGTTGAGACTTCTAAACCTAATTTTCCAGATTTTAAAAGATATTTTTGAGACTTTAATTTGTTCTTTGTTTATGTTCTTCAATCCAATAGTTAATTCGAGTATGCATAAGTATATTATTATTGTTATTGCTTTCGTTGTCCAAACCACCATGTTAGGCTAGAACCCTTGCATGCTTAGGATAGGATGAACTCGTAAAAGTAGGACTTCGGTACATAATTAGGAAAATTCTTGATGTTTAGTTTCGATTCTCTTAATTATTGAATTCTTCTAATAAATTCTGGAATCATCTTGGAATTGAGTATGAAAATTGTTAGAGAGAAGACGACTGCATCACACTTTAATAACAAATAGGCTTAAGGAGAGGATTTTAGAAGGGGTTTATAATCTACCGGTTTATCTAGGGAGGACGACCGCATCACTATAGTTAAATTAGGGCCTCAATAATTAAGCACAATCCATATTATTTGATTGGTGGATTAGTGAAGTAGGTTGATATGACGAAGTATTATGGTTAATTCTTGAGCTTTTAGTCTTTTAATCTTGTGCTAGATTAGGAAAGTTGATTGCCTAGTTTTAGTACGCTTAGGATTATTACTTGCACATCACGATTATTATAGTTATTGTACCAACTCCGTTAGTATACGTAGGAATTCCTATCCCGAGCATCATTATCCATTCTTTGCATTAGACCCAAGTTATTTAGTTTAATTTAATTATTAACATAGAAGTAGTAGAATATAAAGTAGTTTATTATAATTCTTAAAACCCAGAACATACATTCATATTAGCTACGAGACATAAATTTCCAGGGATCTATTCACATACACACTTTCCCTTGGGTTCAATAATACTTGGTCCATATACTTGTCCATACTATAGGGATCTCATACTCTTGCGGGATAACTACTAGTATAGCTAGTATATTGCGATCAAGTCAATAGCGTCGTTACCAGGGAAGGTGGTGTATGCTCATTGAGTAGGACTTGGAGATAGTTTAGTAGCTAGTAGTGAGTGCTTTTATTTTTTGTTTATTATTCATTAGGCAGTTGTATTTTGATATCTCTTTTGGTGTCTCGGGTTTATGAAAACACGCTCAAAGGGAGAAACGAGCGAAGATAGAACAAAGTTAGACCCTGAGATCATAGCCAGAAGGAATAGAGCCTTCCAACGAAGGATGAATACTGCTGGTGGTAACGATTTGAATTTGGAGTTAGGC
This sequence comes from Ballota nigra, assembly GCA_947034835.1. NCBI lineage: Eukaryota > Viridiplantae > Streptophyta > Magnoliopsida > Lamiales > Lamiaceae > Ballota > Ballota nigra. The sequence goes on along the minus strand of OX344726.1, from coordinate 3,941,608 downwards.
GGAGAGTTGGATCGAGATGCAGCGAAGTTTGATCAGAGTGGGGAACGGGTTGAGGAAACCAACGTGGTAAATAGTCAAAAGCAAGTACCCCAAGGGGAAGCCAAAACCCAAACCCAAACCCACAAAACCAAAACAATCCCGCTCTGAATAAGAACCAAAACAACCCAAATAACCCCTTCAACAACCCTGTCTACCAACACAACAACCCACCTTACCCATGCCCATACCCACCACCATATCCTTATCCACCATACTACCCACCACCATCTACTTATAACCCTCCACCTCTTGTTTACCCTCATCACTCTTCTCAGAACGCTGATCCTCCTGGTGTGACAATTAGAGGAAGGTTTGAGGCTCAGCCTCAACGATATTATGATGGAGTCGCTATGCCACCAATGGAGGCGAACAACTTCTCTATATCTCCTGGGATCTTAAAGATGCTTGTTGAGAATCAATTCAAGGGAGAGGTAGGAAAGGACAACCCCCACACCCGTTTGAGGAATTTCTTGATGATAGCCTCAACCTTTAGCCAAAACTGGATGACTGAGAATGCGAAGAGGCTCAGATTGTTCCAGTTTTCTTTGACTGTGATTGCTAAGGAGTGGTACGATAGCACACTTCCACAAGGTAGTGTGACTACATGGGCCGAGCGAGCATTTATTCCTTGAGCGTGTCTACCCCCTGTCCAGAACGGTAAAGGCGAGGAATGAGATCTCCTCATTCAAGTAGAGAGCGAACGAGGGATTGAGTCAGGCTTGGGAGAGATGCTTCAACATGCTCATTGAGTGCCCGCAGCACGGGTACAATGATGGAGATATTATGGTCTGTTTCTACTGCGGGGCTAGCGAGGAGGATCAACACCATCTCGATGCTTGTGCTAGTAGAGCGTTCCTGAACCGTAGTGCAGCTCAGTGTAGGGAGATAGTTGAAAACATAGTGAAGAACGTGGGGCAATGGAAAGAAGATCCAGAATTTCAGATAGTCTATCAGATGGAAGAAAGTGAGGGAACAAGGAAGCTGCTGATGGCGATGACGGAGAAAATTAGTAATCTGGAGGTTGGGCAGAGTTTGAGTAGTTAGAATAATATGATGAGTGAGAAAGTGGATCAACTAGCATGCCAGCAAAGGGAGACCAACTACATGGGAAGACCTAATTACAACCAAGGCGGGTACCAGCAAGGTGGAAATTATCAGGAACGACCTGCTTATGGTCAATCGTTAGTACCACCGGGTCCACAACCTCCTCAGAATCAATGGAGGAATACTCAGGGGTATCAAGGAGGCCAGCAGCCTCCTCAGAATCAATGGAGGAAGAATGATAACTTATCCTACAGTAATCCGAGAGCAAGGATAACTGTGCCTCCAAATGTCGACCCTGGCTCAAAACTCCCCGGAGGAGAAGGATGTGCTACCACTGATGAGATATTACGTGTCATTCTTCAGAAGGTGAAAGAGGGTAGTAAGAGGTTGTCCTCTTTGGAGTATGACGTGAAAGAGTTGAACAAGAAGAGTGATCAAAGAGATCAAGAACTCCAAAGGAGAGACATGAATCTCAATAGAGCTCAGCAAGAGAACAATAGACGGTTCACTTCTATAGAGTACCAGATCATCCAGAATGCAAAGTCACAAACTAGAGAGCCGGGTGAATATCCATCTATGCCTGAGACAAACCCAAAAGAGCAATTGAAGGCTATCGAGTTGAGAAGCGTAACCAAATATGATGGTCTTCCACTACCTGCTGATGTGGAGAAAATACATAGTGAGATCGAGAAAGAGGATGTGGGAAAGAAAGAAGATGATGAGAAGGCAGTGGAAGATGTTGAGTTGGAAGGCACTCAAAAGGAGAAAGGAAAAGAGGATGAAGGGATTGAGGAGATTGAACGAGTTCTGAAGTGGAAGAAGGCAAAAGAAGCTAGGAAGAACGTGAAGGAGACCGAGCGAGATGATGGGGGTACCAAAATTAGTAATTCCGGCACCATATCCGTAGTGGTTCATGAAGAAAAAGTTAGATGAGAAGTTCGCTAAGTTTCTTGATGTCTTCAAGAAGATCCACATCAACATACCATTCTATGATGCTTTGGAGAAGATGCCTAATTATGCAAAGTTCCTGAAGAACTTGATAGCTAAAAGGCGGAGAGTAGACGGGCCCGAGCTTGTGTATTTAAACCATGAGGTGAGTGTTATGGTGCACAAAGTGCTTCCCCCGAAGTTGAAGGATCCCGGTAGTTTTACTATCTTATGCGATATCGGGAATGGAATCAAGAAGGGAGCGTTGTGTGATCTTGGGGCCAACATTAATTTGATGTCATTGTCGTTGTTCAAGAAGTTGGATGGGGGTGAACTTCAGCCCACTATGATGACTCTCCAGCTTGCTGATGGGTCTATCACAAGACCTCAAGGAGTGGTGGAGGATGTTCTAGTGACAGTGGCGAATCACGTATTTTCCACCGACTTCGTAGTACTCGATATGGAGGAGGATGAGCATGTGCCCCTGATTTTGGGAAGACCATTCTTAGCTACTGCCGGGACGGTACTTGATGTAGCAAATGGGAAGATCACGGTGAAAATAGCTATCTACGAGGCGATGAAATACCCCATGGGAGATGAAATCTGTCACTTTATTGACATCAGATGTGGGAGAGTCCACGTTTGAGAAGATGTTCAATAAGGCGCCACCATTGAGGCGAAGAATGAGTTGAAACCACCCCCAGATCACCTCAAGTACGCTTACTTGGAGGATAATGAGAGGTACCCGGTAATTGTATCTTCCCTTTTATCTGATGATCAATTAGAGAGACTATTAGTAGTGTTCTGTAAGCACAAATCTGCCACAGGTTGGTCAATTGAGGATATTAAGGGTATTAGTCCTTTTATATATATGCATGCATATGATTAGATTAGAGGAAGGTACAAAAGCTATAGTACAAAATCAGCGTAAAGTGAATCCAATGATACAAGAGGTCATTCATAAAGAGGTATTAAAGCTGTTAGATAGTAATATGATTTTTGCTATTTCTGATAGTCCTTGGGTGAGTCTGTTACACGTAGTTGCTAAGAATGGGGGTACCACGGTAATTAAAACTGAAACTAATGAATTGGTAGCCACTAGATTAGTGATGGGATGGCGTGTATGTATTGATTATAGAGAGTTGAACAAGGCAACGTGCAAGGATCACTTTCCTTTGTCGTTCCTTGATCAAATGATTGATAGATTAGGTGGTTTTGAGTATTATTGTTTCCTAGACGGGTATTCGGGATATAATCAAATTATGATAGCGCCCGAGGATCAGGAGAAAACCACCTTCACTTGCTATTATGGTACTTTTGCTTTTAGGATAATGCCGTTTGGGTTGTTTAATGCACCCGCCACCTTTCAAAGGTGTATGATGACTATTTTCCATGGGTTGATAGAGAAGATTATGGAGGTTTTCATGGATGACTTCTCCGTGTATGGGGAGTCATTTGATATGTGTCTAATCAATCTTGAAATTGTGTTGAGCAGGTGTGAAGAGACGGACTTAGTGCTTAATTGGGAAAAATGTCACTTTATGGTGAAAGAAGGGATTGTTCTTGGGCATCATGTGTCCTCGAAAGGTATCCAGGTTGATAAGGTGAAGGTGATAGTTATTGAGAAACTTCCTCCACCTTCGACCGAGAAGGGAATTCACTCATTTTTTGGCCATGCGGGATTCTATAGACGGTTTATTAAGGACTTTTCAAAAATTGCTAAACCCTTTTCGTGGCTTCTTGAAAAGGAAGTCGCCTTTGAGTTTACTGATGATTGTTTAGTTGCTTTTAACAGGTTGAAAGAAGCATTGGTAAATGCCCTTATTCTTGTGACTCCGAATTGGTCGAGTCCTTTTGTACTTATGTGTGATGCTAGTGACTATGCTATGGGGGTAGCTTTGGGGCAAATAAGAGATAAGCGGTTCCATGCTATTTATTATGCCTCGAAGATGATGAATTCGGCTCAGATAAATTACACTACTACCGAAAAGAAAATATTAGCGGTCGTGTATGCTCTTGATAAATTTTGACCCTACCTCGTAGGCACGAAAACAATAGTATATACGGACCACACAGCGATTCGGTATCTTATGAGCAAGAAGGATGCTAAGCCCCGTCTCATTCGTTGGATCCTATTACTTTAGGAATTTGATGTTGAGATTAAATACAAGAAGGGGAGTGAGAATGTGATAGCTGATCACCTCTCGAGGATAGAGCTTACTAAGGAGAACACGGTAGAAGAGCGAGAGGTGAATGATGAGTTTTCAGATGAGAAACTGTTTGGTGTAGGAGATGTCCCGGTGTATCGAGTTGAAGGTAAAATGTCGTGGTTTGCGGACTATGCTAATTACTTAGCGAGTGGAGAGCTGTCGGCGGATATGGATGCGTTGCACCGAAAGGCATTCTTGAAGAAAGTTCGGGAATTTTTTTGGGATGACCTATACTTTTTCAAGAGAGGGATAGATTTAGGCTTAGACGGTGTGTGCCCGAGGAGGAGTGGAGTGATATTATAAGGTATTGTCACGCTTTACCATGTGGAGGACATTTGGGTGGAGAGAAAACCAGTAGGAAGGTGCTTCAAGTCTGTTGACGATCAGTTCTAATCTTGAAGGTTAATGGCTGTTTTAAGCAATTTTAGGTGGTTAATTGATCATCAAACAATTACGTGTGATTGATCACTATCGTAATTAGTGAATACGATTTTTTTGGGTTTAGGTGGATTAGAATCGTATAAAAACGTACGTGTTTAAGTTCGATTGTAAATTAATCGAGCAGCTTTAGATTCGTAATCGAAGTTTGGACGTGTATAATAATTTGTGCTTATTTTATTTGCTGCAAAAATCCAAGTATTTATAGACTTTTGCCCTGCAGGAGGTGGCACGTCCTTTGGTCGACCAAGTCTGCATGCTCGACACCTATCCTTTGACTAGTTTGACCTTATCTTAACTAAATTCTATCCTTATCTACTGGACTTGCTCGCAGTCTAGAGCTGTTCGTCACTTTGGACTTGTACTTGAGGAGTCTTTAGTCTGATTATGATGGTCTTTCATCTTGTTTAATTGTTATTTTGGCGTTGTAGTTGGATCTGATCGGCAGGATGTCGTTTGAGCCCGTCATGTGGCTTTTGATCTGATTTTGTTCGCCTATGTGTCTTGATCGCATGTAGGTTTTGCTCGCCGGATGTCTTGGGTGAATCATGTGTTAATTCCAGTTTAAATTTTGTGTGATTTGCGCTAATCCTGGTCGCCCAAATGATGATCCTGCTCGCCTATCAACAATTGCCCTCTTGCCGATCAATAAATTGTGAAGATGGTGAATGAGCACTTTTTGGGTTGGCAACTTTTAAGTGTCACTAAGGCGAGCAAGAATGTCCCTGGGGCGAGCAGCTTTTCACGGGCGGACAACATTGGTCGAGCAGACTCGGGTCGGGGACGGTTGGGATCCCAAGGTCTGGGCACGGCTCGAGATGTGACGTGGGCGGAATGATTGCTACCGCCCACGCGCACACAATCCCGAGGAGACGCGCCTTCCCGTTTTGTTGGACAGGTGCTGCACGCGCCCAGAATTTGCAATTTGGTCCTTCCACTTTCAATTTTGTTCGCCCGGTACCCCGTTTTTCCAGAAGTATAAAAGGAAAATTTTCTTCGTTTTTTTCATTTTCACACTGTTTCTTAAGCGCGAATTCCTCTTTTTTCCTTCTTTCAAATTTCCGGCGACGTTTCCAGATTCCGGCGATCTTCGAGCAACGTCAAGGTAGTTTTTTCTCTGCTTATTTTCTTCTCTTTCTTCTCTTCTTGCTTCGTGTGCGTTCTTGATTCACCGAGAATTCCTACTCCACCGTGGAAAATTCCGAGCCGCCGTGTTCTTCCCTTGCCGGAATCTGCAAAACCCTAACATCTCTCCCTTAACTTGTTCGATGGCGTCGCACTCAGAGACCGGTTCTTTTCCTCCCCGGAATCCCGAAAAACGGCCCGTCGAAGACAATCTGCCTATAGTTAATTTGGAATCTGATCCCGAGGCGGCTTCGGTTGCACGCTCGGTCAATTCTGGAGCCCATCCCTCCGGGGAAAGAGAGGAGCGAGCAAATCCTGCTCGCCAGCTCTTAGAAGAGACGAGCTCGGACCTCCACGAAGACGAGGATGAAGAAGTCGAGGTACTTCAGCCGGTGAACCTTGACGAACTGACTTGGACCTATCTCAAGGATATCAACTTCCCCGCACCCAGATTGATCGAGCATCGGGTTCCAGTCGCGTTTGCTCGCCGTGTCGACTGGAATGAGTACGAAAAGGAGCACTCCAATCGCTTCGTCTTTCCTGCTCGCGGAGTGCGGAAACTTAAAGCGACCGAGTTCGCAGCGAGCTGTATCGTATCTGCCATCACTGAGGAGAATTTGATCGAGATTCGGAGGGATTACAAGATTCCCTTTGATATCCCAATGTATGCTCCTTTGGTGGACGACAGAGCTGATCGCCCACCACGCGGATTGACGGCGATCAACCTTGCCACCCTAAATGCTGGAGTTTCATTGCCGTTGCACCCTTTGGTCGGCCAATTTCTACATGATGTGAACTTGGCTATCACCCAACTTACTCCCGTTGGGTGGATAAATCTGATGGCCCTGATGGTAATGTTCGCTCTGGAGGGGTATCCCAACAGGCTGTCCACCGAGGAGGTTGGCTACCTAATGACGATAACCGGCTGCACTGGGGAAGAGGCGGGCTGGTACTATCTGAAGGCGCGACCAGGGCAAAAACTTGTCGAGGATATTCCTGGGAAAGTGCGGGATTGGAAGCATGACTGGTTCTGGATCGGAGGCGATTGGCGTGCTTCTGCTCGCTCTTCAGGGGGTTCTGAACGAATTGAGACCTCGGCGGAGTTTAGGGAATTAAAGCGTGAGTCTTACCTCTTCTATATCTTTGAAGTGGTTGGACTAATTTTAATTCTCTTTTCCCTTTGTTTCAGGTCCCAAGAACTTGGGGTGGCGAACTGTGAAGAATAGCATAAGCGATCTATTCCTGTTCGTTGCGTGTTTGATCGCCCTTCGTCGCCGAGAAGATCGAAGCATCGGCCACCTCTTCTCCGAGGACACACTGCGAGTTGCTCATCTCACGACCTACCCTCACCATCTCGAGGCTCTAGCTCGTATCCCAGAGGGTAAGTATCTTCATGCTGGGCGAGCAGATCTGATCGATTTTATACTTGGTATTAATTTGTTTTCCTGTCCTTTACAGATCAGCTCGCCTCTGTTGTGCTTCACCCTTCCTTCCTAGAGCTTGATAACCGTGTCTGGGAGATGCCGACCAAAAAAGGACGCAAGAAGTCGGATCCCCTCTCCAAGATCATCGCCCTCGCGGCCAAAGGTGGAAAAGGAGACCCTCGGCAAACCGGAGGGTCGAGCTCGGCTCAGCCTCCCGCCCCCGCAGCGAGTCCGCCCAAGACACTGGTCCCGAGGACGAAGAGACTTCTTCGTGGAGATGGCACTCCCGTTATTGAGGCTGAAAGGGCAGTCAAACGAACAAAGACTGCCCAAGAAAAGGTGACAGTGGCTGTCCGACCATCTGAAGGCGACAGCGAGCAAACTCCTTCGGTGGAGCGTCCCGGCGAGCAAGCTATGGTCGTCACCATTCGTGAAGGATCTGGTCCCTTATCTGACCCTACCTACCTTGGCTGGGATAAAGGTCGTCTTGATAGGTATAACCTTGTTCGCCCAGGACACTTAGCATTTTTTTTTTTAACTAACTGGAAAATTTCTTTTCAGCTATTCGCCCGAGCAGTATCCAGGGCGATCTAACCTGGTGCATCGTTTCGCCTGCTCAAAGGTGCCGACCAATCTGCGCGAAATCCCAGACTCTTTTGTTCGCCGCGCCTCTGAGGTCGTTGCTCGTAGCTGGACCAAGGAGCTAAATGAGACCGTCAAGGCACACGCGCCTCGTGATAATGGCCGTTTGTGTCTTGTCGAGGCGGGAAACACCTTGGCGGCCGTGCAACGTTTGGTCGACCAGGTTGAGGACCTTGAGAAGGACTTACGCCAGCATGCGGCCACGGTCAGCCGTATTGCCAGAGAGCGTGATGACGCTAAGGCTGAGGCGAAGAAGATTATCGCCGACCTCGAGAATAAAGCCAAAGCTCATCAGGTTAGCGAGCAGCGTGCCTTGGACCTGCACGTCAAAGTCTCCGAGGAGCTGAAGGTCAAGATGGCCGAAGTCGAGCACATGCGAGCAGAACTTGCTCGCGCTCAGCAGCAGAAGGAGGTCGCCGAGAAATTCGCGACTGAGGCAACGGCCAAAATTGCGGACCTTGAAATCCAGCTCGCCAACTCCATTACCCAAGAGGAACTTATTCCTAAGATGGAGGTGAGCTCGATTCTTGGTTACGTAACTGGTTATGCGGAGAGCATCCGTATTGCCCATGAATTCAAGGCTGCCGAAGTTGTTGAAGAGATCGGCAAGGAGTTGTGCAATTTTGTTGAATCTAACCCTCCTGCTCCGGGCACAACTCTGCAAATTGGCGACGTGCCTGAATATGGGATCAAGCTCGACTTCATTGGCCCCGAGATAATTATCATAAGTCCTACCGAGGACGAGGAAGAAGAGGGCGATGCTGCGGAGGGCGAGCAAATCCTTCCTGCCGATCAAAGTGAAAGAGCTCTAAGGGAGCGTGCTGATGCTGAGGGATTGATTGCTGAGCTGACTGAAGTGGTCCCAGTTGATCCTGCCATTGAAGGCTCTCCACTTGAAGACCCCAAAGATGACAACATATCTCCTCCTGCCGGACAAGGATCTTAGCGGACAGGATTAGCTAGGAACTTGTACTTCTTTTTTGTTGTTGTTCATCCTTTTGTAATTTTTGGGCGATTAAGCCTTATCATCAATGGATATATTTCGCTTACTTGCTCATCTTTTATCTTACACTAATTGTTCTTTGCATCTTTTTCTGTGCTTCAACAATCTTAATGTAGTTGGGCCTTGTTCCTTAAGAACCTTTTTTTTTTTTTTTTTTTACCTTAGGATTTGATGGGCTTTTGGCCTTAGGCTATGTCCATTTAAAAACTAACAGCCTTCAATGGGCTTGGTTGTATAATCAACTTGCGCCTTGAGCTCACACTTCTATTTCGAACGAACAACTTAATATTGAACAAACATTTAAAAATTAAAAGTACAAACGCGACCAAGAATGTAACCCTGCACTAGCTAGGTTGGATTTGCTCGACAGAAACAATGTTAAGCTTCCAACTTATTAAAAACATAAATTACACCAAGAGTCAGAGTTGCTCGACTACTATACAATTTGTCAAGACATCTTTAAACTCTTAAGAGGAAATGAAATTATCACAAGATACTAACATCCCAGCATGCGACCAGACTTGACCCAATTCATCTTTGTTCGACCATTTATACTTGGTGAAAAATTTCAAAAAATTAGGCAAGTTTTTTGGACCCATCTTGTATCTCTGCCATTCCAGTTCGCCCAATGGACTTAGTAGCTCGCCTATCTTAACTTCACTCTCTCACGAAGCAGAACTGGTCGCCTACTGAAAGTATTTCCTTATATTAGCTGCATTCCAGGAATATTGGGCCGAGTTGCCATCTAAGTCCTCTATGTCATATGCTCCATTGGGTAACCTATCTGTTACCCTGTACGGGCCCTCCCAAGTCGGGCCAAATATGCCTGGAGGTGGGGCAAGCTTCTTTCTTAGAACGAGGTCACCAACTTCGAATTTTCTTATCTTGACTTGAGAATTATAGTAACGCTCTGCTCTTTGCTTGTACGTGGCATTCTTTAGCTCAGCGTTTAATCTTCTTTCTTCGAGCAAATCTGCTTTTGTGGCTAAGGCAGAATGATTTGTTTGTTCATCAAAGCTGGTTGTCCTGACTGTGTCAGTCTTTAATTCAATTGGTATTACCGCCTCTGTTCCGAAAGCCATTGCAAAAGGTGTCTCTCCGGTGCTTGACCTGGGAGAAACTCTATATGCCCACAAGACTTCCGGGAGTTTTTCTGACCAGCTGCTTTTGCTTTCTGCCAGACGTATTTTCAATGTATGCTTGATGATCTTATTTACAGCTTCAACTTGCCCGTTTGACTGGGGATGATAGGGAGTTGAATAGTGTTTCCTGATCCCCCATTTTGTACAGAAATCTCGTAATTCCTTTCCATCAAACTGTGGGCCATTATCTGTCACGATTGTTCGTGGAATTCCAAAGCGACAGATGATGTTCTGCCATATGAAGTTGATCATGTTTTGCTGTGTAATCTTCACCATGGCCTTTGCTTCTGCCCACTTTGTATAATAGTCGACTGCTATGACGGCAAATCGAACATTTCCCACTCCTGCCGGGAAAGGGCCAATAATGTCAATCCCCCATCTTGCAAATGGCCATGGGCTGTAAACCGATACAAGCTCCTGGGCAGGGGCATGAATGCTTGGAGCAAAAACCTGACATTGGTGGCAAGCCTTGACTAATTGGATTGCATCTTTCCGTAAGGTTGGCCAATAGTAACCTTGTCTTACAGTTTTGTAGGCCAAAGCTTGCCCCCCAGTGTGATTTCCACAAACTCCAGAATGTATATCCTCCAGGACTATCCTTCCTTGCCCCCTAGACAAACACTTGAGTAGCGGGAGTGAGAAGCCTCTTTTGTAAAGTTGTTCGTCTACCAGAGTGTATCTGGTTGCCTGTTTTTTTAATTCTTTGAGCTTCAAATGAGTTGCTTGGTAACTCCCCGTCTTTTAAGTATTTGGCTATAGGAATTTTCCAATCATCATCGTCGTTGTTCTCGACTATTTGATTTACTTCGTAGTCCATTGTTGATGGTTGAACTTTTTTGGTAATGACAATGTCCGTCAAGTCTGCCGGCCCATCACTTGTTGCTAATCTTGCCAGGGCGTCAGCTTGTGTGTTGCTTGTTCGTGGTATCTGCTGAATAAACACTTGGTCTAATTGGGATACCAAGTGTGCAACTATTCGTTGATACTCGATCATTTGCTCATCTCTGGCCTCATATTCGCCTCGTACTTGGCTTACAATGAGCTGGGAGTCCCCGAAAATTTGGAGTTGTCTAACTCCAACTGCTAGTGACAAGTGAAGACCTGCAATGAGGGCCTCGTACTCTGCCTCATTGTTAGTGGCCATGAATTCAAATCTGACTGCTGAAGTGAAAACTTGCCGGTCGGGACTGATAAGCACTATTCCTGCCCCCGAGGCCAGATTTGTTGACGAGCCATCCACGTAAAGATGCCATGGGTGATCTAGCCCTCTCGTTGGATTTTGAGGGAAGGTTAGTTCAACTATAAAGTCGGCTAACGCTTGTCCCTTAATCGCGGTTCGAGGTGCATAAGTCACGCCAAACTGGCTTATCTCTATGGACCATTTCAAAAGACGGCCAGCGGTGTCGGGTCGGTGTAATATTTGTCTGAGTGGGAAAGTTGTCAGGACTTCGACTTGGTGATCGAAAAAGTATGGTCTTAATTTCCTGACACTCATGACAAGAGCATATGCCAGCTTTTCAGTTGGTGAGTACTTTATCTCAGCATCATGCAGGGCCTGGCTGACATAGTAGATTGGCAGGTGAAATTTGCCATCTGCTCGAACTAACACCGAACTTATGGCTGTGTCAGATGCTGCCAAGTATAAATATAGCTTCTCACCGGGAATTGGTTTTGACAGAATTTTTACATCTCCCAGATATTCTTTCAATTGATCAAAGGCTTTCTAGCAGTTTTCTGTCCAGGTAAAGTTGCCCTTTTTGATGGCCTCAAAGAATGGACGACACTTGTCTCCTGATCGTGATATGAATCTGTTTAAAGCTGCTAGGCATCCGGTTAACCTTTGTACCTCTTTAACAGAACGTGGTGGCTCCATATCAACGATCGTCTTTACTTTTGCTGGATTAGCTTCGATTCCGCGTTTGCTGACCAGATGGCCCAAGAATTTCCCAGAATGTACTCCAAAGCTACTTTTCTTTGGATTTAACTTCATATTGTATTTTCGGAGTATGTCAAATACTTGGGAAAGATGATGGAGGTGATCTTCCTTATGGGGACTTTTGACTACGATGTCATCAACGTAGACTTCAACTGTATCTCCAATTTGTTGGTCGAACATTTTGTTCACCAACCTCTGGTAGGTTGCTCCAGCATTAATTAGACCAAACGGCATCCTCTTCCAGCACAACAGATTTTTGTTTGTATAAAAAGCCGTATTTTCTTGGTCGTCCGGGTGCATTGGAATCTGGTGGTATCCTGCGAAGGCATCCATGAATGTGAACATTTCGTGACCGGCAGTACTGTCCACCAGTTGATCGATGTGCGGGAGCGGAAAGTTATCCTTCGGGCATGCTGCATTAAGATCTGTAAAATCTATACATAACCTCCAGGTTCCGTTCGGTTTCCGTACCAGGACAGGATTCGCAACCCATTGTGGACATAACGCCTGTTTAATTAAATCGTTGTCCAGCAGCTTTTTGACTTCTTCGTTTAAAGCTTGATACTTGTCTGGTCCATATTTTCGCCGTTTCTGGTGGACAGGTTTTCGGGCTGGGTTGATATTCAACCTGTGACAGGCATCCTTCGGGCTGATTCCCACCATATCAGCATGAGACCACGCAAAGACGTCCAAGTTAGCCTTCAGAAAGTCCGTCATGCGCGTTCTGTAAGGCTCAGGGAGTTCAGATCCAATGTAAAGTTCAAGACTGTCACGCTCAGGATTAACCTTGATGGCCTCCAACTCTTCAACGGGAGTTGCCCGTCGTTTTTGCCCTTTCCATCGAGGGTCAACTATTGGTCCTTCCGGACTTAGCTCATCCTCAATGTCCATGGGTTCAGCACCCAATCGAGGGTCAAAATCATCTGCGGGCCTTGGGTGAGACTCGGCCACCGAAGTTGGACTTCCCTGGTTATCACTTGGGCACGAACGGTCGGCTACGGGAGGTAACACGGCTTTTGGCTGGTTTTGCCCGTCGCCCTGCTGTGCCTGATCGCCTATAGGTGAAGGTTGGTCGTCAATGTCCATCTTATTGTTTTGGGCTCCAAGGATGTCCTCCAAAATTGAGGGTTCATTTTCGAGTTGACTAGTTGACGCTTCCATCATAGATACTTGTCCCTGTCTTGACTGAATTTGCAGAAGACATTCTTGAGCTTTTCTTTGGTCTCCTTTCACCGTGCCAACTCCACTTGCTGTTGGGAATTTTATGCAATAATGGTAAGTTGAACATGCGGCCCTGAATTCGTTTAAGAAAGGTTGACCCAGGAATCCATTGTATGACGACTCTTGATCGACGACCAGAAAATCCACCATTCTTGCAATATTCTTCTCAGGCTCTTTGACCGTCACAAGTTGCATAACAAAAGTTACTATTCCCAACGGGATTGTCACGGCATTTCCGAATCCCAGGATACGGTGATTTGTGTCTCTGATGTAGCATGCATAATCTCCCATTTGATCAAGTGTCTTTTTAAAAAGGACATTAGTGTAGGCTCCAGTATCCACCAGTAATCTATGCACCCTTGTTTCCATAATCTTGGCACATATCACAAGCGAATCGTTGTGGGGGGTCAGAACTCCTTCCAAATCTCTGTCGGTGAAAATTAATTCCGGTGTTTGCATGGTAGGTGGAATGACCCCCATTTCCTGTACATGTCCGATTGCTCGTAATTCTGCCTTTCTTTTCCGGTTAGAGATCGATGGTCGTCCATCAGAATAACCACATATGGGTCCTGCGGGTTCCATCATCTGGATATCCGGTATTGGCCCCCCGGCTGGCGCCTGAGCTGGTCGTCCAGCTCGATTCCGATGAGGTGCCTGGTCCTGGTCTTCTTCATCAGAATCTTCGTCTCTGGTTCTTTTGCCGGGCTGTCTTTTCACGAACTCTGATAGCTTTCCCTCTTCGTAAAAACGCCACAACTGCTTTAGCAAGTCACGACATTCGCTTGTAAAGTGCCCTACACTTTGATGGTAGGCACAATATTTATTCTGGTTCAACTTGCTCGTTTCCTGACGTATCTTACGGGGAGGCATTAGCAATTCTTTGTCCCGGACACTATTATAAACTGTATCGATTGATACAGTGAGAATGTGGTTCAGTTTGTCTTTTAGCTCAGTGCCCTCGGTAAATGCCTTCATATTTTTGGGAGCTCGATAACCAGTTCCAGGTTTCTTTGCACCTTCTTTTTGTTCTCCTTTGTCTCCCATATCCTTTTGTAGGGCTTCATGCATTGAGACAAAAACGCCTGCCCGATCCCGAAACTCGGCGTATGTCTTTGGGCATCTTAGGTGCACATCTTTCCAGAGTTCAGTACCCTTCTTGAGTCCAGCCAAGACAGCCACAATCTTGGTGTCTTCACTAACGGATTCTCCCTCTAACAAGACCTTATCGAATCTTTCCAAATACGATCGGTCCGACTCGTCGTCAGTTTGTTTCAAGTCGGATAACCGATATCTTTGGGATAGATAAGACCCGGCTGTAGAGAAATAGGATAAGAACTCTTTACCCAGCTGGGCAAACGAATGAATTGAAGCTGGTGGCAGGGCCGAAAACCACTTATGGACACGATCCCCGAGAGTTAAAGGAAAGTTTCGACATTGGGTTGCATCACTTGCCCCCATTGATACCATATAATTGGAATATTTCATCAAATGCACTCGGGGATCCGCCGTGCCCTCATATTGGATACTTGCTGGAAACTGGATCTTTTGTTGAATTGGAGCCTTCAGAATTACTACTGACAAGGGTGAGACCGGAAGAGTCGTGTTCCCATAACCTCTCTGTTGATCCAGCTGGCCCTGCATGCCTTCGATGGCCTTTCTCATGGAGGCGAGCTCCTCTAAAGATCCCCCCTGACTCTGTGGCTGTTCGACGAGCTGAGGCGCACAGCCGTCTGTTCGCTCCAGTCCCACATTGGGAATGGGAATCCCCTGGATTGGCCTCCTGGGATTGGGCTCTGCATTCGGACCAAGGCGACCAAAAGCTGACCTAGTCAGCCGGTCAAGGACCGATTGGCGAGCAGGTATTACGGCTGGGCGAGCTGCTCCAGCAGGGGGATGTATCTCCAGGATTCCCCGGCCACGTCGACCCAATCTTTCCAGAGCACTTTGGCGCGTACCCTGACTTGCCGCCATGGCCGGGTTCTGAGTTGAACCTCACTGACTGGCGACCTCAATGTTCAATTTTTCTTTGCCTTTGGCCTTACGAGCTTGGGCGCTGTCAGCCTCATTCAAATGATCCCCCCTAGCCTTATCATGTTCGCGAGTCTTTGTGGGGCTACCCCTTGCTCGCACATATGATGGGCCAGGTTGGACTTGTTGTCTCTGTAAAGCCTGGAGCATGGCAATTGTACGCGCCAATTCGTCGGGGTTGCGGGCAATGGCGTCCAACTCTGGTGGTATTAACTGGCGAGCAACATTAGTTTGATTCTCTTGGTTGTTTCTGCTCGCCCTTGCTCGCCCACCAGCTTGGGACATTCGAGAGTGCGAATCCCGGGTTATATGTTGAGAACGTTGTGTCTCCCTTGATTGAGGCATTTTCACAGTGAATATCAAGTGTTGTTCTTGGTGTTCTTGAGTTGTTTTCTTCAAAAACTCAAACTTGTTCTTCAATTCTGGGATAATCTCCTTGTATTCAATGAATCGAAGGTTCGAACCCTCCTTTTAGCGCCAATTTGTTGACGATCAGTTCTAATCTTGAAGGTTAATGGCTGTTTTAAGCAATTTTAGGTGGTTAAATGATCATCAAACAATTACGTGTGATTGATCACTATCGTAATTAGTGAATACGATTTTTTTGGGTTTAGGTGGATTAGAATCGTATAAAAACTTACGTGTTTAAGTTCGATTGTAAATTAATCGAGCAACTTTAGATTCGTAATCGAAGTTTGGATGTGTATAATAATTTGTGCTTATTTTATTTGCTGCAAAAATCCAAGTATTTATAGACTTTTGCCCTGCAGGAGGTGGCACGTCCTTTGGCCGACCAAGTCTGCATGCTCGACACCTGTCCTTTGACTAGTTTGACCTTATCTTAACTAAATTCTATCCTTATCTACTGGACTTGCTCGCAGTCTAGAGCTGTTCGTCACTTTGGACTTGTACTTGAGGAGTCTTTAGTCTGATTCTGATGGTCTTTCATCTTGTTTAATTGTTATTTTGGCGTTGTAGTTGGATCTGATCGGCAGGATGCCGTTTGAGCCCGTCATGTGGCTTTTGATCTGATTTTGTTCGCCTATGTGTCTTGATCGCATGTAGGTTTTGCTCGCCGGATGTCTTGGGTGAATCATGTGTTAATTCCAGTTTAAATTTTGTGTGATTTGCGCTAATCCTGGTCGCCCAAATGATGATCCTGCTCGCCTATCAACAAAGTCGGTTTCTTTTGGCCTACTATTTTGAAGGATTGCATGGAGTGGGTGAAGCGATGTAATAAGTGTCAATGTTTCAGCTCTATTACCAAGAGGGACGAGATGTCGTTGCATGTGTTTATGGAGGTAGAGGTATTTGATGTATGAGGGATTGATTTCATGGGTCCGTTTGTATATCCTTGTGTGCATTGATTATGTCTCGAAGTGGATACTGGAGTGAACGATTCCCGTGTGGTAATTGACTTCTTGAGGAAGAACATTTTTTCTAGATATGGAGTCCCAAGAGCTTTGATTAGTAATGGGGGGAGTCACTTTGTGAACAAGTTGATGGAGAAGTTGTTAGCTAAGTACGAGGTTAGCCATCGGGTCTCGACGGCATGTCACCCTCAATCGAATGGTCTCACGGAGGTGTATAATCATCAAGGAGATCCTAGAGAAGACAGTGAGTGTGAGTAGGAAGCATTGGGCTTTGAAGCTAGATGGCGCACTTTGGGCGTATAGAACATCTTTTAAAACCCCTTTGGGTATGTCCCCGTACCAACTAGTTTTTGGGAAGGCATGTCACCTGCCTGTGGAGATAGAGCACAAGGCGTATTGGGCAATCAAGAAGCTGAATTTTGATAGTGCTATGGTGGGTGAAAAGAGACTACTTCAATTATATGAGTTGGAGGAGTTTCGAGATAGTGCATATGAGAGTGCCCGAATTTTCAAGGAGAAGACTAAAAGATGGCATGATGCACGGTTGAGAAAGAAGGAGTTCCAAGTTGGTGATCAAGTTCTAATGTTTAATTCTAGGATTAAGTTATTTGGTGGAAAGCTCAAATCCAAGTGGAATGGTCCATTTGTGGTGAGAAAGGTCTATAAGAGTGGATTTCTAGAAGTTGAGAAGGACGATGGGAATGTGTTTATGGTGAATGGGCATCGAGTGAAAAAAAATCTACAACTTCTCTTATGAGAATAAGGGAGGTAACTTAGAGTCTCATGACCCGTGAGCTCCTTCGAGCTCGGTCCGACATTAGGACCTTAAAAATAGCGTTGAGTGAGAGGCAACCCACTTTTATTTGCTTTTGAGTGTTTTGTTTTTCGTGTTTATTTTTGTGTGAATCGTAAGTTTTAACCTCGTAGTTGAGAATTTTATTGTAGGCTTGTGTTGAGGGTGCCAAAATTTTCAAAGGAAGTGATAGAGTGGAGTATCTCAATCGAAGAGGAGGTGTTCCTAGTAGAAGAGCAACCAGAATTTGGTGTATGAGGTAACCCCGAATCCCAAACATAGACCGCTTCATAAAGTCGAAGTTTGGGGGGTGGAGTTTTTATATGCTCTATGTATTGTGCATTAATAGAGATTAAAGTTCATGATGAATTTAGTGCATGTACGTGTACATACTCATCTTTTCAAACTTTATTATTGCGTAGCAAGAAAAAGTTTGGGGGGGTATGTCTTCGTACCTAACGTGTTGTGCACGAAATTCATATGAAAAATTGGTCAATTTTTTTTTTAAATATTGATGCACGAAGTGGGTATGAATTGAATTGGGTGTGAGAATATTATTATGTGGTGATTTGGCTCGTTGAATTGCACATTGGGAAGAGACCCCAACTCCTCGGTCGAATGAGCGATCTGGCTTAAATCGAGGAGTTTTCAGGTTAGTACGTGTTTTGGAATTGAATTCGTAGAGTTTCGGGTGTTAAAGTTGATAAATTTGAGTTTTGGTGCGTTTTTGGATAGTGCTCAAGCACTAGGAGGTCGAGCACTAGTGTACGAGCCTCCTAGGTCGAGCGTCTTTAGTGTTCTGTAAGTGGGTGTGCTCGACGGGTGCTAGGTCTAGCGCCTAAAGCTTGAACACCTCGAGGTCGAGCGCCCTTCGGGTTCTGCAAGTTTTGTGCGCTCGACTGGTCCTCGCTCGAGCGCCTAGTGCTCGACCGCGAGGCCAGGTCTAGCGCGTCAGTCCACATTGCCCTCCCCCTATAAATACCCCTTTCCCACATAAAAACACACACTTACACACACTTGTGGAGTTGTGGTGCGATTTTGGCTGCTGGAAGTCGAATACACATTCCTTTCTCTCTTCTTCTTCAATTTTCACTCAAATCCTTCACAAGAGTTTTGATTATTCATTGCAAGGTATTTAATTTCTTACTCTTTTCTTAGTTTTAACTTAGATTAGGCATGATTTGAGCATGATAAATTAGGGTTTTTAGTTTGTGGATGAGAATTTGGGGCCTTTTGATTTGCCCAATATTTCTTAATTCTTTGTTGCTTGAGTATGCTTATAGGCTATGGGTTTGCTAGTTTTACTTTCAATTTAGTGATTGAATGAGTAGAATAGGTGAATTTCTTGAGTATGAAAGCATGAATATTGGAATATTGTGGGCATTGCTTGTTGAGGGAATATTTGTGAATTTTGGAATGAATAGAGTGAATAGATAAATTTGAATTGAGTCTTGAGCATGTAAATTACAAATTTTGTGATGTTACTTCATGATATACTTGCATTTGGAACTTTATTGATGAATTTTGAAAATATTTGAGTTGGGTGAATGTGTTTTGGGATAGGCATATCACCTCTATGTGAGTATTTTGGCACAATTGGATGAATTAGAGATTGATTGACTACTTGAGATGGTTTGTATTGTTGATATTGTTCTTGAGTAGTAATGTTGTGTAACTTCTCTTGATTGACTAGGTAATGGCTCCTCCTAAGAAATATGAGGATAGAATGGTATTGGGAGCTAAATTGGAAGCTTTGACTAACGAGCTCACTCGAAAAGGATTAATGCCCTCGAGATGTGATAATTTGGATTACGGTGAGTATTGGGATCGCCATGCGTATAGATGGAACTTAGTGGTCGGTAAAGTGGAGACAACCCGACGCCCTAGCGTCGAGTTTATGAAGGAAATTGGAATCGAGGAAGAAATAAAAAGGATCTTTAGGAAGAATAAGATGGACGGTTTTTATAATCTCTTACTCACTATGGAGACAAACCCGGATTTGGTAGAGCAGTTTTTGGCATCAGTGGAGAAATAGGATGCCAACTTGTTCCGATTCATGATTAGGAACGAGTGGCACAACTATGCTGTGGGAGCCATTAACCACACCCTTATGCTTCCAGCTCGAGAAAGGCCGAACCGACAGTCCCAGACGTACAATGCTGCTGATTTTTGGAAGGAGATCGCGGGAGGGTTAACAGGAGTTTACAAGGCTCAGACTGCACGAGCATCTGCTATCCGAAACCCAGAGATTCGGTACTTGGAGAGGATTTTAGGCAACGCGATATATGCTCGATCAGAGACAGGTACCGTGAAGGTAAATGAGTTGTACGACTTATGTTGTTTACTTTACGGAAGGGAACATGATTTTGGGAGAGACTTCTTAGACCACCACTTGGAGGTCCCGTTCAGATTAGGGATGAAGAAGTCGAAAGTGAGAGGAGGGGGCCTCATTTCTATCGTGGTAAGGAGTATCGGTTGTGAATCAGTTTCGGGAGCGCTCATGGGAAAGGATATTGATTTTGAGCAAATGTTTAGTACTTGGATGTTTGAGCGTTGGCTGGGAAGATATTACATCCGGATCAAAGAGGAAGACCTCTTCCTTCTCCTAAACGAGAAACTGGTGACGTTTAAGGGAATAAAGAAGGAGAACATCGGTCTGAATGGAGATAAACATTTGAAGGAGATCAAGAAGTTCATGAAGGAGCTGGATGATAATGGGCTGCAGGATCGGAGGCCGAAGAAGAAGCAGAAAGGAGAGGGTACTAGTGGAGCCGGGACAAGTGGAGTTCGAGACCTGGTAGAGGAGAAAGAAGAAGAGTACGAACAAGGAGCTGATGATGAAGAGGAAGAACAAGAAGATGCTGAAGGAGGATAAAAGCCTCAAGAGATGGAGTTCGAGGTACCTGAAGCACCGACTCAGAGCGGTTGGACCCCGACTCAGATGCAGTGGTTGGGGATGGAAGCTGACGTTCAGGGGTTGCGTGCTGATATTATGCAGATTCGCACGAACAAGGATTAGTGGCATGCTGAAGCCACTAGTATGCGTGGGGAGTTCCAAGGAGTCCGAAATGAGGTCTCGGATATCAGAAGATGGATGGAGGCACTCTTTATCTCCCGCTTAGGAGAGGACCGCCCCAGCTACCGTCCACCACCTCCTCCAGATGCATGATGATTATGGGGATTCCTCCCAGTTCCTTCCCTTTTTATCTTCTCTTTTCTTTTGATTTTGTAACTATTGTTCTTGTTCTCTTTTTGCTGTGATTTGGGTCTGTACTTTAACTCCTTGAGCTGTTATTTTGGTGAACTGATACTTATATTGGTGCTGCTACATTTTCATGTATATTGACTCTCTTTTTCTTATTGATTGTTGTCTTTGAGTGTGAGTTATGAGTGAGAGATATGTGGAGTTGAGTTAGAGTCTAGATTGTGTGAGTATAGTAACTAGAGTTGATTTGAGAGGGAACTCATATACTTACGAATTTTCCTTTTGAATACTTGTGTGGTAAAAAGTGAGAATTCACTAGGTCTAGCATGGATGTGAAAGCCGTGAGATTTGAGCCTTTACGAGATTAAAATTTATTAAATTGATCTCATCGTTGTGAGTGGATCTTCACCTTAGAGGGTGCTAGAACTTGTGGGTACTCTCTCTTCTTGATTGTGTCTAGTATGAAATGCCGAAAGTGATTTTAGGCCATCTTTGATTTGTTGAGCCACTTAGCCGAAATAAGTCTACCAATGACATTTATCCCTTGTTAGCCCGTTTGAGCCTTAGCCTATTTTATTTGCTAGCACATTTGAACTTATCCAAATTCTTAAACTCTTTTTGTCCTAATTTGAGTGGAGAATAGGAAAAGTTATGAATGAGAAAGGGATCGAGTTGAGAAGGAGAGTTATTAATGGTTGAGTGAATATGAGGAAATGTGTAATGATGATTTGAGTTGTGGGGAAGAACAAAAATTTGAGAGTGAGCAGAAGAAATATGAGCTCATATATTTTGTGAAAAGAAAGAAAAAAAAGTGAAGTGGTTGAAAAGTGAAAAGAGTTAGAAAAAAGAATTGAGGTGTTGTGAGTAGTTGGAATTGAAAGTGCATTGCATGAAGATGTTTGAAGAGTTTGGTTCCTTGTATTGAAAATACCAAAATTCGATTTTATATTCTCCATTCACTTGAGTCAGCTTATCCTATATAGTTACCCCACCTGTCCAAAGAGCATTATATTACAACCTTGAAAAAGTCCTTCTTGATTCAGCATTGATTTTAGTTTATGGTCGAAGTTGAGAGTACTTACAAGCCTATGGCTACTGATTTGTGTGATTGATTGATTGAGAGAGTCCCTTCTTATTGATATACACTTGTGAGGGAGTGATACACATCGCTGAGAGCACATCCATGTTTGATTTTTGTGGTTTTTATTGATTATCCATGAGTAGGATGAAGGGGGTGAGTTTGTGTGCGGGTAATCGATCTTTGAAGCTTGAATGTTATTACTTGCATGATTTGGTTCTTTGATTCATTCTTAACAATTTCACTTGACTTATTATTTCATTGCTTGAGGACAAGCAATATGGTAAGTCGGGGGGGGGGTTGATTAGGTGTGAAATTGTTATGATTTGTAGTCCGATATGCCCATATTTTGAGTATATTTGGTGAGTATTTTGAGTCATTTGAGTATTATTTTTATAAACTAATGAATCTACCTCTTTGATGCTAATAGTTGGAAAGAGGGCAAAAAAAAAAGAGTTCGTAGGACTTTGAATCGACTCAAACGGATTCCCGGATGAGAAGATATTGAAGAAATACAAAAAGTGTTAGTTCGGGCGAGTAAAAGTGTTAGTTGGCTCAAGAGGAGGGAGTGCTCGAGCACTTGGTGCTCGAGCACCCATGGTCGTGCCCGTTGGTGGCTCTGGAACAAAGAGGCGCTCGACTAACCCTTGGTCGAGCGCCAAAGTGCTCGAGTGGGTTGGTGTCGAGCGCCGATTTGGCACTGGAAGAGCATAGCGCTCGAGCGAGCACTGGCTGAGCGCCTAGCACTCGACCGCCTAGAGGTCGAGCACCCCAGGGCACTGGAAGAGCATAGCGCTCGACTGACTAGGCGCTCAACCACTACCCCAATTTGTGCGGATTTGGCCCAAACGTCCTAGATTCGGCCCATGCATATATATATATACCATTCCAAGCTCGATTTTATATGCCTTGACACCATTAGAGATAGTTTTTTAGAGAGAAGAGCTTGGAAGGAAAGGAGAGAGTTTTAGCAAGGATTTCACCGTGTAATCGAGGTTTTGAGATTACTAATTCATAGTTTATTGTTTTATTCTTAATTTCTTAGATTGTTGAGACTTCTAAACCTAATTTTCCAGATTTTAAAAGATATTTTTGAGACTTTAATTTGTTCTTTGTTTATGTTCTTCAATTCAATAGTTAATTCGAGTATGCACAAGTATATTATTATCATTATTGCTTTCGTTATCCAAACCACCATGTTAGGCTAGAACCCTTGCATGCTTAGGATAGGATGAACTCGTAGAAGTAGGACGTTGGTACATAATTAGGATAATTAGTGATGTTTAGTTTTGATTCTCTTAATTATTAAATCTTTCTAATAAATTCTGGAATCATCTTGGAATTGAGTACGAAAATTGTTAGAGAGAAGACGACAACATCACTCTTTAATAACGAATAGGCTTAAGAAGAGGATTTTAGAAGGGGTTTATAATCTACCGGTTTATCTAGGGAAGACGACCGCATCACCTTAGTTAAATTAGAGCCTCAATAATTAAGCACAATCCATATAATTTGATTATTGGGTTAGTGAAGTAGGTTGATATGACGAAGTATTAGGGTTAATTCTTGAGCTTTTAGTTTTTTAATCTTGTGCTAGATTAGGGAAGTTGATTGCCTAGCTTTAGTACGCTTAGGATTAATACTTGCACATCACAATTATTTTAGTTATTGTACCAACTTCGTTAGTATACGTAGGAATTTCTATCCCAAGCATCATTATACATTCTTTGCATTAGACCCAAGTTATTTAGTTTAATTTAATTATTAGCATAGAAGTAGTAGAATATAAAGTAGTTTATTATAATTCTTAAAACCCAGAACATACATTCATATTAGCTACGAGACATAAATTTCCAGGGATCTATTCGCATACATACTTTCTTTTGGGTTCGATAATACTTGGTCCATATAGTTGTCCATACTACAGGGATACCATACTCTTGTGGGGTAACTACTAGTATAGCTAGTATATTGCGATCAAGTGATCAAACATCACATTTAATCCAAAATAAGATATTTTTCCATTGGATTAATGTTATAAATCCAAACTCAATCCCGGATGAAGATCAAGACGAAGATTTCGCCCAAAAATCATCCAAATCAAGGTCAAACCGAAGAGAAAAATCAGAGGAGCAAAACTAGAGTTTGTCAACCCGCACGAAATTTTCTGTTGATCACAAGAAATCAAAATTACAAACATTCTGTGTTATTATATTTAATTCAAAAAATTTGTAGTTACAACAAAATACTTATTTTAATGTGTCGAATCATTTACTTTTCTGACCATTGTTAAATTATGTATCTGCCCCTCTAATGTAAGAATTCAAATATCAGGAATACAAAACGAGTTCAAATTTGGCAAAGTTTAACCTTAGAAGATATTAGTCGAATGCACTTGTTTGACAACATCAAGTCTTACTTCGCCATCTTCACTTCAGTTATGACAATTGTTAATGAGACAGCTATCTGAATTTTTCTATTGTTATGAGCTGCTGAGATTTTTTTATGTTTTCATAATTATTTTTCAATTATTTTTTTTGTTTTTGTATATTTGGTTGGGCTTGATAGGCCTTCATATTAGTATTTTTATGTTTTTCTTTAAACAAATTTAGAATATATATTGAATTGGTTTTTATGTTTTCATAAAAAAAATCATTTTTTTATATTTGGTTGGGCTTGATAGGCCTACATATTAGTATTTTTATGTTTTTCTTTAAAAAAATTTATAATATATATTAAACTGGTTTTAGGTTTGGCAATGGGGCGGGGCTGGGGGCTAATCCCCATCCCCGCGGTCGTGGGGAATTCCTATCCCCGTCCCCGCCCCGCAAACTTCACGGGGAAAATTCTGTCCCCATTCCCCGCCCCGCCGGGGAATCCGTCCCCGCGAGAATTCCCCATTGCCATTTTTTAAAATGTTAATAATCGACTGTCACCGATCGGCGTTCGTGAGAGCAGAGAGTAAGGAGCGAGTAAACGGGGCGGTGTTGCAGTGAGAGATGGTGCGCCAGCGCCGTGATAATCTGGAGAAATGGCTGCGCTGCAAGAGTCGGGTGAGATGGCTGGCCCGCGAGCAACCGACGACGATGAGTGCGAGGCTGCGAGCGAGACAGAGAGTGAGGGAAAATGGTAAACTGGCATGGTGATGAGCGTGAGCATCGCGAGAGAGAGGTGAGAATGGCAGTGGTACTGGCTGAACGGCGATCCGCGCTCAATTGCTCAAATAAATTATGGAAATAATAGTAACTAGGTTACTCCTTTTTATTTATAATTTATATTTATATATAATTAAGTGGGGCCCCGTGGGGAACGGGGAGAGAATCCCCGCAGGGCAGGAAATACAGTCTTTATCCCCGTTCCGGCCCCGCCCACGGGGAGAAAAAAGTCCCCGTCAACGTTTGGTTCGAGGATTACCCGTCCCATTCGGAGCGGATCCCACGGGGACTGTTAATCG
This sequence comes from Ballota nigra, assembly GCA_947034835.1. Taxonomy (NCBI): domain Eukaryota; kingdom Viridiplantae; phylum Streptophyta; class Magnoliopsida; order Lamiales; family Lamiaceae; genus Ballota; species Ballota nigra. The sequence goes on along the minus strand of OX344726.1, from coordinate 3,916,526 downwards.
TTTTGGATTCACAAGAAAACTTGTTTCCGGGAATCGGAATATGAAAGAAATAAGAACGAAATTGAAAATCAACATGAACACCAGTTTACGTGGTTCGGAGATAAAGCTCCTACGTCCACGGGATCCGAGGGGATAGACTTTTCACTAAGAAAGGAATTGGAAGTTACAAGTTACAATCACTCAATCTCACGTGTTTGCGCTCAAATTGATAAAGTTACTTCTCTCAGCTGAGAAGCCCTCTTTTATAGATACAGAGATTGGAAACGAACTCTAGATTCGATTCAGTTGTAACAAACTCAAAGTAAAGGTAGTTATCCAGTTGGCTAACGACTTCAATAACCGCCATGGTTGATTCAGTTAGAACCGCCTTCGAATTAGCTCCAATTTGGTGTACTTCACGTAAAACGGACTTCAGGATCAGATGACAAGACCTCCTCTGGCTCTGGTCACTTACACCAGATGACCTCTGATCCCAGACCTCCTCTGATAGACCTCCTCTGATGTCTCATCTACCAGACTCGTCTGACCAGACCTCACCTGATGGACCTCCTCTGATAGCTCTCCTGCCAGACTTCTCTGGTCAGGCTTCTCTGGTCAACCTCATCTGGTTCACCTCTTCTGGTACCCCAAATTCACTAACTCTCACGGCTAACACTTTATCAACTTAGCCTCCTATTGAATTAAGCTCAGCAGACTACATACTTCACATTTGACCCTTCACAATTCTCCACCTCAGATGAGAAGTATCAATCCTCTCCTCCTCTCCTCCACACTCCAGCCTGGGCCTAAGGAACATCCCATACACTCATCTTTACTAATTCAACACAGAATTTGAATTTTGTACCTGGTAAAGACTTTGTACACATATCTGCAGCATTGTCATCTGTATATATCTTCTGGATCAGAACCACTCCCTTATCAATGATTTCCCTTACAAAATGTAACCTTACATCAATATGCTTTGATCTCTCATGGAACACTTGATGTTTCACCAGATGAACTGCACTCTGATTATCACAATGAATGACCACAGCCCTTTGACTTATGCCAAAATCCTTGATTATGCCTTTCAACCACAAAGCCTCCTTAACAGCCTCTGACACTGCAACAAACTCTGCTTCTGTAGTAGATAAAGCAACTCCACTCTGCAGAACAGATCTCCAGCTTAGAGCAGTATTGTAAAGTGTAAAGATATACCCTGTTAAAGATCTTCTGGTATCCAGATTAGCAGCAAAATCAGAATCTACAAATCCTTCAAGTGGACTCTTCTGGTCAACCATCCTCTCAAACATCAAACCCAGATCAGATGACCCCTTAAGGTATCTGAATATCCATTTCAAAGCTTCCCAATGTAATCTTCCAGGATTAGCCATGTATCTGCTCACCATACTCAATGAATAAGCCAAGTCTGGTCTGCTGCAGACCAGAGCATACATCAGGCTTCCAACCCCACTTGCATAAGGTACTTTCATCATAGTCTTCTTCTCTTCATCAGACTTTGGTTCCATTTCCTTAGATAATTTGAACTGTTGTCCCAGAGGAGTTGACACAGCTCTACTCTCATGCATGTTAAACCTCTTCAGGACCTTCTCAATGTAACTCTTCTGAGACAAGAATAGTCTTCCAGCTTTTCTGTCCCTAAGAATATCCATACCAAGAATCCTTTTATCATTTCCCAAGTCCTTCATATCAAATCTAGCACTGAGTTTCCTTTTGATACTATGAATCTTCAAAAGACTCTTACTGGCAATAAGCATGTCATCTACATAGATCAGAAGATAGGCTATCACATCACTACCTTGCCTTTCCAGGTATACACAAGTATCATACTTGCTTCTTACAAACCCAATGGATAGCATAACTTCATTGAACTTCTTGTGCCACTGTCTAGGACTTTGCTTGAGGCCATACACTGATTTCTTTAGTAGACACACCTTCCCTTCACTCTCTGGTTCAACAAACCCTTCTGGCTGGTGCATGTACAGATCCTCAATAAGATCACCATGCAGAAAAGCTGTCTTGACATCAAGTTGTTGTAGCTCCAGATCTTCTTGAACAACTCTACTGAGAAGTAATCTGATTGAACAATGCTTAACAACAGGTGAGAAAACCTCATTGTAATCAATTCCTTCCCTTTGAGTAAATCCTCTGGCAACTAACCTGGCTTTAAACCTCACTTGATCTTTCACACCAGATTCAAGCTTCCTTTTAAACAACCATTTACAACTGATTAGCTTCTGCCTAGGTGGCTTATCAACAAGAATCCAAGTATGATTCTTCTTAAGAGACTCCATCTCTTCTATCATGGTTGTAACCCATGACTCTCTATCATCACACTCAAGGGCTTCCTTGTAACTCTTAGGTTCTTGGTACTCTATGGCTTCTGCTGTAACAAGTGCATAGGAGACCAGATCCACACGGCCAAACCTTGTTGGAGGATGTATTTGTCTTCTGGATCTATCTCTTGTTAGACTATAATTTCTCAAGTCTGCTTCTGGCACTTCTTCCTCCTCTTCTGCAGGTGCAATATCCTCATCTGATGACTCATTCTCTCCTGTATCCTGCTCTGGTTCAGAACCAGATGCACTCTCATGATTATCATGATCAGGCTCCACCTCAACTTGAGTAATTGGCTCAAAAATAACACCATCCATCTCTTCAGCTGATGGCTCCCTATTACATCCACCAGACTTGTATCCCATCTGTAATTCATTAAACATAACATCTCTGCTGGTAATACACTTCTGGTTTCCAGGATCCAGACACCACAACTTATACCCCTTAACACCCTTTGGATACCCAATGAAGATACATTTTAAAGCTCTAGGTTCAAGTTTGTCTTGCCTCACATGAACATAAGCTAGGCACCCAAAAACTTTCAACTTTGAGTAATCTGATATCTTTCCATACCATACCTCATCTGGGGTTTTAAACTCAATAGCAGATGATGACACTTTATTAATGAGATAAACAGCTGTGTTAACAGCTTCCCCCCAAAAACTCTTAGGTAAATGAGCATCAGATAACATACATCTAACCCTTTCCAGAATAGTTTTATTCATTCTCTCTGCTAGACCATTCTGCTGGGGGTTTGAAGGAACAGTTTTATGCCTAGTAATACCCTTCTCCCTACAAAATTGTTGAAACTCCTCTGATAGGAATTCAAGCCCATTATTAGTCCTTAAGTGCTTGATAGTTCTGCCCCTCTTATTCTCAAGTTCAATCAACCATTCTTTGAACTTAGAGAAGGCATCACTCTTCTGTTTAAGAATGTAAACCCAAACTTTTCTGGAATAATCATCAATAAGGGTAAGGAAGTACCTGCCTCCACCATGAGTGGATACCCTTGCTGGTCCCCATACATCATAATGTATGTAATCCATAACCTCCTTGGTGGTATGCTTCCCCTTCTGGTATGCTTGCTTCTTTGATTTCCCAAGAACACAACTCTCACAGAATTCCAGCTTACATATCCTCTTCCCAGGGATTGCTCCCTTCTTGGATAACTCCACCAGGCCCTTCTCACCAACATGTGTCAATCTCTTGTGCCACAAGTTAACATTAGAAGACTCCATGGTAACATCAGCTGATCCTGTTACAGTTCTTCCAATCAAAGTGTACAAACCATTCTTGATCATACCCCTCATAACAATTTTTCCAGATTTGGTTATTGACAGAACTCCCTTTGCTGTCTTGAATTCAAAACCTTTTGAATTCAATGTACCAAGAGAAACAAGATTTCTCTTCAACTCAGGAACAAACCTGACATCAGATAAGATCCTATCAACTCCATCAAACATCTTGATCTTGATAGAACCAGATCCTTGCACTCTACAACTCTCATCATTACCCAAAAGAACAAGACCTCCATCAATTTTATCAAGATCCAGAAACCAGTCTTCATGTGGACACATATGAAAAGTACACCCTGAGTCCAGTACCCACTCTTGACTTAGTCTCTCATGACTAACCATCAAGACCTCTGCACTATCATATCCTTCAACCTCCACAACAGCTGCATCTCCATCTTGATCACCTTGATTGTCTTTCTTCCTCCTTTCAGGGCAATTCTTTCTCAGATGACCTTCCTTATGGCAAGAGAAACACTTTCTCTTCTCAACAAAATCAGATTTCTTCCCAACCTTATTCCCTTTTCCACCATCCTTCTTCTTGGACTGAAACCCCTTCTTCTTCTTGGATTGAACATTCAATCCTTCAGCAGGCTTCTTCCCATCAGTTTGGATCTGTAGAAACTTGGTTTTCAGGGCAGTTTGAACATCATCAAAATATTTACCTGATCTTGTCTACCAAATAACAATGCATCTTTGAAATTTTCCAGAGACTTAGGTAGAGCATTCAACAACATCAATGACTTGTCTTCATCATCGATTGTAACATCCAAACTCTCCAGATCATCCACCAATCTGTTGAACTCGTCCAACTGATCACCAAGATTCTTATCTTCACTCATTTTGAAGACTTGAAGCTTCTGTTTCATGTATAACTTGTTCGTAACAGACTTGGTCTGGTATAACTGCTCCAGCTTATTCCAGATCCCAAGAGCGGTTTCCTCCTTCGATACTTCCCTCAATGGCTTGTCCCCAAGACACAAGATAAGTGCACTGTGTGCCTTCCTCTTGTTCTCCTCCACCTTCGCCGGATTAGATCCAGAAGCCACTTGAGCCGGTGGCAACAAGGCTTCGTACAAACCATTGTGTACCAGGAGAGCCTTCATCTTGATCTTCCATAAGCTGAAATCGTTCTTCCCCGTGAACTTCTCAATGTCGAACTTGGTTGCAGCCATCATATCCTTCTTCCCACAGACGGCGCCACTTGTTAATCGTTTTGGATTCACAAGAAAACTTGTTTCCGGGAATCGGAATATGAAAGCAATAAGAACGAAATTGAAAATCAACAAGAACACCAGTTTACGTGGTTCGGAGATAAAGCTCCTACGCCCACGGGATCCGAGAGAATAGACTTTTCACTAAGAAAGGAATTGGAAGTTACAAGTTACAATCACTCAATCTCACGTGTTTGCGCTCAAATTGATAAAGTTATTTCTCTCAGCTGAGAAGCCCTCTTTTATAGATACAGAGATTGAAAACGAACCCTAGATTCGATTCAGTTGAAACAAACTCAAAGTAAAGGTAGTTATCCAGCTGGCTAACGACTTCAATAACCGCCATGGTTGATTCAGTTAGAACCGCCTTCGAATTAGCTCCAATTTGGTGTACTTCGAGTAAAACGGACTTCAGGATCAGATGACAAGACCTCCTCTGGCTCTGGTCACTTACACCAGATGACCTCTGATCCCAGACCTCCTCTGATGTCTCATCTACCAGACTCGTCTGACCAGACCTCACCTGATGGACCTCCTCTGATAGCTCTCCTGCCAGACTTCTCTGGTCAGGCTTCTCTGGTCAACCTCATCTGGTTCACCTCTTCTGGTACCCCAAATTCACTAACTCTCACGGCTAACACTTTATCAACTTAGCCTCCTATTGAATTAAGCTCAGCAGACTACATACTTCACATTTGACCCTTCACAGGGACAGAGAATTCACCGCCCCGCTGCCAAATTTAATTGGTTTGATATTAGCCCAATTAGGAGCAACTGTCCTAAATCTCCCATGACTACTATAGTTTATATTTATAATATTATATTAAATATATATATATATATATATATATATATATATATCTATAAATTTTTATTGAATATGCAAACTTTTAGATATTAATTTAAATAATTTATTTTAATAAACTAAAAAAACAATATTAATATATAATGTTTTTATTAAAATTATGCTTTGCATAATTATACTAACTTACTTTTTCAATGAACGGTAGAGATATTTCTTATCCAACCGTTACAAGAAATTTTCTAAAATCCTAAATAATTTTCTACATATTTTTTTCTTCTAAAATTATTCAAATTTACTCTTGGTAGGTATTCTAGATATCTCTACATGATTTTAGGAACAAATGACAAATTGCATATAAAAAACGGATAAAATTATAGAATTAATTATAACAAATAAAATTATGGCCGCGATTAATAACACTCGAACTTTTGCTCTTTAAATCCGATTTTTTTTTTTACCGAAATAGCCTAATGTTATTAGACTCTTATACCCTTTACCACTTAAAATCTATTATAACATAAAATTTAGTTTTTGCTATATACACCAAATCCCAATTTTTTTCTTCTTCACCGTGTCTTCTTCCCCCCCTCCCACACACACACCCAAACTCTTTCTTTTTCATTATTCACTCAACCACCTAAATCAATACTCATGAGAGATGTCATGAAGGAAGAACACTTTCGAAAAATACATGTAATGTAAGTTTTCTATGAGTTTATTGTTCTATATGGTATGCGTTATGGTATAAATCTATTTAGAGAATAATATTTAGGGTTTAAAAGTTGTATTGGTCGAGTTATGTTCGTGGATTTAAGGTTCAAGAATTCTGAAAATCTCGCATGTTTGACAAACTAGAGCCGAAGATTTATCATTTTATTCGGCCAGAGTTGGTCAAACACAATGATAAATGTTCGATCGTTGTTGGCCAAACATTATAAATAAAGTTCGGCCACTGTTGGTCAAACTTTTCTTCTTCCAGTGCGCTGCATGAGTGTTTTTTTTTTTTTTAAATTTTTGATTTGGGTGTGTGTGTTTATTGTAGGGTATAAGATTTGGGTGTATGAAAATATTGAAATTTAAAAAATAGGCTCGAGTGTGAAGAACAACAGGTCTGAAGAGCAAAAGTCCGTGGGTAATTAGCTGCACCCTAAAATTTTATATGATCTTTTTTAATGGACACTAAAAATTATTAATTGCAAACTATTTTCACTATAAACAAATTTCTCAAAATAAGTTTATTGCGAAGATATATATGATTGATATATTTGCACCTCAAAATGCTAAAAGAATTCATTTTAATATATCTATTTATATAGGGGCATTCACAAAATAATACAATTGAACACCACTATTTACAAGATAGTACAGTGTTCAAAAAATATATACTTATGTTCAACTTTTTTTTGTGCGTCTGTTCAATTATGCTGTACCAATTTGTAAAAAGTGGTTTGGAATTGTATTATTCTGCACTTAATCCATTTATATATACTTTCGTTCGTTTTTTCATATGTTTAGATCGTTTATTTTAATGGTTTTTGTTTAAAGTGCCCCATTTTTCTTACTTGCCCCAAACCAAAAGAAGCAAAGGATTGTATGAAGGAGTGTATTCATGAACTTGAGTATTAATTGTTTTACTAAAAAAATATTAATGGAAAAGTATTAATTGTTTCACTAAAAGGTACTATATTAATTATTTTATCACAAGATATTAATTGTAAATAATTTAAAAGTGAAACTTGTTCCCATTATTTTAGTAAGAATTTCTAGGTTTAGATGTACTATATTTCTACGTGTATATTTATATAAGCGTATAATTCATTTCGCACGTCTTTATAGAACTGAACCAATTGGTCGAAGTGGACAAATAGTAACATTATTTAGTTTTTGTAACATTTACTATTTGAATAAACCATATAAAATGAAATATCAAATTAAAATTGAGCCTAATTTTAGCTGCATTATAGTGTGATTAATTAATTGTATTCAATTAGAACTGAACAAATTAATTAAATACTTATATCTGATAGCTTGGCCAAACCTAGCTGTTCAATCAGACTAGATATCTATGGCGGATTAGAATGTACGAATTAAGAATAAATCTAGAATTAAGAATAAATTGAATGTCATAATTCTATTCTCCCGTTTGAATATTCTTAGTTTAAGCACAACTTGTGAATTAAAGAGAGAGTAAATGACCTTCAATTACAAAGTAAAAAGTCAACTTAAGTTTACAGTAAAAGTTAATTAATTAAACTTCAAATATTAATAGGAAAAGTATTATGTGAACGATATTCACGGTGAAACTTGTTTAAAGAATTTAGTAAATTACACTAAATATATCAATAAATTGCTCTAAAGGTGTCAGCTCTAAAGGATATTATTTGCTTTCACTAAAGATATTAATTAATTAATTGTTATCACTAAATGTATTAGTTGTTTCAATATAAAATATTACTCCCTCCGTCCCCAAACATTTTTCACAGTTGATTTTTTCTCGTGTTTTAGCGAGCAAGTTGTTTATTAGTATTTGAAATGATAAAATAATTTTTAAGGTAAGGTATGATAGATCTATATCTCGATCCTCTAATATAAAATAACTTTAAAATTATTTTATCATTTTAAATACTAATAAAAAATTCGCTCGCTAAAACACGAGAAAAAGTCAACTGTGAAGAGTGTTTGGGGACGGAGGTAGTAGTAAATTGTTGTTCATCACGGTAATAGTTACTGTGAGTATCATTCACATAATATTTGTCATATTAATATATATAGTAAATTAAACATACGATAGTTATGATGAAAAAAATAGAGGAATTTATAATAATGTAAAATAACTTTCATCTATGTGACAAAAATGCTATAGTTAGCTAAATAGCACAACAAAATACAATAAGTTTTAAATAAGGTAATATGACGACTTTCATCAATATATATATTTTTTTTTATAAAAGAGAACCATAATTGTTGTCCAAGAATGTGTATTTGATAAACTAATTTCTTGTATTATTGTCCACAAACCATACGAGAGAAATAAATCTTGTTAATTAAACAAATTTTCTTATTGATGACAAACAGTTTAAATTCAAGAACAATTAAATAAAATAAAAAAAAGCAGTTCAAGAGCGGTTTGAACTCAGTTTGTTAATATTGATGAACTAACTCGTGAAATATTTAATTTACTAACAAGCCGACTTGAGTTTGATTCGTTAGGCTCGATAATTAAAGATTTTCTTCTAATTCCATTAGACTCATTAGACTTGTTTGTGAGTCGAATCGAACTCTATTTCCAACTTGTTAATGTTATCAAATATCAAGCGACTGTCTACTGTCTAGAATAACAACTTTAGTTACTTTCTCTTACTAGTAAGTTGTACGTCAATTTTAACGCCTCTAAAGTCTAAACTAAAAAAAAGCACGGTGAAATGCATTATTATTTTTTTTGCTCAGGGAAGACGAAATTTTATTCAAAACGAACTAAAACAGTTTACATCATTTGGTGTGAGATACACCATTCAAACTAAAACCATAATAGCCAAATTATACTCCAAGTATCAGATTATTAAGCAAGAAATACTCCTTAATCATTTTTCTAGTACATAGAAGGGTGAGGCCTAGTGATTTGCTTTATCAAAATGGTCCTCTATTAATTTGCTTTATCAATTTAGTCCCGTATCTATTCAAATTTTGCCAAAATGATCCTAATTGGCTTAAAAATGTAAAAAACCTCACCGTTTTAGTCCTTATTTATTTTCTTTACCAATTTAGTCCCGTATCAATTCATATTTCCAATTTGGTCCTAATTGAACGCATAAAGAATAAAATGTCACCTTTTTAATCATGCACACTAGTTTTTCGGGGGAAGTCTATGATGTAGTTTTTTTTTAAATGTGGTACACTAGGTGACCATCTTTGTCAAATAAAAATATAACTTGAAATAAAATACAAAAAAATCAATTAGGACCCTTTTTCACCAAATTAGGATTATTTTGGCAAAACTTGAAAAAATACAGGACTAAATTGATAAAGCAAATAAATAGAGGACCATTTAGATAAAGGTGAAAAAATAGAGGACGTTTATGGTTTAAATCCCAACTTTTATCCCAATGCTTAATTTCTTTGAGCATTATTTGGGTTGACAGCACGTTCAATAGAATTATTAAGGAATTACTAGCAAGGTAAATAATTCCAATTTGATATAAATGTCACACATTTAATCACAAAGGAAGATAAGTTAGCTAGGGTCACAATTTATTGCTATATATACAAGTAAATATGGGTTGGTTTAACATAAGACAAGCATAATAAAGAATCGTTATTTACGTGAATACAAGCATTTTGTGTTGCATATACAAGAGTTGATATTATGGGCCTCAAGAATAAGAATTCTGTTCTCATTTTGGTTAGTTGTGTCCTATTTGCCTCATTTTTCTTGACTGGAAATGCTAACGCTCCTGAAGAAGGTAAGATAATCTAACATATCTTTTCGGTTTGTATTCCAAAAAGTTAAATCAATACAAATATTTAACCTAATAAGACATCAGTAATACCTCAATTGCAAAAAAAAAAAAAAAAAAAACACATAGTTCATTGTATTTGTGTATATTTAAAAAAAAAATTAAAATTGAACTTAAATTCCAAATGCATGCTAGGATTTGTATTCTTTATTTTAATTGGATAAATAGTGCCTCGGACCTATGATCACATGGTCTAGTTAATGGGCTCCAACAACTTTGAGTTAATTGCACTTCATTATTTCAACTTGTATTCAACATTTTTTTAACATGTATTAAACAGTATGAAAAATATTGTCAATTTTAAAATAGTATGTGTATTAATTAAAGACAATTAATAAGAGATAAAGCATCAATTAAACACAAATATCGGATATATCACTTGATTGTCACTATATCTCCTTTTTCTTTTCTTGTTTTTATTTTCCCAATAAATTATATTCTTATCTAAGTTCTATTCTTATTAATTATTATCTTAGACATGTAAGTGTGCATAGTTTATATACATATTAACGATGGAATTATTTTACTTTGATAAACTCATATTAACGATAAATTGGTCTAATCTAATAATATTATTATTATTTGTTCGTGCAATTATGGGACCTAATTAACTAACTTACGGTGGAATTACAACAGATGATGAAACTAAATTCTCGTACGTTATCGGGGCTCCAGATGGGCCACAAAATTGGACCAACTTGAACACGAATTGGACCCGCTGTGGAACAGGAAGAAAACAATCTCCAATCAATATTAATATTATTAATTTAACTTATTCTTCACGTGGGGATTTAATTCGAAAATATAGGCCAGCTCCAGCTCTAATAAAAAATAGAGGGCATGATATTGAGGTAATTAATTTAGCTTTATTTTTGTTACATACTCTTTTTCTAATTTGTTGTTAAATATATTATTCACTCTAAGCTAAGCTACCTAGTTTAATTTCTTCAACGATGAAAAAAGGTAATTGCACTGAACCCTCGTGGTATAAAAATGTTACGTGAATTCCACTCGTTGTTTAAATATTGTCTGCAACTTTCTTATAATTTATTAAACAAAGCAAGCTCCCCTTTTTGTCAAAAAATAAGTTATCGATGTCATCTTATTACTAATGTTTTGAAGCATATTACAAATGACACATTGAAATATAGAATAAATTATTAAAATTGTTGACTCGTTTTTTTTAAGGGAATGTGTGTTTTATTTAATAAACTATAAAGGAGTTTCGTGCTATTCTCAAACTATGAAGGGATTTCACGTAACATTTCCAACCTATGAGATGATCTGATGCAATTAATCGATAAAATTGGCTATTTAGATTTAATTCAATACTCCCTCCGTCCCACAAGTGTTTGCACCATAGTTTGGGCACAACTTTTAAGACAAAAATGTAATGAGTAGTCTTTTGTGGGGTATAAAGTGAAGAAAGTGGTTGAATTGAGGGGACGTTTGGTTAGCAATTCTTCAATTGTAATGAGAATGAAAATTTATTTCCATCTATACCTTTATAATAAAAATGATATGTTAGGGAAAGAAGTGTTCCAATGGTGACAACATTGCTAGTGTCATGCCCCAATTTTAGAATAGAAGTAGACAACAAATGGTTGTTGGTGGAGGAAGAGGGGAGTGATTGAGGAGGATGATTGTAGGAAGAGAATAAGGTAATCAAAATGGAGTAGTGATTACCTTATTTAGGAGGAGAGGTAGTGATTTTGTTATCATGAACCATGCTAATTACACTAATTTTCAATCTTATTCCCATTACCATTAAAGAGTTGTTAACCAAGCGGCCCCTGAGTGTATTGTGGGCCCAAAAGGTAAAAAGTAATGACAATTTCTGTAAATATGTGAATATTGTGAGGGTGGAGTTTATAAAAATGTTTTCTTTTATGGGTGTGCAAACAATTGTGGGACGGACGAATAAGGAAAGTGTGCAAACAATTATGGGACGGAGGGAGTATTATTTTATTTTTGAATTTTTTCCGAAACATTACTCATAAGTTTTTTTTTAATCAGGTTGTGTGGACTGGAGATGCAGGAGGCATCATAATAAGTGGCACTAAATTTAAATTGGACCAATGTCACTGGCATATTCCTTCTGAACATACCGTCAATTCGAGAAGGTTCATATCTTAGCTCATTTTATTAAAGAATATGGATAATTTTGTATAAAATCGTCACATATATAAAATATAATATTGTGTGTTTGTTAATATTTAAATTTTAAAAATATTACAAATTATTGAGTTCATTATGACTTTCATATCAAAATAAATAACGTAATCAGGATGAAAAATTCAGGTGGAGTTAGTGAAACTGGTTGGATAACATAATCGTCTCATATAGTAATTTGTGCTTTAAATTACACATTATTTTACCAAAACAAGAAAATATTGCTTTTATATAAGATAACTCAAGGTTCTTTTATTTTATTTCTGGCAGATTTGATATGGAGCTGCATATTGTTCATTATAGCGCTGAGAAGGATATTGCAGTTGTTGGCATCTTATACAAGTTAGGAAGACCTGATCCTTTCCTTACCCAGGTGAAAATTGTTGATTTATTATAAATAAAATTACTTCGAATTAAAGTGTTTAATATATTAATTTATCTTTACTATATATATATATATACACACACACTTAAGTTCATATATTTTAAAAGTGTTGCATATGTGTATTTAATTTCCAGAGATATGAATTTTATAAATAACCCAATTAATATGGAAACAAAAGTTTTTTCGTGTCAGAGTTTCGAATATTTTTTTAGTCATGTATAATATTTTTTTGGACCATGCATTTTTAAAAATGAGAAAAATGTGTTATGGACTCAACACATTGTGGTAAGAGTTTAAAAATAATGGTGAAGGGTGAATTAAATGGTGGTACAAACTTAAAATTTAAATAATGGTAAAGGGTAAGTTAATTTTAGGCCTGTTTCGAGATTCAGTTTGTTAGGGGCTTATAAATAAACTTATCATTTGACCTAGGTCATTCTATACTCTAAAACGCTGAAACCACATAATTAAAATACGAGTTCTCTTCTCTGACCATGGATGTAGTTAACACAATGTTAATTAACTATGCAAATTATGTGTCTTTCGTTTCTCGCTTATGTTTCTTTCTTGCATCCCGTTTTAACATTTAGTTGGAATTGAAATATACTAATTATAATAATGCATAATTTCTTCCCCTACAGCTTGCACCATTTATATCATCAGCCACTCGTAATGGAACCAATATAGGGATTATTAATCCATTGAATATCGGATTTAAAGGAACAAAGTATTTTAGATACAACGGCTCTCTCACAACCCCACCTTGCTCAGAAAATGTAACTTGGTCAGTATTAAAAGAAGTAAGTTATTTTCCTTAATTTCTTATATTTTCACAAATTTTCAACGTGGGATTCATTTGACTATTCAAAAATTTAATCGTCTTAATAATTAATCTGATTCTGATGTGAAATGACTCAAAGTATGATACTTTGTAATTTAATTGCTCGTTACTTCTCATTTAATTTGTAGGTGAGGACGGTCTCTTTGCAACAAATAATAGCACTGAGGAATGCTGTTAATGATGTAAGGCTTTCAAACTAATAAATTGCTTCGGAATTAATTAAATTCCATTTATAATTAGTTTCTCTTATTAGTAATAAATTGCTTCGGAATTAATTAAATGCCATTTATAATTAGTTTCTCTTATTAATTAAATCTGATGGGAGACGGTAAAATCTTTAAAAGTTAACATAGACATGTGAGTAAATCAATTTTATTGTACAATTCAAATTAATATTCGTTGATTAGTTGTTTTCATTATACGATATTACTATCAAATTTATATTTTAAGCTACTAAAAATAAACAAAATCCAAACGAATTCCTTGATGAAATTGGTTTACACTAACTAATTTGCCTTCAAATTAATATATCCGTAAAAAAAAAAAAAAAAAAAAAAAATCTACCGTTATTCGTTGAAATTAAAAATCCGTATAAAAAACATAAAAATATTAGTTTGGCTATATATAATAAAGCTTCATAACTTGGATGTTTGCTTTTTTTTTTTTTGGTGTAATGGATATATTTGTTTGGAAGACAATGCAATGTTAGATGATTAAGTTGAGAGATCAAATTAAATACATTTTTTAATTATTTTATGCACTAAATTAATTAGAATTATTTTCTAATGAGTAGGTCTCCTATGAAATTTGTTCATTATATAAATTTGATATCATTACATACATTTATTAATACCATTATATGCATTTACCGTTACCATAACGTTTATTGTTATATTTTCAGTTTATAAGTCTAATGATATCAGTGAATACATGTAATGATAAAAATTTCATACTACGAAACTTGTTCCGTAATTAATTGGTGAATATGTAATATATTTATGAGAAAGTGTCACCGCATATTATTTCTAACTCTAAATCTTATTACTTTATTTCAGGAGGGTGTTGGGAATGCAAGGCCAATTCAGGCATTGAATGGAAGGCCTGTATACTTGTCTAGGCTTTAAACCCTGACGCTAATTAATAAAAAGTGATGATACAAATAAAACATGAATAATCATATTAATAGAGGTTTTCTCCAGAACTTCATTTTACTAATTAAATAGTGCTCTTTTTCAACATTAATATATACAAAATAAGTCATCACTTATTAGTCAGGATATGTAATAGTAATCTTAAATGGTGTTATATATGAAGTGTAATTTCGTTCAAAGTTAGAACGTATTATTTATGAATTTTATGTTTGAGTTTGTTTGGTTATAATTAATTCAGTCTTGACATATTTTAATTTCATATTTTTATGTTGGAATTCTAAACTATTTAAACTCGTGTTTTATAGTGCACATATAGTAATACTTTTTCGGGATTTAAACCAAATCCGTCCTCTATCTTTTCACCTTTATCAAAATGGTCCTCTATTTATTTGTTTTATCAATTTAGTCCTGTATCTATTCAAGTTTCGCCAAAATGATCCTAATTGGCCTAAAAATGTACAAACCCTCACCGTTTTGGTCCTATATTTATTTTCTTTACCAATTTAGTCCTGTATCAATTCACATTTCTCCAATTAGGTCCTAATTGGACGCATAAAACATAAAATGCCATATTTTTAGTCATGTGCACTAGTTCTTTTGGGGGAAGCCTATGATGTTGTTTTTTTTTTCAATGCGGCACTAGCGGTGGCCAGCTTTGCATATAGACCCAGTCGTTTAACTAGGTTCACATTTTTTTTCCGTTTGACACCGGAAAACTCCTCTACACCGATTCACCTGGGAACATGGTTCTGATAACATAATTAGGGCCCCCGATGGACCTCCACCTCTGCATTGGTATGATATTGTCCGCTTTGGAACGAGCTAGCCTGCACAAATTTATTTTTGGGCCTTCCTAAAAATATATCATACCAATGGAGAACTTGTTCATCCTTATAAACCCCAAGAAACTCCCATATTATTTTGATGGGATTTAAACCAAAATCATCATCTATTTTTTCACCTTTATCTAAATAGTCATTTATTTATTGTTTTATCAATTTAGTCCTGTATTTCTTCAAGTTTCGCCAAATTGGTTCTAATTTGGTGAAAAATGGTTTTATGCTTTATGCGTTCAATTAGGACCTAATTGGAGAATGTGAATTGATACAAGACTAAATTGGTAAAGAAAATAAATATAGGACCAAAACGGTGAGGTTTTGTACATTTTTAGGCCAATTAGGATCATTTTGGCGAAACTTGAATAGATACAGGACTAAATTGATAAAGCAAATAAATAGAGGACCATTTTGATAAAGGTGAAAAGATAGAGGACGAATTTGGTTTAAATCCCTACTTTTTCCGTTCTACAATTATTTTCACCCTCACTTAAATTATTTTCAACCCATATATATATATATATATATATATATATATATATATATATATATATATATATAAACTTTATCTTTACAATATTCACATAATTACACAAAATATCATTACTTTTTGAATTCACCCTTAACACAACAAAATTTCTTACTTTACAAAACTATATTCATTATATATTTAATTAAAAATTATGTCTTTATCGGGTGAATGCACTTTTAAGAAAGGAAGGAGTTGTTATTTTTTCGCACGTAGTTTAATGTTATATGTCGGGGAGTATTACGGAAATTTCTAAGGTTCATTTTTTTAATAAAATTATCGTTAATGAAAATCCCGTAATACCCTTAGAAAATGGTCGTTTTTCGGAGAATACTTTCCATAAACGATCATTTTATTAAAAAATGGACCTCAGAAAATCCTGTAATACCCTCCGACATATCGCATTAAACCACGTGAAAAAATAGGACTATTTTCAGGGACGGATGTAGTATAATTTAAGCAAAGCTTAGTCTTATATGCATTAAGTGCATCGTACAACTCAAATGTATTTTTAAAAATGTACCCATATTATTACTAAAAAGTCATTCGATTATATATTATTAAAAAATTATTCCTCATTAAAATATAATAAAGATGACTTTTAATTAATAACGAATATTTTTTAAAAAATGTACTTAAAATGCACAATGCAATTGGTACCTAGAAAACTCACTCTTTAAGAAAATTTAGGATGTTATTATCTTTTAATTGAAAAACAGAAAAAAAAAATCATCATACAAATGACAAATTGCAAAAACAGGACTTATTTTTACCTCTTATTGCACTTACATGAGCGAACTATTAACTTTTGCAGGGCAAGTACCGAACTAACAAATTGTTGCAAAAAAAGGACCCCGAACAACTTTAAAGATAAACTAAGGGAGGAAAAATATTTTTTTTGTCCTATAACTTATCTAATGTCCGATTTTAACCCCAAAAAATTAGCAATTTCAAATGCATCTCATAACCTATTTGATTTTCAAATTTTTTGTCATTTTTCGCCAAAAAATAAAAAACAACATCGTTTTAGATCACATGAAAGTCCAGCATTGGCCGAATTGCGGCTTTTAGGCGAATTGTTGACATGGAGTACATGCGTATATTTTTAATTGATTTTTTTATTTATTTTAATCATTAAAAAGATGAAAAGGCATTCACATGAATTTGAATTCTATAACAAAAATTTGAAATTCTAATTTTAAAAATAGAAATTAAATTAAATTTTTTTTTAATAATTTAGTTAATAATATTTAAAATCTGAAATCAAATAAAATTCTTGAAATAATAAAAGAACATAATGGGGATTGGGGTTTGGGAGTTTTGGGAAAAAACATCAAGGTGGGATGATGATGGAGGTGGGGGGTGGGTTAACTAAAAAAAAAAAATGAAAAAAAAAATGATGTGAATTTTCGAATTCAAAATAATACATAGGTGTCATCTAAGCAAAGTCGTCGGAAATTTATAAATTCGGACGACATGTGATTTTTATGTGATTCAAAACGTCTTTTTTTTTTTTTGCAGCGAAAATAAGACCTAAATTGGACTATCAAGTAAGTTACAGAATATAATTGGAATTGTTAAATTTTTCGGGACGACAACAGGACACTGGATAAGTTATGGGACAAAAAAAAAAATTCTCACATATTTTTCCTTACAATTGCCCGAAGTCCTTTTTTTTTTGCAACAATGTAATATTACGGTACTTGCCCTGCAAAAGTAGAAAGTTCGGTCCTTGAATTGCAATAAGTGGCAAAGATAAGTCTTTTTTTTTTTGCAATTTGTCCTCATACAAATGCGTACTTAGACCATCTCCAAGGCCGCAGTATACTTTGCACTAACTCTAATGTGGAGATGAAAATCAACTCCAACGCAGCAACAAAACCCAGCGCTAGTTGATTGCTGTGAACAGTGCCGCGCTGTGTTCAGCGGCAACTGTTCACAGCGCTAGGCTTTTTTTTTTTTAATTCCTTTTCTTATTTTATTACTGATGCTATATATCATCTTTCTTTTCTTTTTATTTTCTATATTATAAGTAAATTACTATATTTTATAATAAGGAATGAAATATTAACTAAATAATATATTACAATATTTTAAATCATATTTATCTTTTGAATAGTGGATAATGAATCTTCATTCTTTCAAATATATATTGCTCGATATAGATAAATTAGAGACGTAGACACACACATGACATTTTGTAACACATTGATTAATATGTGGGAGGAGTATGCTAATTCCGAAATCTAAACGACTACTATTGTTATTATGAATTTGTTTGTTTCGTGTATATTTTTTATGTTATGCGTTAATTTTATGACTTTTTATTATGTAAGATTGTGTCATTGTATTATAAAACCTAATTTTGATATGTATGATTGTATCAAATTATTTTATTTAATATTTTTCTATAATTTTTAGTGCATATATATATATAATTGAATTATGTAATTTTTTTAAATTAAAAAATATTTAATATTAATTGATAATTGATATAAAATAAAATAAAATAAAAAATTATTTAAGTATTATGTTAAAAATTATATAAATTTAACTCTAAAATAAAATAAAAAATACATGTAGCGCAGAATGTAGCGCGAACGGTTGGAGATGAATTTAATGTAACGCGAACTTTGCGAGAATGTAGCGCGAAACTCTGCGATAGAGTAGAGAAAAAGAAAAAAAAAGACATCAACGTCACATGTAATGCCCCATATATACCTGCAGGTTTAGATAACACAATTGGTACTCACACTATTTCTTGTGTATATATGCCTCAATGCCAAACTAAAATACAAGTACTTTGTTTTATGTGGTGTGCATGATTCCAGCGGAAGCACCGTACTAACGTATTATTCGTTGATTCTAAAAATATTCGTAAAATTATATAAACGTAAATAAAAGTGAAAATCCATTTGATTAAATATGAATAGTGAAGTAACATAAATTAAAATACGGGAATAAAAAAATTCAGTTCTTTTTCATTCATTCATAAGCAGACTCTAATGAAATACAACTTCGATTTAAATAGTAAATGAAATATTCAAAATAAAAATTTAAAATAATAAAGATATTATTTTTTTTCCCTAAATTTCTTGATTCCAAATCAAATTATAATTATTCCAGATCACAATCTCATCTCCATTGTATATCAATACCCTAATTGCTTCGTTCAAGTAAATTACTATTACAAAAGTTAAATTAAATAAAATTATATTTTAATTTAATTATTGTTTTAGTTATTTCTCCATAACTTTATATTTCTGATTTATCCTAAAGTTCCTTAAAAGATCTCTTATTTAATAAAAATAGGCAGTTTTAATGTGCACTTAAGTGCATAATATACACTTAGACTTTGAAAAAAAAAATATCTCAAGTAGAATCAGTAATACCCCAAAAAGTAATTAGTAATATCTCAATTGCAAAAAAAAAAAAAAAGTTCGGCGTATTAGTGTGTGTTTTGAAAAAAATAAAATTGAAGTAAAAAATTGAGTTTAAAATCCAAGCGCATGCTAAAATTTGTGTTAAATATTTTTCTGACACACTTTTAATTATTCCACTTTCAGTAGCTTGATTGAGAGTAAATATGTCAAAATTTTAAGTTTCTTATTTTTGGCAAAATATTACGTGAATAAGTTTCACCATTTTGTGTATATTTTTTAACAGTGTTAATTCTTTAATTAAAAGATATTGATTTGATATTAATACTATATAATAAAAATAACTATGATATTATTTTAAGTTGTACGGTAAAATCGATTTACAAGATTTTTTATTTGAGATTTTTTTAAAAATTCAACTACTCAAGTGCACACTCAAACTACTCGAAAAAAATAAATACTCCTATGCTAGTAGTAGAGAAGGAAATTGTTGTATAATATAAGGAAATTTTGAAGTACTATACTATTAAGCAAATGTTTTTTTTTATGTGGCAAAGACAGGACTCTCTATTTCAAAATTCTTTCCTCTCAACAATTCTTTTATCAAACTTCTAATCTCGGTCATCCATCATCATTTGTGAAAATCTTGATTGTTTGTTCAGTTTAATACTTTTATATAATAAAGATTTTTCATCCTTCTTTTTCATTCACGATTCCATATTCGTCAAATTTGTGTCGATTTTTATTGTACTTTTTGCATATCATCTATTCTTCTTCTTGCAGTTTTTTTTAAGAAGTTCGACAATCTTTGTTTCGGTTCTTCGCTCATCCATCCATTGAATCTGGTAAGTTCTTATAGATTTGTATCTATCACTAATATGAACCTATTATTATTTGTATATATTATGTTGTGCTTTTTTTTTTGCAGATTTGTATTCAACACTATAATCTTCTAGAATTGGTATTTGATCTTCTTAATATCTTTTTTAGGGTTAATCCTCAGTTTTTATTTTTTTTAGATTATACTATTCTTCTTATCATATAATTAATTCATTTTTATATAATATATTGTTCATCAAATTTGTTGGCAAATATGTAAGTCATTATATAAACATCTTCTTCCGAACGTTATCGTATCTTCTTAGATTGAAGATTTCTTCAGAACGTCACCTTCTTATTTTCTATGGAATGTGATATTTTTTCACATACTAGAACAAGCTTGAAGATTCATAAAATCAAGGATTGATTTCCATTTCAATGTATTATTCATATTTTGTGATATGTAGACGCGCAATTTAGCAAACGTGTATGTATATGTACATGATAATTAATTAATTCAAATTTTCTTTTTATTTTTTGTCATCTATCCCTTTAATTTTTTTTAAGTTTAAAAAACATAATGAACATCCCTAAATTGTTCAATGCTAATAATGTATAATAATTTTGACATTTAATATCCATTTAAATCTGACAGAAATGATCACATGCCCACTGGTGGGTACAAATTAATATACTCATCGCGAATGTGATAATGACACATAAGCAGATAAAATCTATCAGTTAAAATTATAGTGGATCCACTGCTTATTTGTTATTATCACATTCGCGGTGGACATATTGGTTTGTGCCCACTAATGGACATATGATCATTTTCATTAAATCTGATACATGATTATATGAATACATAATGATTTCAATATGTAGTACATTAATCTCTTACAATATTGTCAATTTTAACAATAATTTTTTATGAAACATTTATTTCTTAAAAATATTGTCAACTATAACAATAGTTCTATGTGGAATATTAATTTCCTATTATATTTCTAATAATATTATAAAAAATATACAAAAGTCTCATTCAATGCCCGCTAAAGTGCTAATCCTAATATTTTCCAAAAGTTAGCATGTGATTGTTGTTAAGTTTGAACCTTTTTTTTTTTGTGTGTGTGTGTGTTACGCACCTCATTCAATGTTTACCCATATTCCGGAATTTTTGGTTTTTATAGGTAGTATTATTGTATACATCTAATTATATATAATGAAGGACAATTCCGTAAGTCAAACAATCAATT
This sequence comes from Ballota nigra, assembly GCA_947034835.1. Classification (NCBI taxonomy): domain Eukaryota; kingdom Viridiplantae; phylum Streptophyta; class Magnoliopsida; order Lamiales; family Lamiaceae; genus Ballota; species Ballota nigra. The sequence continues at coordinate 3,894,995 of OX344726.1, read as the reverse complement.
ATAACATAACCTTGATTAGTGTTTTGAAAATTATTTACAAAATTAAGGACTATCATTTATGTGAACACGCGCGTATATATATATATATATATATATATATATATATATATATATATATAATTGTAAATATTAACAAAATTAATCTAATATAATTAGTCTAAGTTGGAAGTCAACTATTCCATTACAACATAATTTTAGTTTTATCAATTCAATTATTTTTAATAATTATGGAAATTATAATTAAATTTTTTGCATCCATAGGAAATATATGAATTAGAAAATATATATGGCTATTCACGGAGTTCAAAGATTACCTAATTTGTACCAAAATTCACACCGAAAAAGAACCGGACCGAAAAAATTCATTAATTTTTTTACTTTAACCGTATCGAAATCGAACCGAAAGTTTTTCTGGTACAGATCTAGATATTTCCAAATTAGCCATATCAAAAAACCAAATAAGACCATACCGAACTGAATTAGACCAAATAACCGAATTAAATATGTATTAAATTTTAATTATTACTTATTTTTATTCATCAAATTGTAATATAATGTTATTGAATTCAAACACAACTATATGATACATAATTCATCTCTGTTTTAAAATACAAATAGTATTTTATTTATCATATTAAGTTCTTAAAACGTTAAGTCATGTTTAGGTGTATATCAAAATTATTTAAATTTAATTTGTTTCATCTTTTAGCTTCATTCTAAATGTATATTCATTTTTTTAACAAAAACTTGGATATGGTGTATAACGTGTCAGGAATCACGAGCAAAATAATTTTAATATTGCACTTTCTATCACAAGATATTCCAAAAGAATTGTTTATAGTATATTTTATATATCATACTTTAGATGCGTTATTTCTTTAACCATTCATTATTATATAATGTGTTATATTTGAGTTTATAAGAGTATTGTGGTTGGAGATGTAAAGTAATCGTGTGAGTGTGCTTAAAATTTTTTTAAAGGGAGAAAAAAAATTGTTTCTCCACTCCGTACCGATCCAGTCCGGTTGTAAATGAAAATTCATTTCGATCCGTACCAAAATATAAAATATCCGTACAATATTGATTAGGCGTGAAATTGTTAGGATTTATAGCTCGATTTGCCCGTGTTTTGAGTGATTTCGATAAGTATTTAGAGTCAATTGAGTACAATTTTTATAAACTAATGAATTTGCCTCTTTAATGCTCATAGATGGATAGAGGGTGAAAAATAGAGTTCGTAGGACTTTGAATCGACTCAAACGGACGCCCGGATGAGAAGATATGGAAGAAATACGAAAAGTATTAGTTCGAGCAAGTAAAAGTGTCACTTGGAGGTGCTCAAGCAAGTAGACTCGAGCATGTAGTGCTCAAGCACTCGAGTAGGGTGCTCGAGTAGATTCAAGTTGAGCACTAAGTGCTCGAGCACATGAGGTCGAGCACCAGAGTTTCTGTAAGGAGATAGCACTCGAGTAGGCATTACTCGAGCACTAAGTGCTCGAGCACTCGAGCAGTCGCAGATCGAGCACTAGGCGCTCGAGTAGGTGCTCAAGTCGAACGTTTTGCGGGATTTTTTGGCCCATGATGTTTTTAATCGGCCCATGCCTATATATATTTCGTCTCGGGCACGTTTTTGGACACCACTTCATACTTAGAGATAGAATTTGATAGAGAGGAGCTTGTGAGAGTTTAGCAAGAGATTTTGCACGTGTAATCGAGGTTTTTGAACTACGAATTCATAGATTATAATTTTCTTTTCGTTCTTTCTTTCTTCAACACTTAATACTTTCAGACCTAGTTTTTATTATTAATTGAGCTTCGTTTTTTAGACTTGAATTCATTGCTTTAAACCTAGTTTATGTTCTTGAGTTCAACTAAATTCATCATGTTTGTGTTTATTGTACGTCCAATTGTGTTTGTCTTCGTATTCACCATGTTAGGCTAGAACCCTTGCATGCTTAGGGTAGGATGAACTCGTAGAAGTATGATGTTGGTACATAATTAGGATAATTCGTAATGTTTAGTGCTAGTTCTCTTAATTAAGTGAATTCTTAAAATAAACCCTAGAATTATCTTGGAATTGAGTACGAAAATTATTAGAGAGAGGACGGTCTTATCACTCTTTAATAACGAATAGGCTTAACGATAGGGTTTTAGAAGGGGTTTATCATCTACCGATTTATCTAGGGAGGACGACCGCATCACTTTAGTTAAATAAGGGTCTCATTAATTAAGCATAATCCATATAATTTGTTTAGTGGGTTGTGAAGTAGGTTGATATGACGAAGTATTAGTGTTAATTCTTGAGCTTTTAGTCTTTCAATCTTGTGCTAGATTAGGGAAGTTGATTGCCTAGTTTTAGTACACTTAGGATTAATACTTGCATATCACGATTATTTTAGTTATCGTACCAGCTCCTATCCTGAGCATCACCATCTCATATTTTATTAAAACCCTTAGTTATTCGTTTGATTTCATTACTTGCAATATTAGTGGTAGAATAGAGAGTAGTTTAATTCCATTCCAAAAAACGAACATCCACTCATATTAACTACAACGCGTAGATCTCCAGGGCTCTATTCGCATACACACCCTCCCTTGGGTTCGATATTACTTGGTCCCTATACTTGCCAATACTACAAGGAAGTCATACGCTTGTGGGGTAACTACTAGTATAGCTAGTATTTTGCGTTCAAGTCAAGTATAGTACCAAAATTTTAGTGTGGACACAAACACTCGATTTTTAAAATAATCGAATTTCGGTACGGACACAAATACTTTCAAATATTCGTTTTGATCCATACCGTGAATAGCCATAACAATATCTACATTATTTTTCTAAGTTAATGTAAATTATGGATGGTAATTTGACTATCCCCCTAAATCTTGGCAATATCATTCAAGGTCTATATATATTTTTTTTTCATTCAAGGTCTATATTATTTAGAATCAAATATGGATAGACCCCTAAAAAATAATGCAAGATTGAAAAATTGTTATAATCATACGTTACTATAATACCTTTTAAATTCGTAAGTTGACTATTCATGAATTGGTTACACTAATACATATTCAAAATAAAAAAAGTATAATTAGTAATTTTGATTAGTAACTTTTTAAACATAAAAACATATATTATTATATAAAAAAACTAATAAATGAAGGACAATTCATTGAATTTGAGAAACTACTATTTTAAAATATCATAACTGAGCACAAAATCTTCAATTTTTTCTATGAATTAAAATATAATTTGTATACAAAATAATTACATTAAAATCTCATACTTCAGTAGACTTGATAAATTAGAGTAAAAATTTGAAAAATAAGTTCTTAAATTAAGAGATTTTGGCCCTTATATCTAATCAAATTTTAGTGCTATCAAAACAAGGGCACTGAAATTATCCTTAAATATTTGCACTATTTTGTTGAATTATGAAACCGATTAGATTTTTCTTTTTATTGTATTCATTTTTTTTTTAATTTCTAATAAAATATATTAGTTGGATACCATGAGAAATACAATTCTAGCCACTAATTAAAATTTGAAATTAATCGATCAATCTATTAAATGTAATAAATTTAAGTAAATATCGTACTTTAAATTTCACCAATTTTAGTACCATAAAAAATAATAACATTGGTTAGTTGGGTATTATAAGGAACTACCATTAACGAAACTAAAATTTGGAATTCATAAATCCAAATTTTTTAAGGTTTTAAATATTTTAAAGAATAATTAAGTATTAAATATTTCTATTTCACTTCTTTGCATATTGAAATTACGTTCACTCTAAGAATATCATGTGTAAATGCTTTAGTTTATAAAAAAAATTAAACTATAAAATTATGTTTAAATCTTTTTTTTATTGTACATACACAATTTCTTTTTTTAAGTTTGCGAAATTCGTTGAATCTACATTAAGTATTGGAATAAATATAAATCAAAATATATGAACTATTCAATCATACTTTTCACTCTGTTCTTAATTCGTAATTTTTATCAAGGCATTTCCTTATTTTGTGTAAGATTTATTAAAATGTTTTATAAGAGTGAATAATTAAGGAATAATTTTCCTCATTCATTAGATGATTCAAAAGTCTTAACATTAAGAATTGTCCCTTTTAAAAGTCAGATATAAGCTTAATTAAGTTTTTAAAAAAGTCAGATATAGCTATTAGTTTTTATTTTATTTGTAAATCAGATATAGCTACTAGCTAGTTAGTATAGTTATAATAAACAAAGGACAATTACAGTAATATTGATGCCAAGTTTACTTTATAAATATTGTATATTCCTTGAGTGAATACAAGGTAGAAATGCCCTTTTTTTTTTAATAACATTGATCCCATAAAAGTGTAAAAAGAAAAAATTAAAATACATATTAGTTATAGAAACAAGTGTACTAATAATAATCTAATTAATTGATAAACGTATACAGTATATATACGCCATTCGTAAAACATGACTAATTTTTAGTATTGACATTTGACAAACTTTTTATACATTATTTGCTCAGAGTATTCATTTTGAATAATAGGAGTACAAGTTTTGTTGAATGAGATCACTCGAAAATTAATTGCATCGTGCACACTAATTGAATGAGATTACTGTATTATTGAATAATAGTATCCTTTACACTAAATAATATTACTCGAAAATCAATTGCACCGTGCAAATTTAATAATAATAATAAGACAAAGTATAGAATGAAAATGATTTATATATTAATCATTGAAGGGAATTAGTTGTTTTCACTTAAGAGTATTAGGTGTTCTGTAAAAATAAACTAAGACTCTTCAATGAAAAAAAAAACTAATATTCTTCAATGAAAACAACTAATACTTCCTCGTACAATTTTATTAGACCTATTTGTTTTTGCACGAATTTTAAGAAAACGAGTATACAGTATGTAAAAGTAAAGTGGTTGTGAGTTAAAAGTGTAAAATTTTTCCTTTTTAAAAAATGAGACTAATTTTATTAGACAGATCAAAATGAAAAATTTGAATAGAGAAAATACGGTTTAGTGGAAAAAACTAACACCCAGTCATGTACTTCCTCCGTCCATGAAATTTAGGCCTGATTGTCTTATTGGGTCGTCCACGAAAATTAGTCATGTTGCCTAAAATGGAAATAATAAACTTTATCTACACTTTTCAACATACACACATAATATTTTTAAAATAATATAATAATTTTATACTTGATGTGACACAATATTCTTACTTTTTATATATTATATCAACTTTTTTAATAACCGTAAAAAAAAACAACCAACCTAATTTTCATTGAACCAATTTCACCCATTTGTAATAATGATAATGGATAAAGTGAAACTCTGAAAGGGACTGTTAACTAAAGGGAACAAAAATGACGAATCTTAATGCTTTTTTTTCATGTCATGTTTGTCCCCTAAAATTCTCTTTTTTAATTTGCCTGATTTTCCATCTCTACAATAAATCATCATTTTATTTAATTAATCTTTAGCATTATATATAGAAGTGCATGCACTCAATGATTTCTCCAATTTCGAATTCCTATAGACTATATATATATACACATAGCTTGCACTTTCTTTGAAGAAAAAATTAAAAACGCCGCCGCATCAGGCTGCGCCGCCACCTTTCGCGGTCGGAAAACATGGGCCGGTGGACTCCTTTCTTCATCACGTGTCTCATCGTCTATTCCCTTTCCTTAGCCGTTAATGCTGATTTAGATGAAGTTGGTAAGCTTAATTGAATAATTAAATCAAACTTTTTTTTTTTTTTTGCTATTTTATATATTAAGTATTTTCTCTTGATTTGAAAAGCCTTTCTTGGGGGAAAAAAGGGCACCATAATTACAAATTAATTTAAAAAAAATTATACAAGTATATATTTGTAGAAAAAAAAATTATGCTTTGGGTCAAATATTTTTATGTATCTATGCAAGTCTCTTGAAAAAAATTGTAATTCTGGTCCATTTTTTGAACCATTTTGTAATTGTTCAAAAAAAAAAAAAAAGTATAGAATGAAATCAATTTCACTTTAATGAATAATTGTGCAAATTTATGTTACTAGTATATCTTTCCGTATTTACATGAAATATGCATGATCCTGGATTCTGACATTTTTGTTTTGTCTGTACTATATTTTTGCCCTTGAATTTCTTGATTAGAGTTAGGTAATTCATTAGACTTTAAAAAGAAAAAAAGCAAAAGTTTTGCATGTCAAGACCCAATTTTTCAAGTTGAATAGATTTCCATTTTCTATACAATATGATAAAAATAAAAAGATCGACGGGTCTTGAATAAAGACACGAAAAGAACATGAAGAAATCAAGTTTTGAATCGAACCATTTTTTTAAAAACATTCTTCAATTGAGACATTCATAAAAGCGACTGAGACCAAACCTACAAATTGGGCCCCTGTGTGAACTTTTCCCCAAAAATACAATTGATAGTTTTAATTTGATGTATAAAACTAGACAAAAATTTGTGTAAGGCTATCTTATAGTAATATGAGACCAGATCAAATTAAAAAAATACTCATTTTGTCTCATCATTATTTGCACACTACTTTTATTTTCGTGTTTTAGCGAACGAATTGTTTATTAGTATTTGAAATGATAAAGTAACTTTTAAGGTAGGGTATGATAGATCTATCTCTCATCTATTATAAAATGACATAAAAATGACTTTATCATTTTAAATACTAATAAAAAACTCGCTCGCTAAAACACGAAAAAACAGTAACTGTGCAAATAATGGTGGGACGGAGGGAGTAATATGATTATAATAAAATGTAACAATGTTTTTAAAGAAAATGATAAGTCACTTTTAACAAAAATATTATCACTTTTAATTAAAATATTATCACTTTTTAAAGTGATAAGTGATACATTTTAAGTAAATAATGGGTCAAATAGTATCGGTCTCATATTATGAAACGGTCTCACACAAGACTAACTAAAAAAACTATTAGGAGAATAGTGGTTTAGTTTTATATATGTTAAAGTATAATCTCTTACTTTGTCTCTTCTTAAGAATATATATTGTCCCTATGCTACTTAATTTTCTCTCTTACAAGTCAAACCGTGTTCTCGGAATCTTGAAATAATTGGACATTTGATATATTCAACAAGATATGGAGATACATAAAAGCATGCTAAAGAATAAATTGTTTCTTGTTTCCTAAAAAGCATATGCAAACGTGTAGCTTTTAAAGATGATCATATATCAAACTATTTTCTTACAAGTTTGTGTGATTAATTACAGATGATGAATCACAATTTACATACAAAAATGGATCCAAAACGGGCCCTGAAAATTGGGGAAAATTGAACCCAAATTGGACAACATGTGGGCATGGAAAGCTTCAATCTCCAATAGATCTTAAAAACGACAGAGTTGTAGTGACAAATTCAATAGGGGCTCTAAGAAGGCGCTATAAAGCAGTCCCAGCTATAATAAAGAATAGAGGCCATGATATTTCGGTAAGCAAAATGATATTTAGTGACAGTAATTTTGTTTATTATTGTTTCTCTAACTAAAAATCTTAAATGACATAAAACAATATTTAATGAGGGGATCCTGTCATTATAAACTATTTTCTGTCGGGAAAAATGTTTTTTTTTAGGCCCGTGAGTAAATGGTGGTTGTGTTTTAAAAACAATATATTTTTGGACTTGTAAAAGTAGGACAATATGTCTTTGTGTTTGTGGAAGTAGGACAATATATTTTCGAACATGTAAAAGTAGGACAATATGTTTTAAAATCAATAAATGTAGGACAATTGAGTCAACCCGAAATACACCTGATCACGGGCTCAATTGTCTTACATTTACAGATTTTTTAAAATATATTGTCCTACTTTTATAAACCAGAAAAAGTTATTGTCCTACTTTTACAAGGTCCAAAACAATTGTCCTTCTTTTACATGCTCAAAAATATATTATCCTACTTTTACAAGCCAAAAAACATATTGTTCTTAAAACACAACTACCCTTAAGTTACAGGCCTAAAATAATATTTTTTTTCCATTTTCTGTCATTAATTTCTTTTAGCTAGAAAATCAATAATAACAGTACATGATATGATTGTTGTCACTAAAGGTCAATATTCCTATAGTGTAGAATAAGTTATAAGTCCGTGCGATTTCATGTACCACATTCGTGTTGGGAAAATTGCACTTTTGATCCCAAAAGAATGGATGCAAAACACTTTTGATACATATGTGCAGAAGTGGTCCTTATTTTTCCAATTTTGGTCCCATCCAGTAAATTTTAGGACCAAAACTGCAAATTTACCTAGTTTTTTTGGGACCAAATTGGAATTTATCCCTTCTCTTGGAACCAAAACTGCAATTTATCATATTCTCTTGGGACCAAAAATGAATAAAAAAACTACGGGACCAAAAGTGCCCAAAAAGGGACCATTTTTTAAATGGACACATTCTCTTGGGACCAAAAGTGCAATTAACCTCATTTGTGTTTCATCTCGCGTTCAATCTTGGCCAGGTGGTGTGGGAAGGAGACGCGGGAGATGCTTTAATAAACGGCACGAGATACGTGCTAAGGCATTGCCATTGGCACACTCCTTCAGAACACACTGTGAATGGAAGAAGGTTAATAATGTCCATACATATATATTTGAGTCTTAATATATGTAATGTGACAATATTTAATTTTTTGCATGCAGATACAAGATGGAGATTCATATGGTTCACAACAATTCGATGGGGCATCTCTCTGTAATCGGAATCATGTACAAACTGGGACGTCCCGATACTTTCCTTGCAAAAGTGAGTTCACTTCTTATACAGTATGAAATTTATATGGGATTAAAATTGTTTCCGCCCCGTAACTTTTTTCCTTTTGGTCTCATACTTATTTGTTTTTCCGATTTAGTCCCACAAAAATTCAAATTTACCAAATCAGTCTCAAATGGCCGAAAAACGCATGAAACAGCGTAGTTTTGGTCATGTGCCGGTCACGTGCTACTATTTTCCCACGGAGTAGTAGGATGACCAAAACAACATGGTTTCATGACCAAAATGGCATTTTTCCGCCATTTGGGAATTGTTGTGGGACTAAATCGCAAAAGTAAATAAATATGGGACAAAAAAAAAAGTTAGAAAGTTACGGGACGAAAATGGTTTTAATCCCCCATTACATTCGTTTAGTGGTACATTTACGCTACTAAACTAATATCACCATGTAAAAATGCTATAAGTATTAATTTATAAGAGCAATGGTATCACTGAATAAATGTTATGGTATGAGTTTCACATGAAAGTGGGTCTTATATGTATGTGGGATTGATTGATACTATATGCTCTCCAAATTTAGCTTCTGGACAAGGTGAAAGAAGTTAGCCATAAAGGGGTGGATGTGGGGCCGATCGACCCGTGGGATATCAAGTTCGGGAGCAGAAAGTATTACAGGTACCTCGGCTCTCTCACGGTCCCTCCGTGCACAGAGGGCGTCGTCTGGACGATACTGAAGAAGGCGAGTCCTTTGTTCAAACACTCCTTCTGTTCTGGTATTATTTGCAAAAATTTTGAAATATATTTAGTCGTGTAATAATGCAGGTAAGAACAGTTTCAAGGGAGCAAATGAGAGCACTTAGGGAAGCCGTTCATGATGTAAGTGTTGTGATTGGGGACTATTATTCTTTCTTAACTAAGACCTCGTTTAGCTAAATGTATTTGAAACATCTTATAAGCTCTAATATTTTATAAGTTATTTTAAGAGCTTATAAGATGTAGTAATTTTTAAGTAGCTATAAGTTGCTAAAGTGTTTGGCTAATACAATTTATAAGATCTTTGCAAATTTATAATAAATATTTTTTAATTTAAATTTTAATATATGTGTGTATATATATATGTATTTATTTATTTTTTTAGTTTTTTTTATATATTAAAATAGAGGTGGGTGGAGGTGAGGGAGGGGTGGGGTGGAAGTGACTAGGAAAATAAATTGGGAAATTCCAATTTCTTTTTTTTTTTTACAATTTTTAAGCTGTTAGGAGCTTATTTTATGATTTTATAAGTTGTTAACCATTTTATTTTATGAAACACATTAATAGTACATATAAACTCTTAAACAATTTATAAACTATTTTAAAGAGCCTATAAGTTTAGCCAAACACTATAAATTAATTATTTGTACTATATGTTGATGATTTCTTATTGGAAAAATTATTTGTTGCAATGTAGGGATTCGAGAACAATGCAAGGCCAACTCAGAAATCTGATGTAGATGTATACATGTATCGTCCCAAGACTTAACGACTATGAAATTTCGTTACAAAAATAAGCATGCACTACAACATCACTTATGATGCTTAATATAATTTGCAAATTTTTTTAATTTTTAATTTTGTCTTTTATAATGTTGCTGAAGCACGATGCAGATTTCATTGATTCTGATAATACACATAAATACTGATAAAAATAATAATTGAAATACGAAATTTGTCTATTTTTTTTTTAATTCATCAATAAACTGATTAAAATAACTTGCAAAGCTTTTATAAATACTACTCCCTCTGTTCCAAGATTACTTGCACACCTGTATTTTTTGTCCTTCGCAAATAGAGTTGCATTTTTTATATAAAATGTACTACTTACAATGTTGATCTTTAATGTCTGAAGTTGTATATAATATATAAAAAAAAAATTACAATGTATAAATACAATTCTATTTACAACAAACAACAAATGGAAATGCGCAAGTGATCTGGACAGATGAATTAATAAATAAATCTTAATAATTTGAAAAGTAAATAAAATAAAAAATATATAATTTTTCTATAAATCTTGATTCTCCAAATCTTTCTAATTAATAATTTCAAATCACTATTTGTGATATTGTCTCCATCAATCAGCTATATCAGATATACTAATTTATATTTTTATTATTTGGTCGAGGCTTTAATTTTAGACACAACTCAACTTTAGAGTTTCAAATTAAGAGATGCACCGTGAGTGAAAATAAGAGTCTAATGCTGAATATTCATCGCATATTACGAACAACTGTTTTTGCTAAAATGATACGTAAAATCACAAATATGCATGCCGCAAAAATAAATTTTGGGGGCAAATTATACGACTAAATAAAATAAAGCACAACGATATGAAATCGCAATGAGACCAGCTACGAATTATAATCCACTTATTTTTTTTTTCTTTTTGAAAATAGAAATAATCCACTTCATTGATAAGCTATATATAGACTTTCGGACGGACTAACATAACTGAATGAAATTATGATCGAATAGGATAATAATGAGAAAAGAATGATCCAAAAATAACAATTATTATAAGTTCATAACTGATATTAGTTCCACACATAATAGAATACATAAAGACAGTGAGCGGAAAGAAAAAATGATAATTCTTTATTTTTGGAAACGATCATTCATTAAAAAATATGAATTCAATTTAAAAAAAAATATATGATTTGATTTCATGATATGCCTATTTCTCGTACCAATCAAGGCCTTATAGATACTACATTAAACAAGTTGTACGAATAATTTACTTGGACATGATTCTAAAACGTAAAACATTATTATTATCATTACTATCATCATCGTAGTATAATATTACAGTATAATATAATAATAACTCTAATAATTTTTTGTTTGTATATATCTATGGCTTGCACTCGGCAGAAGGAAAATAAGAAACCGCCGCCACGTCAGCTGCGCCACCACCTTCCACGGCAGCACTTTCCGTCGGAAAAACATGGGCCGGTGGAATCAACTCTTCACCACCTGTCTCATTGTATATTCCCTTTCCTTAGCCGTTAATGCTACTAATGATGAAACCGGTAAGCTTAATTAATAATTCTTTTTTTTTTGAAGGACTTAATTAAATAATTCTGATGAAACCCTTTATTCGTGAATTTTGTCCGCATTTAAATTCTTGATTAAGTACTCCATCCGTCCATGAAATATAGTTCTGTTGCTTTATGCACGGTTATTAAGAAAGTTGATATATTATGTAAAAAGTTAGAATATTGTGTCACATCAAGTACAAAATAAATTATTTAAAAAAATGTTATGTGTGTATGTTGAAAAGTGTAGATAAAGTTTATTATTCCCATTTTAGGCAATATAACTATTTTTCGTGGACAGCCAAATAAGGCAACCAGAACTATATTTCATAAACGGAGGGAGTATTAGATAATAGTATCATTCGTTGAAAAAAGAATTACCCAATTGTAGTTTAGGTTTCTACTTTCTATATGTCTAGTTTTTTGTGTATGTACTGCGTGCAATTGGTTCATACATGAATTATTAGAGGGTATTACTTGTTTTCACTAAAATGTATTAGTTGTTTAAAGAAGTATTAGTTGCTTTCACGAGTTCTAGTTTATTTTTATTGAACAACTAAAACTCTTCAATAATAAATCGACAAATACCTTTCATTGAGTATGTAGTGTAATACTAATGTTATTATATACATTTCACTAATTCTAGTAAATACATGTAGTTGTATCAATTTTATATTATATACAAGTTTAACAGGTGACTTGTTCATGGTTTTTACGCTAAACTAGCTTTTGAACCCCATGTATTACGCGAATTTAAAATTTATTTTTTATTTATTTTGTTCGATTAATTATAGTTATATCTATTTTCTCATAAATTAATTCGACTCGAATAATTCAGTTCATATTTTTATATAATTATTATTCTTTTAATTAATTCTTTTTTTTATCCTAATTGAATTTTAGATTTGTGGTCCTTAAGTGATTATTATCTTAATTAGATTTGTGATTAGAAATTTAAAAATTAAACTAATTAAAAAAATAAAAATACATTTAAAACAGACGGCCAAGACCATTTCTTATTTCTTAGGGCAAAGTTATTTGATAAATTTTAACTAAAAATAATGATATAAAATACAATCATTTAATAAATTGTAATTTAATTTTAATTTACCTAAAATGAGACACAATCAATTAATCAATTATAATTAAAATAATTAAAAATAATAATTTGTATTTAAAAAATACCATGTGTAACTCAAACTCATATCAAATTAGAGGCGTCATAGAGATAGGAGATGATTTACAAATAAATAATAAGATATTAACTAATAAACATTTAGTAAAGAGTAGGTTTTATATGAAAACGCTTCATAATAAGCTTAACATGAAATAATTTTAAAGTATCATTAATCTCATCAGGAGTATCATTAAACGTGTTAGGGGTATCATTAGTCTGAGTTCAAGAAAATTTAAAACAATTTTCTTGAACTCAAACTAATGATACCACTAATGAGATTAATGATACTTACGATGAGATTAATGATACTTTAAAATTGTTTCATGATAAGCTTATCATAAACTATTTTCATATAATACTTTGCCTTTAGTAAATAATATATAGAATTTTACTTTGATAGACTCATTAACAATAATCTAACCTAATCTAATAATAAAATTATTACGATGAGGTTTTATATGAAATTGATTTATTATAAATTTATGAAAATATTTTAAAGTACTGAATATTTGACCAGGAGTATCAAAAACTTTATTAAGAGTAATATTAATTTGGATTAAAAAGAAATTACAATATAATATCACTGACCAGATAAATGATACTTCTAATAATATTATTGATACTCCTAATTAAATATTTAATACTTTAAAAATATTTCATGATAAAATTATTATGAATTATATTTCTATGATACTTTTTGTCAATTATTACTATTTGTCTTCGCAATTAATTATTGAGACCTAATTACCCAACTTACGGTGGAATTACAACAGATGATGAAACTAAATTCTCGTACGTCATTGGGGCTCCAGATGGGCCACAAAATTGGGCCAAATTGAACCCGGATTGGGCCCTCTGTGGAACTGGAAAAAGTCAATCTCCAATCAATATTGATATTATTAATTTAGCTAATTCTTCACGGGGGGATTTAATTCGAAAATACAGTCCAGCTCCAGCTCAAATCAAAGATAGAGGACATGATATTCAGGTAATTAATTAGGCTTTATTTTTGTGACATACTTTTTTTCTAATTTGTTGTTAAATAGATTTATAGCAGTTGTACAATGTTATTCACGGGAAAAATATAAAAAAAAGGTCCTGCAACTTTGTCTCAATTCAAATTTAATCCTTTATTTTTTTTAATGTTTTCAATTGTTGTCCTTTCTTTGTAAAAAAAGGGGCCCCTTTCGATGGATTTTTTTAAAAGTCCAAAATTTACACGTGCTTCGACATTAGTTCTCGTATGACGCTCCAAATCAATTAATAAGGTTCATGTCACAAAAACATAGTTTCCCACTATTGACGTGGACCAAATTTAATCCAAATGGAGTGTGACATGAACATAATTTATTTACTTGGAACACCATGTGAGCACTACTGCTGGAACACATGTAAATTTCGGATGATTTTTTCAAAGTTTCCACCGAAAACGACATTTTCTGATAACAAAATGACCATAATTAAAAAATTACAAAAATAAAAAGATCCTACTTGAACTCGAACAAAGTTACATGACCATTTGTGATATTTTTCCAATTATTCTCTATAAGCTAAGCTAGTTTAATTTCTTCAACGATGAAATTGTCTATTTAGAATTAATTATATATTATTTTAATTTTTAGATTTTTTGAAAATAAAATTAATAGGTTTTTTTTTTTTAATCAGGTTTTGTGGACTGGAGATGCAGGAGGCATAGTAATAAATGGCACTACATTTAAATTGGAGCAAACTCACTGGCATGTTCCTTCTGAACATACAATCAATTCGAGCAGGTTCATATCTCAGCTCATTTTATTAAGGAATATATATGGGCGATTTTATCCTACAAGAAAATAATAAATAATGATTTGCCTATGAAATTAAAATTACTTACAAATTTTTCCAACGGAAAAAGTTCGTAGTAAGAATTGTCTATAATTTACCTACAAAATTTTCTAATTTTGAAAACATCTACATTTCTCAACCAAAAAACTTGCTTGGGGAATTAATTTGCCTACGGAATAAAATTCCTAGGTATAATTACCTACAAGTCATTTACCAACAAAAATTTACGTACAACACAATTCCATAGGCAAATTATTTGGTAGGTGGAAAAGGAAGATGTCTATACAATTAGAAATTTTTGTAGGCAATTCGTAGACAATTACCACTACGAATTTTTTTGTTGGAAAATTACGTAATCATATTGACAATTTCTGTAGGCAATTTTATATTTTTTGTAGTGCGTATGAAATTGTTTCATACATAAAATATGATATTGTGAGTTTGTATAGTTAAAAAATATAAAATGAAAATGGGTAGTACATGAACCATTTGAAATGTATTAGTTATTTTCACTTAAAAATATTAATTATTTTCATTAAAGTGTATTCGTTGTTTACTAAAAATGAATTAAGACCCTTCACTGAAAACAACTAATATTCTTTAGTAAAAATAAGTAATACCCTTCAGTGATTCATATATGAATCAATTTCACTCTATACATTTAAATTTTAAAAATATTTAGAAAATATTGAGTTCCTTATTAATTTCATATCAAAATTAATCAAGTAATATATTTATTTGGCTTAAGATAACTCAAGATTTTTTAATTTTATTTTTGGCAGATTTGATATGGAGCAGCATATTGTTCATAAGAGCGCTGAGAAGGATATTGCAGTTGTTAGCATATTATTCAAGTTAGGAGCACCTGATCCTTTCCTTACCCAGGTGAAAAATGTTTATTTAATATGGGAAGACTAAAATTACCTAAGAATTATTGTCTTTATTATATTTATCTTTATTAATTCAATATATGTGTATTTAATTTCTAGAGATATAAATTTATGAATAGGCTCTTTTGTGTCCTTAGAGTTTTGAAATTTATTTTTTTAGTCAAAAGAATATATTTTTTTATTACTATATCCTTAAAAAGTACAAAAAAATTTAAAAAATAAATAAAAATCGATGTCTAATCTGTTAAAGTGTGTTTGGTTAGGGATGGGTCATCCGGATGGAGATGAACCATCCCCCATTCCATTCGATTTTGGATGGACGTATCTCATTCTCCATCTACTCTTATTATATACTTACACACCTATTTTCATCATATTTTATACGATAATATTACTTTTATCTCAATCATTCATTTTCTCTCCTACTTTTTTCATACCCATTCATTATCTCTCCTAATTTTTCTTACATATTTATTATCTCTCCTACTTTTATCTCACTCAATCATTTCAGTAACTAACAATAATAAAATATTTCAATATCAATTTTGATTTGACATAAAGTTTTATCCAATTATATTTCTTCATTCCTAACCAAACACAATTTTACTATTAATTGGATTACCCACATCCTTCTTTTTTCCATCTACAACTCCATCTCATCCACCACCATCCCTAGGGCTATGTTCTTTTTGGGTTTTAAAAATCTGGATTTTGATTTTGGAATTTAAAACTCATTTTAGTTTGGGTTTTAAAATTAAGTTTTTGAAATCCTAATTCTATAACCCTATAAATAACTTATACAACAATCATTTACTTTTATATAATAAAGTTAAAACTTACCCACTCAAAACAAAAAAGAGCACAGATTTTAAAAACTCCATGGATTACAAAAATTACTGGTTTTCAAAAACCAATTTTTAAAAACCTCTTAAAACCCAAAAAAAACATAGCCACTCGTAAATAATCTTATTATTTAATTTATGTCATTCCGTATTCTAAAAATGTTGAAATTACGTAATAATACAAATCTTTTGTTTTTCATTTATGCTTATCTCGTGCGTCCTGTTTTTACATTTAATTGAAATTAAAATGTACTGATTATAATAATCTTACAGTAATGTATAATTTCTTCTCCTACAGCTTACACCATTTATATCATCAGCCACTCGTAATGGAACCAATATTGGGATTATTAATCCATCGAATATCGAATATAAAGGAACAAAGTATTTTAGATACAGCGGTTCTCTTACAATCCCACCTTGCTCAGAAAATATAATTTGGTCAGTATTAGAAGAAGTAAGTTACTTTTTCCTTAATTTCTTATATTTTAACAATGAATAAATCTTTTATGCACCTGCTGCATAATGCACTCACTCAACAATTAAAATTGTTTACACTAGAAAATGTAGGCTGATTATATTGAAAAGTAAGATTGATAACACTGAAAAGTTTTCAGTCTTATTGGTTTTCAGTGTAATCAGCTAACAATTTTTAATGTAATTAGTCCACATATTTCAGCGTAAACAACATTAATTGTTCATGTATTTTTTAATAATTAACCTGATGTGAAATGACTTAAATAAGTATGATATTTTGTAATTTTATTGCTCGTTACTTCTCATTTAATTTGTAGGTGAGAACGGTCTCTTTGCAACAAACAATCGCACTGAAGAATGCTGTTAAAGATGTAAGCTTCTAAATTAATAACTTGTTCCGGAATAAATTAAATGCCATTTATTATTAATTTCTTTTATTAATTAAATCTGATGGGAGACAACTGTAGGGCCTTCCAAATACATAGACATCTATTAAATCAATTTTACTGTACAATTATGATAATGATATTAATTATTTTCGCTATACTATATATACTTTCAAACTTATATTTTAAGCAACTAAAAAATATACAAAAAATTCAAATGAATTTCGTGATGAAATTGATCTACAGTAACTTTGCCTTCAAAATAAGATATCCGTAAAAAATCTGCCGTTATTCGTTGAAATTAAAGGCCGTATAAAAAAAATCATAAAAGTATTAGTTTTGGCTATAATAAGCTTCATAAAAAGTCTGTCAAAAAAAAAAATCTTTATAAATTGGATTTTTTTAAAAATGGATATATTTGTATGGAAGACAATGCAATGTTAGATGATTAAGTTGAGAGATCAAATTAAATATATTTTATTTATTGTATACACTAAATTGATTTGAATTATTTTCTAATGAGTAGGTCTCCTCGTGTGAAACTTGGTCATGGTATAAAATTGATACCACTACATATATTCATTAATACAATTATATGTATTCGTCGATATCATAATATTTTATACTATATTTTTCAGTTTATAAGTCTAATGTTATCAACAAATACATTTAATGGTATCAGCGAATACATATAATAATATAAATTTGATAGTATGAAACTTGTTCATAGAAGGTTTTGTATTTTCTATTTAATTGATGAATATGGAATAGATAAATGAAAAAGTGTCACCACATATTATTTCTAACTCTAAATCTGATTGACTTTATTTCAGGTGAGTACTGGGAATGCAAGGCCAATTCAGGCATTGAATGGAAGGCCTGTATACTTGTCTAAGCTTTAAACCCTGATGCTAATTATAATGGTAATAAAAAGTTACCCCTTAATAAAGTGTAATATAAATGAATTTTCAATAAAACAATGGTAATTTTGAAAAAATACATTTAAGATGCATCATACCAATACAAAAACTTACACTTTAAGAAATTTTGGAATGTTACTTTTTAATTTTAAAAAAAAGAATCATCAATGTCACATCTTAAAGAAGAAAAAGAAAAAGAAAAAAAGAACTCAATGTTGCAATGCCCCAAATATGTGTGCAGGTTAGATAACACAATTGATTCTCACACACAAGAGTATTATGGAGTATTGTGAAGGTTCGTTTATACATAAAATAAGGGAATATAAAGTAATTTGTTTTATGGTGTGTATGAATTATAATACAACAGAAACACGATACTAACGTATTACCCATTAATTTAAAAATATCCGTAAAATTACGTAAATGTAATTAAGAGTGTACATCTATATTGATTCAATGCAAATATTGGAGTAACACAAATAAAACCATGAGAATAGAAAAATTCAATGTTTTTATAATTCATTTATAAACCAACTATAATGAATTACAACTTCTGAAATTAGTGCATTCCCCCGCGAAATTTGCGACTAGTTATTATTTTAAATTATAAATATTAATTTTTTAAATATTTTGTAATTATAATTCAACGAACAATAAAAAATATTAAACATAAATAAATATAAAATTTCAAAAATATTAACTAATTCACACATTCAGTTTCAAATTAGTATAATATGGTATTACTTAAAGTTACATTTGTTGTATAGCTGCATGCCCAATTTTTCCCAATGGTATGAAGATACAATAACAATCGAACACAAAAGTTTTACTCTAAAGATATAATCACACATTTCAAATCTAAAAGTAAAAATATCATAATTAAAATAAAATATTGTGTAGATGTTCATGTGGGAACAATTGATTAATGTATTAGTATTTATAATACACAATTCAACAATATTAATTCTTTAATGAAAATATATTAATTTGATAGTAATGCCGGTAAAATTAGTTTACAAGATATTCATACTTTTAATTTATACAAATTATAATTAACTAGTATTAACCCCTATATTTATTTTTAAGAACATCATATAAATATAATTTTATTAATTTGGTTATCTAATTATTAAATATTTATTTTTGGCAGATGTATTAACGTTTTTTGGCATATTGTAATCGGACTTTATTTGACTCATATTTTACAAAATTTGGCTTAAATTGGACAAAATAAAAAAGAGTGCCTAGTTTTGCAAGTTTGTAAAGATATTGTCCTACTTTTGCAAGTTTGTAAAGATATTACTCAATCTTGCAAGCTCGTAAAAATAGTGTCCTAATTGAACGAACACTCAGAAAAATAGTGTCCTAAATAAAATAAAAAATCCGTTATAATCAATTAAGTTGATGGTAATGAAGAGTATTAATTATAATTTAAAGAACATTAATTGGTTAAAGTAAAGTGCATCTATAAATAATTATAAAGTGGTTCATATATGAAATAATTTAATTTCAAAACATACTCTCAATACTAATATTTTAATGTTAAAACACGTAATACCAAGATGAGGTTAATCATGTTTATAATCTATCGCCAATATTATTTGAACTGCGAATTGAATTGTATACAATAAATCATACCTTATAATTTATAACTAAATTAACTCATATAAAAAAAATACTAACAAAGTATAGACAACACTCAAGGTAGACAACATCATGCCAATAAATAAAAAATATAAATCTCCAAATATAAAGATAGAGACGGATATACGAATCTTAACGTGGAAATCTTAAACTTTGGTCATATAAGAATAGGCAGTTCACAACAATGGTCCTTCTTTAGATATTTTAGGTCCCATAATTTTTTTCAAATTTGGTCTCATAAATAGTTGTAGTGAAGTCCCAAAAGAATTCATAAGTTGCAATTATGGTGAAAAAAAATTGTAGCCTCAATTAGTAAAATTAATGGATGACAACAAATCTGGAAAAAAAAAATACACACATAGAAAAAAAAAGGGACCAAAAAATGAGTGTGGACCAAAATTATTACATATTTGTACATATAATTCCATTATAACTCGACTACTATTTGCACACACTGACCCCATATAAAAAAATCACAGATAAAGTACAAAGGGCATTCAAGGTAAACAATATCACGCAAATAAAAAAATATAAATCTCCAAGTATAAAGATAGAGACGAATATATGAATCTTAACTGAATTATAATTTTTTTTATTTTGGTCCAATGAGAACAGGCAGTTTGCAACAATGTTCCTTCTTTAGATATTTTAGGTCCCGCAGTTTTTCAAATTTGGTCCCATAAATAGTTACAAATAAGTACCAGAAGAATGCATAAGTTGCAATATTATCCTATATATATTTAGGAATATTTCAAAAACATAATGAGAGAAGTTATTGTATTATAAAGAGTTTAGAACTAATTTCAAAATTTTTAACACAAAATTTTAGTCTTCTACTTTAAAAACTCGGCGCATATTTTTAGGAATATCCTATAGGACTAATTTCTGACTAATTTAAAAACTTGGCACACGTTTTAGGAATATTTATATTTTAGGAATAATCTAGGACTAATTTCAGATTTTTAACACAATATTTTTTAAGAATTTTAACACAATACCGAAGAGACATTAGTTAAAATATAAATAGAATACAATCGCTAGAAATCCGTAGTCAATATGACTGATATTGGTCCTTCAAGTTTTTTTTATTAATCAGAAAAGTTAGAGGACCAAAATGACCACACGTATAGTAATTGTAATGCGGGAGAACCCTAAAAAAATTAAATAAATATTTTTTATGTGGGCGAAGATAGTTTGAAAAGATATTTGACAAATATCTTCCGTACAAAAAAAAAAATCGCATAATGAAACTACCAATTTTATCGTGCAATAAAAACCAAAATGATTGATTCATCACACAGTATCAGACATGCTTAGTATATGTCATAAATCATTTCCAAGAATCACATGATATTATGTCTGAATATATGCAATTGGTTAATTCGCCAGTTCAAAACAAAAAAGTATTTACATTGTCATAAAGTAAAAGTTAATGGCCTAAATTCACATTATTACTTTGTTGAAATTATGATTATTTTGAGGAATTTAACTTTTTTCTTCTAAATATTAAACATAAATGAATAGCAATGATTAGGGTATGATTGTCGAATAAGTACTCCTGACATTTCGACTTCTATATTTTATTTACCTTTTGCTACTAAAAAATATTGAAGGACCAATATCAAATAAACTGTTTTAACGTGGGCGAAGAGAGTTTGAAAAGATAAATTATGTGAATGATTAGTGATATTGGAAGAATAATAATTTTGCAAGAAATATACGGACTAATTTTGGCATGAGATTTTGATTATTATGTTATTGATTATTTTATAACTAATTTTGGATAACACAATTTAAAAAAAAAAAAAAAATACCACGTCCCATATTAAACTAAGATATGCAATATTGAAATACCATGTCCAATTTTTTTTAGAGAAGTTATAATCCTATAGATATTTAATTTATGAATATTTCAAAAACATAATGAGATAAGTTATTATACGTTAAATTATTTAGGACCAAATCCGAAATTGCAAGAAGTTCCCAAATTATAGAAATTTAAGAGAATTTATTGATTGTTTATTATTGTAGGACTAATTTTGGATAATGATGGAAGTCACTATAGTATTCATCCAATTCAAGATATAAAAGTTTACATTATACACCATTAAATCTAGTTAATGTATTTTTTTTATATATAAGATTGCGACAATAAATCACATTATAATTGAATTTACATCAAAAAAATTAAATCCTAATTATGAGACTCAAACGAAAGTGGCGGATTATTTTATGACTAAAATCGATAATTCAAGCTATAGATATCCTAGGAATGTTTAAAAAATATAATGGTAGAAGTTATTGTATTATTTATTATTGTTGGACTAATTTTGGATAATGATTTAAGTCACTATGGTATTATCCAATTCAAGATATAAAAGTTTACATTATACACATTAAGTCTTGTTAATGTGTTTTTCCTTATATAAGATTACGGCATTACACCAAATTATAATTAAATTTACACCGATCAAATTAATCACAATTTTGAGACTTAAACGTAAGTTATGGATTAAATTAGGACTAATTATTTTAGGACCAAAATCGAAAATTCAAGCTATAGATATCCTATGAATGTTTTAAAAAAATATAATGGTAGAAGTTATTGTATTAATTATTATTGTAGGACTAATTTTGGAAAACAATTTAAATCATTATAGTATTCCTCCAATTCAAAATATAAAAGTTTACATTATACACCAGTAAGTCTTGTTAATGTGTTTTTATTTATATAAGATTGCGACAATAAATCAAATTCAATTGAATTTACACCAATCAAATAATTCTAATCATGAGATTTAAACTAAAGTTATGGATTAATTTAGGACTAATAAAAATGCTTCCTCTTTGATATTTTTTTGTACCAAATGTTCTTCATTTGCAGTTATTAAAATTGACCCACTTTAATTCGGTCCCTCCGGGATCAAACCCAGTTTATATCATTTTTCTTAATTAAAGGAAAGTGTGAGACGTGATATTGTTTATAACTTCATGGTAATAATTAAATAGTTGAAAATATAATGTTGAGATTATGTGACCATAGGTATTATATGGCGACCTTTATACGATGGAGCAATTGAAAATAAAATCACTATGTTAACTTACTTCCTGGTCACTGGAGCATTTTTTTTAAACGAATGAATCAATTAAGGACACTATTTTTTCTTTTCAATAAATGGTAGGAAATGGAGTAATGATCATAATAAATGGTAGGAAATGAAACATTTATAAAATTCCATCCGAATAAACTCCACATTTTGTGTTTTTGGTATTGATCATTAAGAGACCAAATAATGATTATAATTAACACTAAATACTCATTAATATATTAGCGAATATAGTATACATTAACATATATTAAATTAAATTCTTTTAAATTTCTGATTCGTCAACTATACCATTTGTTGATAGGCGAACATAAGTCAATAAATGGCGAACAAGGATTAAAGCTACATCAAGGATTATGAAGAGCCAACCTCAAATCAAGGGTGATCAACAAAGAAAATCAAGTTGGGGTGCATCTACCAATTTTAGAGGTGAATAAAGTGACGAACAACTCCCCGACGAACAACTAATGGGCGAACAGGTATTTAGACCCGAGACCAAAGATGAGCCAATCGTGAAGTCACCAATGACGAGCAACTTGGTCAAAATATGATACAACAATCAGCCAAAGAGGTATGCACATGAACAAAGGACAAAGATCCCAAAGCCAAGCTGAACGAAGCCATAAGGCGAACAACTTCCAAAGTACAACCTCAAGAGGCGAACAACTTTCAGTTGAAGGGTCATCAAGATCAGTCAAGCCGACCTAGGCGAACAACAATGAGTCCGAGATAAGGCCCAAAAGAAGACTTTGTAACTAAGATTCAGCTTAGATAAGGTCAAACTAAGGTCAAAGGACACATGTCAGGCATGCAAGCTAGGGAGACCAAGAGTCAGTAGCACCTCATGCTTGCTAGCCTCTATAAATAGTTGTTCTCCAGCTTATTTATATAATTTTCGAATTTCAGACAAAAATACACACAAACACACCCAAACTTACACATACACGAAATAAGTCCAATTTCGACTACCGAATTTACAAATTCGATAAATTCATACCCCGATTTACCATTTACGGTGGTAATCAATCACACGTTATTGATTGGTGACGTAAAAACGGATTAAAACAGCCACTAATCCTCACGATTAGATTCGTTCACCAACAATTTGGCGCTAGAAGGAGGGTTCGAACCTCCAGTTTAGTGTGATTACTCAAGAACTTCAAGTTGAAAACTTGAAGATTCATAAGAAATCTCAAGAAATATTTGAAGATACAAACAAAAGTGTTCTTGGTGTTCTTGGTGTTCTTCAATTTATAAATTAAGAAGTAATTTAAATTGAAATGCCTCAATCTAAAGAGACTCAAGGATCACGTTTGTCAAAAAGAGCATCTCAGACCCGGGCCACGTCGGCCGACCACCAGGACCGTGACCCGAGACATGCGAACAGGTCGCAGCATACAGCCATAACACATAACCTCCCCCCTGAGATGGAGGCTTTGGCGAACAACCCCAACGAGTTGGCCAAAACCATAGCTGCTCTCCAGGCCCTCCAGAGGCAACAAGAGCAGGTTAGGCCAACACAGGCAAGGCCAAGGGACAAGTCCCTAGAGGTTGTTAGACCCAGGACAACTAGGGGCGAACAGCTAGAGGTTGATAGTGCCCAAGTCGGACGGAATAAGGGAAAGGCCAAGGTGGTCGACCAAAGAGAAGTACAGGCTGAGTCTGGTCGCGGACGAACAACTATGTCTAGCCATGGAACAACACGTTCCAGTGCCCAAGACAGGCTTAGCCAACCCCAACGGGAAGCTGCTCACCGGGGAGCAGAAGATGGGCGAGCAACTTTTGAACAGCCTCGCCCATCCGTCCATGAAAGACTCTCCCAGTCAGCCTTCAGGCGCCTAGGGCCAAATGCAGCGAACAACCTTAGGAGGCAAGCCCAGGAAGTGCCCACTCCAAGCGAGGGACTGCGACGAGCAGAAAGGCTAATGCCTTTGCTCGCCGAACAGCCTCCAAGTCAGGGGGCACCTCTTGATGAATTATCAAGCCTAAGGAGGGCTGTGGAGAACATGCAGGGGCAACTAGACCAACAGAGGGGGATGGGAACGACCAGCATGCCATCCTCACCTTTGGCAGCTCACATTTTGAAGGCCCCGATACAAAAAAAATTCAATCGCCGACCCCCGGGTCCACTTAACGAAGTATACGGACTACATGGTCTCCGTGGGGGCCAGCGATGCCACCCAATGCCGAAATTTTCCTTTAACATTGGGCGATCGGGTTCACAAGTGGTTTTCATCAATGCCGCCGGCATCAATCCACTCGTTCGTCCAACTAAGTCGAGAATTTCTTTCTCACTTTTCAACGGCGGGGTCGTATCTTTCCCAAAAACACCGGCTGTCAGATTTGAGGCAAAATGATGATGAAACTGACCAGGCGTTTATGGAAAGATTCGATAAAGTTTTGCTAGAAGGAGAACCGGTGAGCGAAGATACAAAGATCGTCGCTGTGATGGCCGGATTGAAAAAAGGGTCGAAGTTATGGAAGGAGGTACGTCTAAAGTGCCCAAAGACTTATGCCGAGTTCAGAAACCAAGCTGGCATTTTCATTTCCATGCACGAGGCCCTACAAACAAATTTGGGGGAGAATAAAGCTGATCCTAAGGAGAATAACAAAAAGCCCGTCGGGACAAGCTACAGGGTCCCAAAAAATATGAAAGCATTCACCGAAGGATCGGATTTGAAGGAAAAATTGAACCAAGTATTGACAGTATCAGTTGATACTGTGTATGAAAGCGTAAAGGAAAAAGAGTTGTTTTCCCCACCACGTAAAATCCGTCAGGATACTGGCAAACTCAACCCAAACAAGTATTGTGCCTACCATCAAAGTGTGGGGCATTTTATGAGTGAGTGTAGAGATTTGCTTAAGCAACTCTGGCGATTTTATGAGGAGGGAAAGCTCTCCGATTTCGTTAAAAGGCAACCTGGGAAGAGAACCCGGGAGAACAACTCGGAAGACGAAGAGGATGGTCAACCTCAGAGAAACAACAGACCCGGGCGACCAGTTCCCAGTATTCCAGCTCAACCTTTAGAAGATCTTTTCATGATGGAACCCGCAGGTCCCGCGGGAGGGTGTTTTGATGGACAACCACCCGACTCTAATCGAAAGAGGAAAACGGAGCTACG
Source organism: Ballota nigra (assembly GCA_947034835.1). Taxonomy (NCBI): domain Eukaryota; kingdom Viridiplantae; phylum Streptophyta; class Magnoliopsida; order Lamiales; family Lamiaceae; genus Ballota; species Ballota nigra. The sequence continues at coordinate 3,868,787 of OX344726.1, read as the reverse complement.
AGCGATTGGCTAAGTACAAGAAATGGGAGTTAAGCCGTCTATCATGCAAACGGCAGAATTAACTTTCACCGAAAAAGACCTTGAAGGCGTCTTAACTCCGCACAATGATTCACTCGTAATCTGCGCCAAGATTATGGGGACCAGAGTCCACAGACTGTTGGTGGACACCGGAGCCTACACCAACATCTTATTCAAGAAGACCCTTGATAATCTGGGAGATTATTCGGGTTATGTTCGGAATACAACACATAGAATCATAGGCTTCGGGAATGCTGTGACAACACCGTTGGGAATTGTAACATTAGCAGTACAACTTGTAACGGCTAATGAACCCGAAAGAAATATAACAAGAATGGTAGATTTCTTGGTTGTAGACCAGGAGTCGACCTATAACGGGTTTCTTGGCCGACCTTTTCTCAATGAATTTAAAGCTGCATGTTCCACTTACCACTATTGTTTGAAATTTCCAACAGCCAGTGGAGCAGGCACAATTAAAGGAGACCAACGGAGAGCACGAGAATGCATTCAACAACTACGAGCAAAATTTGTACAAATATCCATGATGGAAGCAACAAGTTATCCCGTCGGCGAACCATCAATACTAAACAATATGATGGACATGGACGACCACAAGGATACGGACGAACAACACTTGAACGAGCAAGTGTTGGACGAACAACTCGTTACCACCCGCGAGGAACCTCCATCTGACGAACAACAAAGGGGTGATGACGAACAACCCTCAGTGGGGGACTTGGAGGGCCAAGTACAAACGAACAACAATGGGACGGAGCCAACTGATGATCTAGAACCCCGTCTGGGGGCAGAGCCCATGAACATCGAAAATGATTCCAACCCAGAGGAACCCATACTTGATCCCCGTTGGAAGGGACAAAAACGACGAGCGACTCCAGTCGAAGAGCTGGAGGCGTTCAAAGTTAATCCCGACAACGAAGATCTTGAATTATTCATAGGATCTGAGCTCCCAGAGCCTTACAGATCCCGAATGAAAGAGTTCCTCACCAAGAATCTAGATGTCTTTGCTTGGTCTCACGCAGATATGGTGGGGATAGACCCGAAACATGCTTGCCACAAGCTGAACATAAATCAAGCAAGAAAGCCCGTCCATCAAAAACGAAGGAAGTACGGCCCAGACAAATACCAAGCCTTGAATGAAGAAGTTAAGAAGTTGCTAGACAACGATCTCATTCGACAGGCACTCTGTCCACAATGGGTAGCAAATCCAGTACTCGTAAGGAAACCAAATGGGACCTGGAGGCTATGTATAGATTTTACAGATCTGAATGCAGCATGCCCGAAGGACAATTTTCCTCTCCCACATATCGATCAATTGGTGGACAGCACTGCAGGTCACGAGATGTTGACGTTTATGGATGCTTTCGCCGGATATCATCAAATTCCTATGCATCCAGATGATCAGGAGAACACAGCGTTTTATACAAACAAAAACTTGCTGTGTTGGAAAAGAATGCCGTTTGGCCTCATAAATGCCGGAGCAACATATCAAAGACTGGTGAACAAGATGTTTGACCAACAAATCGGAGACACGGTGGAAGTCTATGTAGACGATATCGTAGTCAAAAGTCCCAAGAAGGAAGACCATCTTCAACATCTGACTCAAGTGTTCGAAATTCTTCGACACTATAACATGAAGTTGAATCCAAAGAAGAGCAGCTTTGGAGTTCACTCTGGGAAATTCTTGGGCCATCTTGTTAGCCAGCGGGGAATTGAGGCCAACCCTTCAAAGGTTAAAGCCATCATGGATATGCAACCACCACGTTCGGTGAAAGAAGTGCAAAGGCTCACTGGGTGCCTAGCAGCATTGAACCGGTTCATATCCAGGTCAGGGGACAAGTGCCGTCCATTCTTCGAGGCCGTCAAAAAAGGGAAGTTTGCATGGACTAACAACTGCCAAGCGGCCTTCGATCAACTTAAAGAATACCTGGGAGATGTCAAAATCCTATCAAAACCAATCCCAGGAGAAAAGCTCTTTCTATACTTAGCCGCATCAGAAGTTGCCATCAGCTCTGTTTTGGTGCGCGAAGACGGCAAATTTCACCAACCTATATATTACGTCAGCCAGGCTTTACACGAAGCAGAGATCAAATATGCTCCAACCGAAAAGCTGGCGTATGCTTTGGTTATGAGCGTGAGAAAGTTACGACCATACTTCTTTGACCATCAAGTCGAAGTTCTAACAACTTTCCCGCTCAGGCAAATTCTCCATCGCCCCGACACTGCAGGTCGTCTCTTAAGATGGTCACTGGAGATTAGCCAATCCGGGGTGACCTATACTCCTCGAACAGCGATCAAAGGGCAAGCATTAGCCGACTTTATAGTCGAACTAACTTTCCCACCAGATCCGACGAGAGGACTTGATCATCCTTGGCATCTCTATGTGGACGGATCATCAACCAATATAGCCTCGGGGGCAGGAGTAGTTTTAATCAGCCCAGATAGACAAGTATTCACCTCGGCAATCAGATTTGGTTTCATGGCAACCAACAACGAAGCTGAGTATGAAGCTCTTATTACTGGTCTCCACCTATCTCTCGCGGTTGGTGTCAGACGCTTGCAAATATTTGGCGATTCACAATTGATCGTGAACCAAGTCCGAGGTGAATACGAAGCAAAAGATGATCACATGATCGAGTATCAACGGATTGTTGCTCACCTAATGTCCATGTTGCAGCAAGTTTTCATACAGCAAATTCCAAGGATGAGCAACACTCAAGCAGATGCGCTTGCTCGACTAGCAACAAGTGAAGGCCCCGTAGAGTTGGCAGATATTATAGTTACAAAGATGAAAGATCCATCAACAGTAAGCTATAATGTCAACCAACTCGACGATCAAACCAGTGAAGAAGACTGGAGAACAAGTATAGTCAAATACTTGAAAAGTGGGGAAAAACCAAACAATCCTTTTGAAGCTGCCAAGCTAGTAAAGCGAGCCGCCAGATATACTCTGGTGGGCGAGCAACTCTTCAAAAGGGGAATATCAGTCCCACTTCTCAAGTGTTTGCCTAGGGGGCAAGGGCAAGCAGTACTCGAAGAAATTCACGCCGGAGTATGTGGAAATCACACTGGGGGGCAAGCCTTGGCGTACAAAACCATCAGGCAAGGGTATTATTGGTCGACATTACGTCAGGATGCGATCAAGAAAGCAAAAACTTGCCATCAGTGTCAGATTTTTGCCCCGAATATTCATACCCCGGCCCAGGAGCTCGTGTCAGTTTACAGCCCATGGCCTTTTGCAAAATGGGGGATGGACATCATTGGTCCTTTCCCGGCTGGAGTCGGAAATGTTCGATTTGTCGTTGTGGCAGTCGATTATTACACTAAATGGGCAGAAGCAGAGGCCATGGTGAATATCACGCAGCAGAAGATGATCAACTTTATTTGGAAGAACATTGTCTATCGTTTTGGAGTTCCACATGCAATTGTGACAGACAATGGTCCACAGTTTGATGGACAAGAGTTGAGAGAATTCTGTGCGAAGTGGGGGATCAAAAAGCATTACTCCACACCTTATCATCCCCGGTCAAACGGACAAGTTGAAGCTGTGAACAAGATAATCAAGCATACACTAAAAGTAAGACTGGCGGAGAGCAAAAGTGGTTGGTCTATCGAACTCCCGGAAGTCTTGTGGGCATACAGAGTTTCTCCTAGGTCTAGCACCGGAGAAACACCCTTTGCTATGGCTTTCGGAACAGAAGCAGTAATACCTATTGAGTTAAGGACCAGTACGATTAGGACGACCAACTTTGATGAACAAGCAAATAATTCTGCTCTAAGTGCTGAAATGGATTTACTCGAAGAAAAAAGACTCAATGCTGAGTTAAAAAATGCAACATACAAGCAAAGAGCGGAACGTTATTATAATTCCCGTGTAAAAGTCCGGGAATTCAGAGTTGGAGATTTGGTTCTAAGAAAACTGCTCGCCCAATCTTCAGGAGTACTGGGACCAGCTTGGGAGGGCCCATATCGTATAACGGAAAAATTCGTAAATGGCGTATACGATCTCGAAGATATGGAAGGCAAGCCGGCCTCATACTCCTGGAATGCCGTACATCTCAAGAAGTACTATCAATAAATGGGCGAACAATTAACTTGGGGGCAAGTATGGCGAATGAAGTGAATCAAGCAAAAGAGTGAATCAAGCAAAAGGGTGAATCAAGCAAATGGAATGGATCAAGGATCAAAAACTTGCATAATTTTTTGAAAATTTGGTTAAGTATAGATTAAAAAGTTGCTCGCCACATTTGTATAGTCTGGTGCTGCGTCTTTTAATTTTGAATAGAGTTGCTCGGCAAAAATCTATAAGCGAGCAAGTTTTTAGTTTATGTTCAAAGTTGTTCGTCATATTGTATATGTAAGTGATGAACAGTCTTATAATACTTGTAATTTGTTCAAAATGTAAATACAGTAGTTGTTCGTCAGCAAAGGGAAAAGTCCAAAAGCTCGAGGTACAAGTCCATTCAAAGGTTGTTCGTTTTACAAATGAACAGAACCTAAGGACCAAAGCCAATTAAAGGTTGTTCGTTTTTTAAAATGAACAGAACCTAAGGCTGAACCCTGATTCCACTAAAGGCAAAGTTCAATTCGAACAAAAGCCCAACACTATATGTTATAATTGTAAAGGCATTGACAGAAATGTAAAGACAATTAACATATATAAGAAAATGAGCGAACAAAAGAAAGACATCCATTAATCAAAGGCATTGAGCCTAAAAAATAGTACAATGATTCAAGAAGTCAAGTACTACAAAAGGAGCGAACAACTATTACAAAGAAGAAGAAAAGAAAAAAGCTAAGTCTAAGGCCTATTGCTGCTCGGCTGGAGGAGGATCTTGAGTCTGCTCGGCGGAAGGGTCGACAATCATGTCTCGAGCAAGATCTTCAGCTGCCTTATCTTCCGCTTCTTTAGCAGTTTGCTCGTCAGCGGCAGCCGGCTCTCCCTCTTGCTCGTCTCCAATAGCATGGTGAGGAGGGTGGGTAACAGTGATGCTAGAGTCAAGCTTATCAATCTTGACCCCTAATTCAATCAGGTCCGTCAGCTGTATTTCAATGTTGTTCGGCGGCGGATAATGCTCGATGAATTCATTCAAGTCTTTACTCATCTCCTCCACCAAGTCCTTGTAGTCATAAGCATCGGCCGAGCGGATGCTGTCCGCGTAGGCACAGATATACCCAAGGTTGGAAATGGGAGCAGACCGAGCCTGAACCTCCGCTTCAAGTTGTTCGCGTGTGAAGAGGTTGGCTTCAGACTCCCGGAGACGAGCAACCTCCGCCTCGAGATCGATAATTTTCTGCTCGGCCGCTGACAGTTTGTTCTTCTCCTCACCAAGCAAGGTCTCTTTACTCTTCAGCTCGGCAGATAAGCCTTGAATGTCTTCAAGGTGCTTTTTCTCGCCGTCGATATAGAGGGAAAGCTGGTCATTGAGCCGAGCAATCTGGCCATGCAAGTTGTTCGCCAGTTTGTCTTTTTCCTCGGAGAGTTGCCGAGCAGTACTCGCATAATGGCGAGCAGACTCTTCTTGCTCGGCAACTTGGGCGATTGCCCTTTGGGCAGTGACGAGGTCGTTGGCGATGAGCATCATCGAGAGGTGGAGATTGTCCATTTGCCCCTGTTGGAGGATGGCTTTGTCCAAGGGACGCGTCCAGGCTCGGGCGACCAACTCCGTCGCCTTGCGAACATGTTCGCCAGGAATCTCCCTTATGTTAACAGGAGTTTTCGAGCAAGCGTACTGATGTACAACACTTGCTCGACCGGGATAATCATCAGCCCGATATCTGCGAACAAGAAAAGAAATTGATACTTAGAAAAATTAAAAATGAAAGTTGTTCGGCAGAAGGGGGTAGATACTTACTCGGCAAACTTCCGTTCATCCCATCCAAGGAACGTGAGGTCTTCTGGGCCACGGAGTGAGCCCACATCTTTGCTCGCCTTTCCCGACCTTTCCGTAGGCTCCGCGGAAGAACGCCTAATGACATCCCCTTCGTGGCGAGCATGACTTTGGCCCATTTTTTCCTTCCCCTTGCCGAGGACATCTTCGGCCAATGGGGTCCCATCTGCCTTCTTAAGGCGTTTCCCACCACGAGGTGGGGAAACAGGAGGGGAACGGATTTGAACGGGGGGGCCGCCTGTCTGGGAACTCTAGCCCCCTCAGGTTTGTTCGTCATTGCAAGCACATGGGAGGGGGGGTCACCTTTCCTCTTCTTCCCTTTTGGGGGCCCCATTTCAGATACCCTACGCTTGAGGAGGGCGTAACTGGGGGGAACGGCAACTGTTACTTGCTCGGCTAAAAAAAAAAAAAATTATTTAGGCAAGCAAGTTAAACAAATCAATGACGAACAAGACTGGAATCAAAAGTTATAAATTGTCATACCTGGGGGCACCTCAGCTTGAGCCTCCAGGTGGTGAGGGTAAGTCAAGAGGCGAGCAGCTCTTTGACACCTTGCTCGGCAAAGATAGTCAATAGTCCTATCTGCCCTATTTCGGAGGCCAACCAAGCACGAAGTAAACAGAAACTCGGAGCTCAATTCCTCCTCTTTCGAATCCCACTTGGGTAGACGAGGGCATGCGAACAAACAAGAAAAGTTAAATTAGAACTACTTAGCCCAAAGGCGAGCAAGAAACAAACTTACGTTTCAGTTTTCCATAGGCTGCTGGAGAATTTATTCGTCCAGGGCCGCCGTGTGGACCAGAAGATGCTCGCCAATCACCCCCAATCCAGAAGAAGTGTTGCTTCCAGTCACGAATCTTGTTCGGCACCTCTTCCACCATTTTCAACCCAGTTCTTGCCTTGAGATAGTGATAGCCTTCTTCTCCTAAGGGGCAGCTTGTAATTGTCATCAAGTAGTTGATCTCTTCCGCAGTGATCCGATCAACATACTGATTAGGCGTGAAATTGTCATGATTCGTAGCTAGAAACGCCCTAGTTTTGGTCGAGTTTATAGAGTATTTAGAGTCAATTGAGCGTTATTTCTATACATTGATAAATTTGTCTCTTTGATGCTCATAGGTGAATAGAGGACAAAAAACGGAGTTCGTAGGACTTTGAATCGACTCAAACGGATGCCCGGATGAGAAGATATTGAAGAAATACGATCGGTATTAGTGCGGACGAGGAAAAGTATCACTTGGGAGAAGCTTTGAAGTCACTCGAGCGCCTTACTCGAGCGCCACCGCTCGAGCGCCTTACTCGAGCGCGCAAACGTATAGAACAATTCTTGCGCTCGAGCAGCTCGAGCGCCACCGCTCGAGCGAATCGCTCGAGCGTCCAAAACATACAGAGTCATTTCAGCGCTCGAGCAGCTCGAGCGCGACCGCTCGAGCGAATGCATCATTCGAGCTACACTGCTCGAGCGGGACCGCTCGAGCGTTTTGCTCGAGCGCCCATATACTTTTGCCTCCGGATTCGTATTTTCGGCCCATTAACTCCCGTTTCGACCCGTGCCTATATATATCTCGTCCAAACACATTTTAAAGGATCCCCAACTTTTAGACATCACGTTTCATAGAGTTTTTAGAGCGAGGAGGAAGAGAAGAGACGAGCGAGCTATAGATTTACGGTTTTGAGGTTTTTGCTTACGAATTTACTTTACGATTTCACGTTTTAGCTTCGATTCTTAATAACTTTTGTTCTTAAATACGTTGAGACCTAGTTTTTGTTAATTAATTTCAGTTTAATCTTTTACATATTAAAACCTCAGTTTATGTTCGTTCTTTTCTTCGTTTTCGTTATCATGTTCATGTTCGTCACTTGTTTAATTTCTATTGTTTACGTTCAAACTATGTCTAGCTAAAACCCTTGCATGCTTAGGGTAGGATGAACTCGTAGAAGTAGGTTGTGGGTATGTAATTAGAATAACTTGTGACGTTAGGTTTTAATTCTCTTAATTAATGAATTCTTAAAATTAATCTAGATTTCACTCTTGAGTTTCGTTCGAAAGGTGTTAGAGAGAGGACGACCGTATCACTCTTTAACAACGAGTAGACTTAACGAGAGGGTTTAGGAAAGGTTAATTCATATACCGGTTTAGCGAAGGAGGACGACCGCATCACCTTAGTTAAATTAGGGTCTCATTAATTAAGCGCTATCTATTAACTTGTTAGTGGATTAGTGAAGTCGAGTATTAGGGTAAAGTATTTGGGTTTAGAATCTTGAGCTTTCACCTTGCATTATTAGACTTAGGTTAATTCTCGTTTGTCACAGTTATTTTGATTATGTACCTGCTCCGTTAGTATACGTAGGGATTCCTATCCTAAGCATCACCATCTCTTATTTGAATCCAACCCTTAGTTAATTCGTCTGCTTTAGTATTTTAGTTTAGTTAGTTTATTTTAGTTTTAATTAATCTTTTTAAAAACCCAAAAACAAAACACTCATATTAACTACGACGCGTAGATCTTCAGGGATCTATTCGCATATACACTATCCCGTGGGTACGATATACTTGGTCGTTATACTTGTCAATACTATAGTGAACCCGTTCGCTTGCGGGTGAGCGATTAGTAGAAGTTAGTAAAATCGCTTCAAGTCAATGGCGCCGTTGCCGGGGATGGCGTTATATGCTCTTTGAATAGGACTTGTCGATAGCTTAGTAGTTAGTAGTGAGTGCCTATTTTCTGTTTTTATTTTCTTTTTGTTATTTTTATTTATTCGGCAGTTGCGTTTTGATCCATCTGCTAGTGTGTCAGGTTTATGAGAACACGCTCACAAGGCAACACGAGCGAAGAGAGAATACCGTTGGACCCTGAGACAATAGCTAGAAGGAACCGAGCTTACTTGAGAAGAATGAACGCAGCCGACTTAGGGAAGGGACCAATGGACCTCAATAATGAGTTGGACGATGCTGCCAACGATTTCAATCAGGCAGTAGACCGGGTTGATGGCTCTGGAGGGAGTGGTGGTCAGAATCAAGACCAGTTCGTAGATAGTAGTAGCCAGAACCCGGGTGCACAAAATGTAAACAATCCAGCTCAGAACCTAGTCCCAAATCCTCTGAACAATCCTGCTTACCCACAAAACCCGAATAACCCTTTCCACAACCCAGCATATCAACATTACCCATACCCACCATACCCTTATCCACCTTACCCGTATCCTCCACCTCCTGTTTATAACCAACCACCTGTGTACCAACAACCTCCAGTTCAAAACATACCAGCACCACCTGTCGCTCCTCAGCCTGCGCCCCAGAACGCAGATCAGAATATGGCAATTCGGGGCAGGTTCGCGGCACAACCGCAGAGGTACTACGATGGAGTGGCCTTACCTCCAGTTGAGGCTAATAACTTTTCAATCTCCCCAGGAAGTCTCAAGCTGCTTACTGAGAATCAATTCAAGGGGGAGGTTGGGAAGGAGAACCCTCACACTCACTTGAGGAGTTTCCTCATGATTGCATCTACTTTCAATTACAATGGCATGTCTGAGGATGCCAAGAGGCTCAGGTTGTTCCCATTCTCTCTTACGGGAATAGCCAAGGAATGGTATGATAACACGCTCCCACGGGGAGGTGTTAACACATGGGCCGAGCTCGAGCGTCTGTTCCTCGACCGATTCTACCCTCCATCGAGAACGATTAAAGCGAGAATTGAGATCTCTTCTTTTCGCCAGAAGTCTGGAGAGGATTTACGCCAGGCATGTGAGAGATACTCAAATATGTTGATCGAGTGCCCGCAGCACGGGTACAACGAGGGAGATATTATGGCGTTCTTCTACAGTGGAGCCAGCAAGGCTGGCCAAGCCCACCTAGATGCATGTGCAAGTGGAGCTTTTCTGAACCAGGGAGTAGCGAGGTGTAGAGAGATCGTGGACAATATTGTCACGAACGCTGGTGCATGGAATGAGGACCCAGAATTTCAGAGGGTATGCAAGTTGGAAGAGAATGAGGGTACGAGGAAGCTGTTGATGGCTATGATGGAGAAGATCAGCAACCTTGAGATGGGACAGAACTTGGTTGGAGGGAATGGAGCAGCAAGCGAGAAAGTGGAACCACCCACGAATCAGCAAGAAGAGGCCAACTATATGGGAAGGCCTAATTACCCACAAGGGGGGTATCCACAAGGTGGAAACCAGTATGGAAGACCTTCTTACGGTCAACCATTTGTACCTCCAGGCCCACAGCCGCCTCAAAATCAATGGAGGAACACACAAGGGTATCAAGGAGGCCAGCAGCCTCCTCAAAACACTTGGAGGAAAAATGAGAATTTTTCTTATGCTAACCCAAAAGCTGGAATTACTGTGCCTGCAGGTGTTGATCCGGGGTCTAAACCTCCTGGTGGAGAGGGCGGTGCATCAACCGAGGAGATGTTGAGAGTAATCCTTCAGAAAGTGGAGGAAGGTAGCAAGCGATTGTCCTCTTTGGAGTACGATGTGAAGGAGCTGCATAAGAAAGGCGATCAACGTGATCAAGAACTCCAGAAGAGAGACATCGAGTGGAATCGAGTTCAGCAAGAGAACAACAGAAGATTCAATTCCATTGAGTACCAAATTAGCCAGATCGCAAAGTCTCAGCCAAGAGAGCCTGGCAAGTACCCATCAATGCCCGAGGATAACCCAAAGGAACATTGCAAGGCTATTGAGTTGAGAAGTGGGACCAAATATGATGGTCCCGAGATGCCTGCTGATTCTGAGACGCTCAAGGAGAAAGATGAGACAGAAGGGATAGAGTCTCAAAGTGATGGAGTTGAGGTTGAGAAGGAAGGAGTTAAGATGAAAAGTGATGATAAGAGTCAAGATGTGGATGAGACCCAGAAGAGCAAAGTGCCTGATGAGGAGATCGAGGAGATAGAGAGAATTCCAAAGTGGAAAAAGGCAAAGGAAGCAAGGGAGAAAGTGAAAGAAACTGAGAAAGATGAATGGGGGGTACCCAAATCGGTGATACCTGTCCCATATCCACAGCGCTTCATGAAAAAGAAGCTTGATGAAAAGTTTGCTAAATTCCTTGATGTTTTTAAAAAGTTACATATTAACATCCCTTTTTGTGATGCCTTGGAACAGATGCCGAACTACGCAAAGTTCCTGAAGGACTTGATTGCGAAGAGATGGAGAATAGATGGACCCGAGCTAGTGCACTTGAACCACGAAGTGAGTGCTATGGTGCACAAGGCACTTCCGCCTAAGCTGAAGGATCCCGGGAGCTTCATCATTCTTTGCGATATCGGGAACGGGATCAAGAAAGGAGCCTTGTGTGATCTCGGGGCGAGCATTAATCTGATGCCCCTTTTATTGTTTAAGAAGTTGGAGGGAGTTGAGCTGCAACCCACGATGATGACACTCCAGCTTGCTGATAGGTCCATTACTAGACCTCAAGGAGTAGTGGAGGATGTTCTAGTGACGGTGGAGAATCACGTTTTTCCCGCCGACTTCGTAGTACTCGAGATGGAGGAGGATGAGCATGTTCCGCTGATTTTGGGAAGGCCGTTTCTAGCTACTGCCGGGATGGTGCTTGATGTAGCGAATGGGAAGATCACGGTCAAAGTTGATGATCAAGAAGTGAAGATAGCTATCTACGAAGCTATGAAATACCCCATGGGAGATGAGAGTTGCCAATTCATTGACATCACGGATGCTTGTGTTGAAGACACACTTCTAGACCCTTGCTCTTTTTATGTTCATCAATTTGATTATCCTATTCTTGACGATATGTCTTATGATTCTTATAATCTTGATTATTTTGACAGCTTGAAAGACAATGAAGACGTCAAGTTCTTGGAGTTGAAGAAAGTGGAGGATGAAGATGACTTGGAGGCCGAGGAGTCAACGTTCGAGAAGATGTTTGATAAGGCGCCACCATTGGAGGCGAAGAAGGAGTTGAAGCCGCTGCCCGACCACCTCAAGTACGCTTACTTGGATGAGACCGACAAATATCCGGTAATTGTATCTGCTCTTTTATCTGATGATCAGCTTGAGAGACTTTTAGTGGTGCTTCGTAAGCACAAATCTGCTATAGGATGGTCGATCGCGGATATTAAGGGAATTAGCCCCTCGATTTGCATGCATAGGATTAGATTAGAAGAGGGTAGAAAACCGATAGTGCAAAATCAGCGTAGAGTTAATCCGGTTATTCAAGAGGTGATACATAAGGAAGTATTGAAGTTGTTAGATAGCAACATGATTTTTGCCATTTCTGATAGTCCATGGGTGAGTCCGTTACACGTAGTTGCTAAGAAGGGGGGTACCACAGTGATTAAGACGGAGTCTAACGAATTGGTAGCCACTAGATTAGTGACGGGATGGCGAGTATGTGTTGATTATAGAGAGTTGAACAAGGCAACGTGTAAGGATCACTTTCCTTTACCGTTCCTTGATCAAATGATAGATCGATTAGGTGGTTTTGAGTATTACTGTTTCTTAGATGGGTACTCGGGGTATAATCAGATCATGATAGCCCCCGAGGATCAAGAGAAAACCACCTTCACCTGCTATTATGGGACTTTTGCTTTTAGGAGAATGCCGTTTGGGTTGTGTAACGCACCCGCCACCTTTCAAAGGTGTATGATGGCAATTTTTCATGGCTTGATTGAGAAGATTATGGAGGTTTTCATGGACGACTTCTCCGTTTACGGGGAGTCGTTTGATAAATGTCTAATCAATCTTGAAGTTGTGTTGAGCAGGTGTGAAGAGACGGACTTAGTGCTTAATTGGGAGAAGTGTCACTTCATGGTAAGAGAGGGTATTGTTCTTGGACATCATGTGTCCTCGAAAGGTATCCAAGTGGACAAGGCAAAAGTGATTGCTATCGAGAAGCTTCCACCACCTTCGACCGAGAAGGGGATTCGGTCATTCTTAGGACACGCGGGTTTTTATAGACGTTTCATAAAAGACTTTTCACAAATAGCTAAACCCCTTTCGCGGCTTCTTGAAAAAGAAGTCGCCTTTGAGTTTACTAATGAGTGTTTAGTGGTTTTTAATAGGTTGAAAGAAGCGTTGGTGAATGCCCCGATACTTGTTACACCGGATTGGTCTAGCCCGTTCGTGCTCATGTGTGATGCTAGCGATTATGCGATGGGGGTTGCTTTGGGGCAAATTCGAGAGAAGCGTTTTCACGCTATTTATTATGCCTCGAAGATGCTGAATTCTGCTCAAGTGAATTACACTACGACCGAAAAGGAGCTGTTAGCGGTCGTGTATGCTTTTGATAAATTTCGACCCTACCTAGTAGGGACGAAAACAATTGTATATACGGACCACGCAGCGATTCGGTATCTTATGAGTAAGAAGGATGCAAAGCCCCGTCTCATTCGTTGGATCTTGTTGCTCCAGGAGTTTGATGTAGAGATTCGAGACAAGAAGGGGTGCGAGAACGTGATAGCCGATCACCTTTCGAGATTGGAGCTCACAAAGGAGAACACCGTGGAGGATCGAGAGGTGAACGATGAATTCCCTGATGAGAAGCTCTTTGGCTTAGGAGACTTCCCTGTGTATAGAGTTGAGGGGAAGGCACCTTGGTTTGCAGATTATGCTAACTATTTAGCAAGTGGTGAGTTGCCCGTTGAGATAGACTCGGTACATCGGAAGGCATTTTTGAAGAAGGTTCGGGAGTTCATTTGGGATGACCCCTATTTGTTCAAAAGAGGGATCGATCACGTGTTGAGAAGGTGTGTGCCAGAGGAGGAGTGGAGTGATATCATAAGGCATTGTCACGCCTTGCCATGTGGAGGACATTTGGGTGGAGAGAAGACCGGAAGGAAAGTCCTGCAATCCGGGTTTTATTGGCCAACTTTGTTGAGAGATTGCATGGAATGGGTTAAGAGGTGTGAGAAGTGCCAACGATTCGGCTCCATTACTAAGAGGGACGAGATGCCTATGCACGTGTTCATGGAAGTCGAGATATTCGACGTATGGGGGATTGATTTCATGGGTCCATTTCCTCCTAGCAATGGATTCTTGTACATTCTCGTATGCGTTGATTATGTCTCGAAGTGGATTGAAGCTGTCCCAACTCGCGTGAATGATTCCCGTGTCGTCATCGAGTTCTTGAGGAAGAACATCTTTGCGAGATATGGAGTTCTAAGGGCTTTGGTAAGTGATGGGGGAAGCCATTTCGTGAACAAATGGATGGAAAAGCTGCTGTCAAAATACGAGGTAAGTCATCCAATCTCTACTGCTTATCATCCTCAATCTAACGGTCTTGCAGAGGTTTCTAACCGGCAAATCAAGGAGATCCTTGAGAAGACGGTGAGCATAAGTAGGAAAGATTGGGCGATGAAGTTGGATGATGCGCTTTGGGCATATAGGACAGCTTTCAAAACTCCTCTTGGTATGTCTCCATATCAATTGGTATTCGGAAAGGCATGTCACTTGCCCGTGGAGTTGGAGCACAAGGCATATTGGGCGATCAAAAAGCTTAATTTTGATAGTGCCTTGGTTGGTGAGAGGAGATTACTCCAACTTCATGAGTTGGAGGAGTTTCGAGACGTCGCCTACGAGAATGCCCGAATTTTCAAAGAGAAGACGAAGAAGTGGCATGATGCACGATTGAAGAAGAAGGAATTCAAGGTGGGTGATCAAGTCCTCGTATTCAATTCGAGAATGAAGCTGTTTGGTGGAAAGCTTAAGTCCAAGTGGAACGGGCCGTATATTGTGAAGGGAGTGCACAAGAGTGGATTCCTTGACGTTGAGACGGACGATGGACAGAAATTCATGGTGAACGGGCATCGAGTGAAGAAATTCTTTAACTTCTCTTATGAGAATAAGGGAGGTATTTTAGATTCTCAAGTCCCGTGAGCTCCTTTGAGCACGGTCCGGCATTAGGACCTTAAAACTAGCGCTTAATGGGAGGCAACCCATTTTTACTTGTTTTTTTTTGTGTTTTGTTTATTTTTAGTAGTTTGGGAATCGTAAGTGTTAACCTTGTTGGTTGAGAATTTTGATGTAGGCTTGCTTCGTGGAGTGAAATTCTGAGAGAGGGAGCTTAAGGAGGAAAGTCAGGAAGTTGAGCACGTTTCGAATAGGAAAGCATTCAATTCTTGAAGTTAGAGGTAACCGAACCCCAAACGTCGACCTCTTTGCGAAGTCGAAGTTTGGGGGGGTGATGTTTCTTTTCGTTCATTAGTCTGCATTGGTAGAAGTCGAGTTCATACGAATTTTGTGTACTTACTCTTACGTACTCATTCGTTTCAAACTTTGTTATCGCATAGCAAGAACAAAGTTTGGGGGGGTGTGTATTCGTACTTCGGGTTCGTACACAAAATTCTATGAAAAATTGGTCAACTTTTTCGAAAACATCAATGCTTGAGGGTCGTTGAGTCGAATTGAGTGAGAGTGCTAAGTTCGACTTGAAGTGGATTGGTGATTTGCACGTATGGAAGAGACCCCAACTCCTCGGTCGAATGAGCGACCTGGCTTAAATCGAGGAGTTCTCAGGTTAGTTCGTGTTTTGGGTTGAATGTGATAAGTTGTCGAGCTTGGTTCGGATGGAAATTTCGAGTGTTGAACATAAAAAAATGACCTTGAAATTTTGTCGCGCTCGAGCAGCTCGAGCGCCACCGCTCGAGCGTATTGCTCGAGCGCAAAAATCTTACAGAACCATTCTCGCGCTCGAGCAGCTCGAGCGCCATCGCTCGAGCGAATCGCTCGAGCGCCCAAATCTTACAGAGTGTTTTACCCGCTCGAGCGAATTGCTCGAGCGCGACCGCTCGAGCGTATCGCTCGAGCGGGTCGCGGGTTGACCCATCGGACTTCCCCCTCTATAAATATCTCCCCCACACATTTACACACACTTTCACACACTATTTGGGGCGATTTGGGGGCGATTTCAGCGACTTCTCACGAATTTGCACAAGTTCTCAAAGTTTTTGCTCGAATTTCTTCACAATCCTCTTTAAATCTTCAATCAAGGTATGTAATCTCTATCCCTTGCCGATTAATTCGTAGTTTAAGGTTGAATTAGGCATTAGTTGATGCATATGAACTAGGGTTCATGAGTTAGTCGAAATTTTTGGGGATTTTTGCGAAACTGGTTGATTCTTGATTCCTTGATTGATGAATGTTGATAATATGCTATGGGTTTGCTTGTTTTACTTTCAATTTTGGAATTGAATGAGTAGAGGAGGTGAATTTCTAGAGTGAGAAGTAGGAATTTGAGAAAAGGAAATGGGTTTTGCATATTGAGAAGAATTTTTTGTGAATTGAGATGGTATTGAGCATGAATGAGTATGAGTTGAGTCTTGAGCATGTAAATTACTTAACTTGGGTAATGTTACTTCATGATAGACTTAAATGTGGGGAATTTTGGGTTGAAATGGAGAATTAAGTGTTGAAGGCTTGAGAACTTTGAACGAAAAACATGGTTTAATTGTGTGAATTGCTTTGAACTTGATTGAATGCTTTGAAATGAATATTGCTTTGAGCTTGAGAAGAGCATGAATAGTGAGTTGAATCGAATTGAGATGCATTACTTGGAATTGCTTGAGTTTGAATGTATGTTGAACTGTTGTGAACTTCAAGAATGTTGCTTAAATCCTTGCTATTTCATGATTAGGTGCAATGGCTCCTAAACACAAACTCCTGAGCGACGAAGAAGTGAGAGTGCTCACGGAACAGCTTAGACAGAAGAACTTGTTGCCCGCGAGATGGGGAGGGTTAGATTATCACGATGACTGGAAGTATGTGGCTTACAGATGGAGCCTCATAACCGGGAAAGTTGAGAAAACCCGGAGACCAGTAGTGAGCTTCATGAAGGACCTGGGGATTGAAGAGGAAATACGAAGAATATTCACCAGGAACAACATGGCTGAGTTCTTCGACATGCTGCTGCACATGGAGACTAACGGCGATCTGGTGGAGCAATTTCTGGCCACAGTAGAAAAGACGCGCACCGACACCTTCAAATTCAAGTACCAGAACGAGTGGCAATACCACGAGGTGGGGGTTGTCAACCTCGCATTCGGGCTCCCAGCCCTATCTCGTCCCAACCGTGAGAACAAGGCGTACAACGCTAACGCGTTTTGGAAGGAAATAACGGGCGGCTTGGTTGGGGACTACAAGGGGCAGCATGCGAGGGCGTCGGCTATCCGGAACCCGGTGATCAGATATCTGGAGAGGATATTGGGGAACACAATCTATGCCTGATCTGAGACGGGGACGGTGACGAGCAAGCAGCTCTACGGAATCTGGTGCCTTTTGCATAAAAAGGACCATGACTTTGGAAGGGACTTCCTAGAGCACCACTTCGAGGCTCCGTTCAAGCTTGGAACGAGAACCTCGAAGTTCCGAGGAGGAGGGCTGATTTCAGTGTTGATGAAGCACCTCGGATTTGAGCCGTGCTCGGGGCCTTGCAAGGGCATGGATTTGGGATTCGAGCAGATGAACAACACTTGGATGTTTGAGCACTGGTTGGGCAAATACTGCATCCGATACAATGATGATGGCTTGTTCCCGTTGCCAAACAAAAAGCTCGTGACGCTGGTGGGGATGAAGAAGGAGAACGTCGGGATGAACGGAGAGCAGCACCTCGCTATAGGTGCTAAGTACACATCAGAGATAGATGGCAAAGGACTCCGGGACGTTAGGCCGGTCAAGAGGAGCCGAGGAGAAGGCACGAGTGGTGCCGGATAGAGTGGAGCAGCTGAGCTACAAGAGGAGGAAGAAGCTGAGTACGAGGAAGGAGGAAACATGGCTGAGGAGGAAGAAGCTGATGTGAGTGAAGGAGGTCTGGGACCTCAACAGATGGAGTTCGGGATGCCTGATGCACCGACTCCAGAGCAGTGGTACCCAAACCAGATGGAGTGGTACGGAATGCGAACTGACATTCAGGGCCTGAGGGCAGATGTCACGGAGCTTCGCACCACTCAAAATCAGTGGTACACGGAGGCTTCTAGCATGAGAGGGGAGTTTCAAGAAGTTCGATCGGAGGTTTCAGATTTGAAACGCTGGATGGAGGCACTCTTTGTCTCCCACTTAGGACCCGATCACCCTAGCTACCGGCCACCACCACCTCCAGATGCTTGAGAAGACTTGGGATGCCCCCAACTTTCTTTTCCTTTTTCTTTCCTTTTCTTTTTCTTTTCTTTTTCTTTTCTTTTCTTATTTATTTCTGTTCCTGAGTATGAATTGTAGTGCTTGCTTGGAGTGTTTGTTTTGGGGATTGTATTGGAAGTCTTTTAACTGTTAAGGGACTTGTTTCGACTTGCTTTGATTGATGATTTCATGCTTATTAACTCTTCTAGACTGCTTATTTAGTGATTCTTGAGTATGACTTAGTGAGGAGAGTTGAGTTGTGAAAGTGAGTTGAAAATTCCTTTGTGTAAGTATGTGAGTTTGAGCCGATTAGGGAGAGAACCCGTATGCTTATGAGTTTTCTTTTGAGTGCTTGTGTGAGGAGAGTGAGAATTCACTAGGACTAGCTTGGATGTGAAAGCCGTGAGAGTTGAGCCTTACGAGATTTAAATGCATGATTTAATCTCTTCGTTTGTGAGTGGATCATCACCTTAGAGGATGCTAGAACTTGCATGTGCTCTTGCTTCTAGATTGTGTCTAGTTTGATATGCCGAATAGGATCTTAGGCCATTTTTTATTTGAATAAGTCACTTAGCCAAAATTGTCCTTACCAATGACATTGATCCCTTGTTAGCCCCGTTGAGCCTAAAGCCTATTTTATTTGCTAGCACATATGAACACTATTCCAATTCCTAAGCCTTTTTGTCCCAATTTGAGTGGAGAATAGGAAAGTGTGAATATGAAGGGAGTGAATTGAGTTGAAAAAAGGAGAAGGTTGTTTGTTGAGTGAATATGAGAAAAAAAGGTGTGATGAAGTTTTGAGATGTGGGAAAAAGAACAAAAAAAAAATTTGAGAATGAGCAAAGGAAAAAATGAGCTCATGTGTTTGTGCGAAAAAGAAAAAAAAATGATGAAGTGTTTGAAAAAGTGAAAAAGTGAGAAAGAAAAAAATTGAAGTGTTGAGAGAATTGAAAGCGAAAGTGTAGTGATTGAATATGTTTGAAGTAGATCGTTCTTAATCTCGAAGTACCGAAGTTTTGAATTTCTATTCTCCATTCACTTGAGTCACTTTACCATATTGTTATCCCACCTGTCCAAAGAGCCTACATTACAACCTTTTGAAAGTCCTTTTTGATTCGGCATTGATTTCTAGAGTATGGTCGAAGTTGAGAGCATTTACAAGCCTATGGCTGCCAATTTGTGTGATTGATTGATTGAGTGAGTCCCTTTATCATTGTTATACACTTGTGAGGGAGTTAAACACATCGTTGAGTGCACATCCATGCTTGATCTTGGTGTTTCTCATTATTGTTGCATGAATACGATAAAAGGAATTGAGTGAGTATACGGGTGATTGACTTTTGAAGCTTGAATTCATTAGCTTGCATGATTGATTTTTCCTACTCATTCCTAACAATTTCACTTGACTTATTATTTCATTGCTTGGGGACAAGCAATATGGTAAGTTTGGGGGGGTTGATTAGGCGTGAAATTGTCATGATTCGTAGCTAGAAACGCCCTAGTTTTGGTCGAGTTTATAGAGTATTTAGAGTCAATTGAGCGTTATTTCTATACATTGATAAATTTGTCTCTTTGATGCTCATAGGTGAATAGAGGACGAAAAACGGAGTTCGTAGGACTTTGAATCGACTCAAACGGATGCCCGGATGAGAAGATATTGAAGAAATACGATCGGTATTAGTGCGGACGAGGAAAAGTATCACTTGGGAGAAGCTTTGAAGTCACTCGAGCGCCTTACTCGAGCGCCACCGCTCGAGCGCCTTACTCGAGCGCGCAAACGTACAGAACAATTCTTGCGCTCGAGCAGCTCGAGCGCCACCGCTCGAGCGAATCGCTCGAGCGTCCAAAACATACAGAGTCATTTCAGCGCTCGAGCAGCTCGAGCGCGACCGCTCGAGCGAATGCATCATTCGAGCTACACTGCTCGAGCGGGACCGCTCGAGCGTTTTGCTCGAGCGCCCATATACTTTTGCCTCCGGATTCATATTTTCGGCCCATTAACTCCCGTTTCGACCTGTGCCTATATATATCTCGTCCAAACACGTTTTGAAGGATCCCCAACTTTTAGACATCACGTTTCATAGAGTTTTTAGAGCGAGGAGGAAGAGAAGAGACGAGCGAGCTATAGATTTACGGTTTTGAGGTTTTTGCTTACGAATTTACTTTACGATTTCACGTTTTAGCTTCGATTCTTAATAACTTTTGTTCTTAAATACGTTGAGACCTAGTTTTTGTTAATTAATTTCAGTTTAATCTTTTACATATTAAAACCTCAGTTTATGTTCGTTCTTTTCTTCGTTTTCGTTATCATGTTCATGTTCGTCACTTGTTTAATTTCTATTGTTTACGTTCAAACTATGTCTAGCTAAAACCCTTGCATGCTTAGGGTAGGATGAACTCGTAGAAGTAGGTTGTGGGTATGTAATTAGAATAACTTGTGACGTTAGGTTTTAATTCTCTTAATTAATGAATTCTTAAAATTAATCTAGATTTCACTCTTGAGTTTCGTTCGAAAGGTGTTAGAGAGAGGACGACCGTATCACTCTTTAACAACGAGTAGACTTAACGAGAGGGTTTAGGAAAGGTTAATTCATATACCGGTTTAGCGAAGGAGGACGACCGCATCACCTTAGTTAAATTAGGGTCTCATTAATTAAGCGCTATCTATTAACTTGTTAGTGGATTAGTGAAGTCGAGTGTTAGGGTAAAGTATTTGGGTTTAGAATCTTGAGCTTTCACCTTGCATTATTAGACTTAGGTTAATTCTCGTTTGTCACAGTTATTTTGATTATGTACCTGCTCCGTTAGTATACGTAGGGATTCCTATCCTAAGCATCACCATCTCTTATTTGAATCCAACCCTTAGTTAATTCGTCTGCTTTAGTATTTTAGTTTAGTTAGTTTATTTTAGTTTTAATTAATCTTTTTAAAAACCCAAAAACAAAACACTCATATTAACTACGACGCGTAGATCTTCAGGGATCTATTCGCATATACACTATCCCGTGGGTACGATATACTTGGTCGTTATACTTGCCAATACTATAGTGAACCCGTTCGCTTGCGGGTGAGCGATTAGTAGAAGTTAGTAAAATCGCTTCAAGTCACATACCCCTCCAAGGCGAACAAGCACATAGAGCCTAGAAGGTTCATCCACCCAATTGGAGTAATTTGGGTGATGGCCAAGTTGGTCGCCTCCAGGAATCGACCAACAACGGGTGGAAGAGGCAGCTTTAGTCCGGCAATCAAGGTGTGAAGGTTGATCGCCGTGCATCCGGGGGGTGGGCGATCAGCTCTTTCCTTTCTCCGGGGGGCCCACAGGTGAATATCGTATGGGATTTTGTAGTCCTTCCGGATAGAGTCCAGTTCATCTTCGCGAACAACACTTTTTATCTTGCTCGCCTGGTACCCAGTTTTCACCTTATCCATTATTTCTCTCTGGGGACGGGGAAAGCTGTTCGCATACCTTTCAGCATATGTTTGCCATTCGAATAGTCGAGCGACCCCAGCTGGGATCTCATTTTCCCGCATCTTTGGGGATGGAAAGTTAATACTCTCCAGGAACTCGCGAGTGAGATCGTTAAGATCTGGATCTCCAGATTCGGCAGAAGACGAAGAACTATCGTCCAAATTGTTGTTCGCCACAACTGTTAATTCTCTCCCAGATGGGCCCGCACCAGTGTTTTCCACAGAGCGAACAACTGAGTCCATGTGAGTGTTCGACGCTGAGGAAACCTCAAATGGTTCCAGATCGCGAGCAACAATGGGAAAAAGGGGATCTAGGGTCTCCTCAGTTTTATTGCTCGAGTGCGAAGACATAGAAGAGGAAGAAAAATCCAAGCGGCGGTAGAAAGAGTTGCAGACGGCGGCGCTATCCCGGAGAAGACGGTGGCGCTTGGGTCCACACGGCGGCAGAAAGGATTTTCGAGAGAAAAAGATAGAGAGAAAAAAGAGTAACTACCTGGGAATTGAAGTTTGAAACCAAAAGCGGAAAGGCGGACGTCGGAAAGCTTGGTATCGCCGGAGGGAGGAGGAAGTCGCTGGAGCACTGTAGTAGGAGAAGAAGAAGTGGGAAAAATTTCAGTTTTCCCACTACTTATACCCCAAATAAAAACGGGGTCCCAGACGTAATTTCCCAAAAGCCCCGGGGCCAAATTGAGAGAAAATGGGGTAATTTCCAAACAAGTTCAAAAATTTAGGGACCTATATGTAATAATAGGGGCGCGTGGCCTCGGGATTGCTCGCGCGTGGGCGGCGCACAGCCATGCCGCCCACGTCATCTTCGTACAACCCCCAGACCTTGGGGAGACGAAACGACAGACCATATGTTGCTCCCCAAACCAATGATGTTCGCCCCAACCCTCATCATTTTGATATCCTAACTATAGTTGCTCGCCACAAAGTTGCTCGTCTGGGGCAACATATAGCCAGGATAGGGGGCAATTGTTGATAGGCGAACATAAGTCAATAAATGGCGAACAAGGATTAAAGCTACATCAAGGATTATGAAGAGCCAACCTCAAATCAAGGGTGATCAACAAAGAAAATCAAGTTGGGGTGCATCTACCAATTTTAGAGGTGAATAAGTGAATAAAGTGACGAACAACTCCCCGATGAACAACTAATGGGCGAACAGGTATTTAGATCCGAGACCAAAGATGAGCCAATCGTGAAGTCACCAATGACGAGCAACTTGGTCAAAATATGATACAACAATCAGCCAAAGAGGTATGCACATGAACAAAGGACAAAGATCCCAAAGCCAAGCTGAACGAAGCCATAAGGCGAACAACTTCCAAAGTACAACCTCAAGAGGCGAACAACTTTCAGTTGAAGGGTCATCAAGATCAGTCAAGCCGACCTAGGCGAACAACAATGAGTCCGAGATAAGGCCCAAAAGAAGACTTTGTAACTAAGATTCAGCTTAGATAAGGTCAAACTAAGGTCAAAGGACACATGTCAGGCATGCAAGCTAGGGAGACCAAGAGTCAGTAGCACCTCATGCTTGCTAGCCTCTATAAATAGTTGTTCTCCAGCTTATTTATATAATTTTCGAATTTCAGACAAAAATACACACAAACACACCCAAACTTACACATACACGAAATAAGTCCAATTTCGACTACCGAATTTACAAATTCGATAAATTCATACCCCAATTTACCATTTACGGTGGTAATCAATCACACGTTATTGATTGGTGACGTAAAAACGGATTAAAACAGCCACTAATCCTCACAATTAGATTCGTTCACCAACACCATTTGCCTTATTAATAATTACCATTAAATTTAATATATGTCAAATATACCATTTGAATTTCTTTATTTCATTAGTGAGATTAAATGTAATCCAAAGCATAAATAATGCAAATAATTTTGTGGCATAAATAACGGAATTTAATCATAATATATTGACTTCTTTATATCATTATTATATATATATATATATATACACACAATTATATATGGAATGATTTATATTATGAAAATATAGATTATTCATAAGTATAATTTTAATTACTATATTCATAAAGATATGCAACGTTTTGTGTCATTTAAATTACTAAACTAATTATTAAGATTAACAAAAATAGGGAGATGGTGGATTTCTGAAATATAATATAACCTAAATATGAGAGATATTAAACAGTAATATGGTATTACATATAATTATCAATAGATAGCCACAAAAATTCAACAACTAAGTATTAACCAATAAAATCTCAACAAAACTCGAAGATCACATAAAATTACATAGATCACAACTATGACGATATTGTGCAATAAGTTCGCATAACTTGCGAAGATCACAACAACTACACACACAATAATGAAAATATGGAATAATTTCGTAGATGAAAAAAACAGTTTCAATCAATAATTACTAAAATTAACAAATCCCAATTAATGAATCAACTTAACAATCTCAATTTTACAATTACTCCTAATTGAGCGTAAATGTCCTACACTCAGACACTTAATAATCCAAAATTATAACTTCCCCATAATTATCGCACAACATTTAAAAATTTATGACAAAGTCAACCAACTCTATATATTAATAAGGTGCCATAAATTACCTCACCTCTACCGAATTATGTATTGTATTCGGGAGCTCGTAAAATCGGAAAAAAGAGAGAACCATTATTCTCAAGCAAACGATCAATCGATCGGATATGTATATTGAAGAAAACTCATAAAAATAGCACAACACTGATGCGTTGAAGGAACTATCAACGATGTTGATACAATTCAAAGAACGTGCACGGAAATACGGCCTAAAGTTATTGATTTGTAGATAATCAAATTTCATTTTGGCATTATACAAAAAAAAAATACCGAAAATTCTCAATCACAACAACGAACTCGCGTGTTTGATTACATAATATGGATTTCGTTTTTATTACGATTGTGGAGCATATAAAATAAAGTAAACGAAGAACAGTGTGGATAGAACAATGTTTTATTGATGAATAAATTAAAGGATTACAGTTATCCGGCAGTCGATCCGGTACATTACAACAATTACTCTAAGAAAATTACAATTACAAAATCATGCCAATAAAGATGAAAAAAATAGTATAAAAAATGGTGAATAAAAAATTCAGCCGCATTCCCGATCCAAATAAACAATCAACCCACGATAAGCAGGAAGTTGTAGAAGAATCACCTGCAAACAAAACACAACGATCATAAGGCGAGGATAGGACGATGCTCGGAACATATAATTGGAACAATGCTTCGAACAAATGAGAATCTATAGGAGAAATAATAGTGAGGACAATACTTGGAACAAATTACAATCTATAGAAGAAAATAATAGTGAGGTGGTGATTGGAATAAAAGAGAATTTATAGAAGAAGTTGATCGAAACGGACGGACGAGATCAAAACACAAAAATAAGAAACGGTCGAGATCAAAATAGGAGGCAACTATCAAGGGGAATAGAGAAAGCAAGGTATATATGGAGAAAAACAAAGGATGCCACATAGGCAAAACTTGTTTTGTCTATATTAAAGTATAGATAGATGTTAATAGGGGTAGTAGGACACATATTAAAAAAGTTGCCCCGCCTTTCCTTTATGAAATAAGGCCGTTAGACTTTCAGAAGGTATGCCAATGCTTTCCCCCCCCCCTATCCGGATTTGGCCTCCTAATAAATTAGGACTGAAACCAATACCGCCCAAGAGCCACCTCCCTGGACTATGTAATGTACTTTATCCGTTGGGTGACGGGCGGACATTTTACCAGAGGTTTCTAATCTACCCTTGTGTGATTCCTGTTGAATTATATATTCTGGGGCGGGTGCAGGTCGGTATATCAATACCGATTCGATCCGAGCTCTCTTATTGAATTGCATGGCTCGAACGGTACGATCCCTCCGTCACCCCAGAATGAAGGGGGTGATCTCGTAGTTCTTGGTCTGTGAAGATGCATTGTTAGATGCTCCATTTTCTTTTTTTCCATTGAGGCCGAACCTAAACCTGTGCGAGAGAGAGAAAATCCGAACCATGTTCATATGGAGTATGTTTTATATGAAAATGGTTCATGATAAGCTTATCATAAAATTATTTTAAATTATCAAATATTTGACCAAAAGTATCAAAAAGTTCTTCAGGGGTATCATTAAATTGGGTTCAAGAAAAATTGCAACAATAACAATATAATATTATTGACCCAAGTTAATAATATTTTTAGTGAAATTATTGATACTTTAAAACTATTTCATGATAGGTTTATTATAAACCATTTACCTATAATATTTTGCCTTTCATTTGTATAATTTGTTTCCCATATTGAACTTAATTTGTTGCCCAAAAAAAACCCAAAACAGCACATCAATTAGGTGAATTATTAGCACGGGAAAGAATAAATACTTTTATTGTACACTTATAATAATTTTTGTGTGTCCCCTAAATTCTCTCCAATTTTGCCTGATTTTTAGCACTTGATTTCTCCAATTTCAGCTGCAAACTTCAAAGAGTATATATATATATGTATGGCTTGCATTCACCGGAAGGAAAATAAGAAACCGCCGCCACGTCAGCTGCGCCACCACCTTCCACGGCAGCACTTTTCGTTGGAAAAACATGGGCCGGTGGACTCCTCTCTTCATCACCTGCCTCATTGTATATTCCCTTTCCTTAGCCGTTAATGCTGATCCTGAGGAAATTGGTAAGCTTAATGAAATAATTAAATCATACTACATTTTCTTGCTATATACTGCATTTTTAATTATATTCTCTTGATTTGAAAAGCCTTTTTCTTGAGGAGTAAAAATCAATTCCAGTTTAAAGCCTCATCAAAATTAATTGTGTAAATTTATGTTACCGTATGGTTCTGGATTTTGACGTTTTCGTCTATATTTTGTCTGCATTTAAATTCTTAATTAATAGTGTTAGATAATAGTATCATTCGTTAGAAAAAAAGAGTTACCCTATTTTATTATAGGTTTCTACTTAATATAATCCTATATGTCTAGTTCTTTTCCCTCAATTTTAAAGGATCTATTTAATATTCTCAATAATTTAATTTTTACTTCTTGTCTTTTTCATTATGCACAGTGAGAGCGGTTTACAACTAATATTATTTAGTAGAACAAATAATATTCTTTAATTAAATAATTAATACTCTTCAGTTAGTGAAAACAAGTTTCACCTTCAAACTTGTTCACGCTATATTTGCCTACAAATATATTGTCCCTCTCCTTAATTTTCTCACTTACAAGTCAAATTGTGTAAGAGAATCATGTTGGTGAAACATGTAGCTTATGAAGTTGAGCATACATATATATATAAAGAAAGAAAAAGTATAGAGTGAAACTGGTTATACATGAACTGTTGAATAATATTAGTTGTTTTCACTAAAAAATATTAGTTGTTTTCAATAAAGGGTATTAGTTGTCTTCACTAAGCAGTTTTAGTTTGTTTTCAATAAACAACTAAGACTCTTTATAGAAGACACTTAATACCCTTAATATTTTTCAATAATTCATGTATGAACCAATCTATGCATACTTCACAAGTTTGTGGTATGATTAATTACAGAAAATGAATCAACGTTCACATACGAAATGGGATCCGAGAAGGGACCTGAGAATTGGGCAAAACTGAATTCAAGCTGGTCAGCATGTGGGAATGGAACACTTCAATCTCCAATAGATCTTCATAGCGATAGAGTGGTGGTGACTTCAACATTGGGAGATCTGATGGGACGCTATAAACCAGCCCATGCTATAATTAAAAATAGAGGCCATGATATCTCTGTAAGCAACTACTCCCTCTATCCACAAAAAATAATTTTAGTTGTCTTATCTGTTCGTCTAAAAAAGTAGTCATGTTTCCTACAATATAAATAATAAATTTTATCTATTTTAAAATAATTTATTTTGTACTTGATTTGAAATATTCTTATTTTTTGTATATTATATCTACTTTAATCTTAATAACCGTGAGAAAAACAACAAACTATTTTTTTGTGGACGAAGGGAGTAGAATAAGTTACAATCATTCCACTTTTGTGTTTCGTCTTGTGTTATTTTGGCCAGGTGGCGTGGGAGGGAGACGCAGGAGGTGTTCTAATAAACGGCACGGAATACATGCTAAAGAAATGCCATTGGCACACTCCTTCGGAACACACCGTGAATGGAACAAGGTTTAATTTTTTTGTCCTTTAATTTTGGTTGATTTCTGTTTTCGTCCTATTAATTTTGGACTTTTGAATTGTGTCCTATAACTTAAAAAATTTGTATTTTTTGTTATGTCTTCTGCTATCAAGGGTGGACCTTTTAGTTGGTTGCGTTGGGCCGTAACCCACCCTGCTTTGGCAATTTTTTTTGTATAAAAAAGAAAAAAAAAAAAGCAAATGTAGCCAACTCCGGATTCAAACCTATGACCTCACAAGAAGAAATCCAAGCCTTAAACACTGAAAAAACTGTTGGAGTTACCAACAAATATAACAACTTAATTGTTTTAATTTGTAAAATAAAATATATAATGATTTATATTAGACTTTCAGTGCACCTTATTTTTTATTTCTAGCTTTGCCCTTGCCTGCTATACCACCATGTAACTCTTCCGAAAAAGTTACCTGGTGTAGCAAGGAACAGGACGGAAAACACAATATTCGTAAAATTACAGGACGAAATTCAAAATTTCAAAATTAACAGTACGAAAACAAAAGTTAAAGGACAAAAAGTGTGTTTTCCCTACTTATAATGTCTTACTATATGTAATTTGAGGACATTTTTTTGCATGCAGATACGACATGGAGTTGCATATGGTTCATGACAATTCTCTAGGGCATTTTTCCGTGATTGGAATCATGTACGAACTAGGACCTCCCGATACTTTCCTTGATAAGGTAAGTTCAATTCTAAACCCATATTAATTAATGTAGGATCATAGGCGGCCTGGGTTGGTGCACCTGGTGCCGTCGCACAAGGGCCCCGATATTTTTCTTGTACATATTAATATATAATCACCATATATAAATATATATTGCATTCTATTTTATTATTTTTGGTTAGTATGTTGGTGATTTAAGTATGTTCCTATTAAACTTTCTTGTCTTCCTTTTAAAATTAAATTGTGTTAGTACCTTAATTTCTTAATAATGTGTATAGTAATTTATTTTATTTTTCTATATGTGAAACTATTTTTTAATTGTTTAAGTTTGAAAATATATAGTTCTACTATAACATGACATATTTTATTATTATATATCTTTTTTTCGTAACTACTTTTTCCTTTTTTTTATCTTAATTATTTGTACAATTTCAGTATATAATTATATTTTTTTAAAAATAATTTTTAGTAGGCAATTTACTTAATTTTCTCTAATTATAGAAATATCTCTTTTATTGTTTGAGTTATACTATAATATAGCATATTTTATTTTTATACATCTTATTTATTTGATTAATAAATAATGAAATTGTCTTTATATTAATAATTACAATATTTTTTATTTATTGAATCCATATGAAGTACTTAAATTATTTTCGAATAGGGCCCCTAAAATCACTGGACCGGCTCTCAAGGGCGGATCTTAGTGTGGGTTAGGTTGGACTGTAGCCCACCCTGATTTTTCGAAATTATTTACTATATATACATTTATGTTTAAAACTTCTTTGTTTTGTCCTAGCGTCCAAGTGGGTTTTGGAGGGGAGGAAATGTCATTCCACCCGTAACAACTAACGATCAAACCCTACATGCTGCAAATTATTTTATTCTTTTCAATATATTTTGTTTTTTCAATAATTACTATTATTTTAATTAATACTTTTAGTAAATTGTTGTTCACATTAATAGTTGCCGTGAAATCGTTCATATAATACTTTATCTTGTAATTAAAATTTAGTTTTAAAATATTTTGAAATATTTGTTAGCATTTTCAAGATTATATTTATTTAACAGTACTTGTTAGTATAAATTATACTATAATGTTTTAGTAATACCTAATATATTTTAATATTTTTTAAGTCATTTATTATGCCAACAATAACATATTTGAAAGTTGAAATTTAGATGGATATTGGGATTTCAATCCATAGATAGAAAACAACTTCGACTCTCTTTAGAATTTTATTCTGCCCCCCCTAAAATCAACAAATAATGAGAATAAAAATAAAAATACCTATTACCAATTAACTAAACTCCCATAAAAAATAAAAATAAAAACGGACTAATAAACCTTCAATTTTATACCTTTTAAAAAAATATATTGTATTAATTCTTGACTTTCAGCCCGTCCTGGATTTTGATCTTGGCTCCGCCCTTGCCGGCTCTGTGTAGGATATATTCACCAACTGACCATGTTCACATGCAGCTTTTGCACAAGTTGAAAAACGTTAGCCGTGAAGGAGTGGATGTGGGGCCGGTCGACCCGTGGGATATCAAGTTCGAGAGCAGAGAGTATTACAGGTACCTTGGCTCTCTCACGATCCCCCCATGCACGGAGGGCGTTGTCTGGACGATACTAAAGGAGGTGAGTCTTTTGTTCAAGCACTCCTTCTGTTCTGGTATCGTTTGCGAATTTTCTGAATTCGTGTAATAAATGCAGGTGAGAACAGTTTCAATGGAGCAAATGAGTGCACTCAGGGAAGCCGTTCATGATGTAAGTCAAAGAGGCACGAAACGAGTTGTTCATGAACTCGGCTAGTTTATATTGTTAAATGAGCCGAAGTTTTACTAATGAGTTCGGCTCGTTTACTCGATAGTTATATATTTTTTAATAATTTCATTAGGCTCGTTAGGCTCAGCTCGTTGAAATTTTCGAGCCAAGCGCGAGCATCAGGTACTCGGGCTCGCTTGGCTCGATAAGAGCTCTAAAAAAAATTCAAATCAAAGAGACTAGTACTTTAGTATTACTACTTTTTTTTTTAAGTTGTTTATGCTATATGTGGTTGATTTCTTATTGGAGAATTGATTTATTCCAATGTAGGGTTTTAGGGATAATGCAAGACCAACTCAGAAGTCTGATCGAGATGTATACATGTATCGTCCCAAGACTTAGCAACCTTGGGATTTTGGCTATCTGAATACTTCCACTTATGAACATTGCAAGAAATCACTGCTGCTTAGTAATATGTAAATTTTGAAACTTTAATTTTATCTGCGCTGCTAAATAAATTGTAAATTTTGAAGTTTTGACGGAATCAAATTTAATACAATTCTTTCTTATTATTTTGTCCAGGCTTTAATTCGAGACCGAGCTCAAATCAGGTACACTTGGTTTGACAACAGAAATTGCAATGAAAAAAGAAAAATGATAATAGTGAAAAATAATACTAATAGATATATGAACATTATTGACTTGTTTGGTTGAGAAGAAACGATTATCCCTACTATATAAGATGATTGATTTAATAAAAAAATGGATTAAGTGCAGGATAATACAATCTCGAACAACTTTTTACAAATTGGTACAAAGTAATTTAACAGATGCACAAAAATAAGTTGAACATAAGTATATATTTTTTTAACTCACTAGTACAAAAAATGACTTAGAAAGCGGTTATTTTTTAGCTTAAGAATCAACTATCTAAGCTAAGAAAGCGGTTTGGAAACCGCTGTGCAAAATAACCTCTTAGATAGCGGTTATAAACCGCTGTGTTCTAGGAAAACGGTTTTGAACCGCTATCCAAGTGAATTTCTTAGAAAGCGGTTTCGAACCGCTATCCAAGATCCTTACTTAGAAAGCGGTTTCGAACCGCTATCCAAGATCTTAACTTAGAAAGCGGTTCTTAACAGCTATCCAAGTGCAATACTTTTTTTTATTTAATTCACTAGGAAAGCGGTTCTTAACCGCTTTCTTTGCTTTATAATTTTTTTTTATATTTTCTATTTTATTTTAATAAACCTGTTTATATACAAATAAATATATTTATCCAACCATCAAATATTAATCCATACCATCAAATAAATATAATTAATTATACCAAAATATTCATAATAATATCATATCATCATAAATTAATATATAAGTTACATCCAAAAGTTATATAGTAATGTCTTACAAAAAGAAAATTACATTAAGAACCTATTGTATAAATACCCCATCCAATCCATTTTCCATTTGTCAATTCTAGCTTTGTTGTAAAAAGGGATCTGAGGATTATGCACAAACTGCAAATTACATTTAAAATTTAATTAATTAATACGAATATGTTATATCAATCAATAATAATTTAAATAAATCGATAAATCAACTTACTTCATCAGGTATAGTCGTCTGAGAAGTCAAGATTATATCTTCAATATAGCAACACACAAAATGTCCACAGTTATCGTCATCTTGCTGTCTCAGAACTTATTGATTAGTAATTATAATCACGTACTATATATACCTATGATTATTTTTAATTGAATTGAAAATTTTATAAAGTAAGTTTACCGAAATATTTTTCCACAACACTTTACTAATGGTTTTTGAGCTTTGACCTGGAAGACTACTCCGAAACATTCTCATTACACTATAAAAAATATTTAGAAAATAAAGCTCAGATTAGATATGCATACTTTTTAAAAGTAAAACAAATAATAATATGAGAATATTAAAAACTAACTTACCCGTCCATAAATGTCATGAGATTAGGACGATTTGTATTCACTCCACCGTGAGCTGGATCCATAAAATACACATTAAGTTCCTTCATGTCTATGACCACCAGCACCCAATGTTTACTACAATATTATATTAAGAATATTAAAAGATAATCATTTGTTTATATAAAAAAAATATTTTATGAAATATTAATTGTACTCACCCCACATTTGTCGGCCAGAAAATGAGATGATTTTTCCCAGTATATTTTAACATATGGTTAACAATATCCCTCATTAATGGTGTCCTCTTACCAAACATGCAATATCCTTCAGTAATTTTCCTTTGTTATGGTCTTTCTTCAATGAAGTCATCGTGACTATACCACTCCTGCGCTTCTCTCCAGAGCTACAAGAGGTGTGAGCATCAGTGTTATCCTGTCCCAAGTCATCATGATCTCCCTCATCTCTATCATCTCTATCATCTCCATCATCCCCATCATCTCTATCATAGGGAAAATAACCCCAATAATCTCCATCACCCCATAATCTCCATCGTCTCCATCATAGGGCGGTTGATCCATTATCCTGTGAAACAGAATAAAAAAATATTAAATAAATAAACAGAAACAACATTTAATAAAGCAGAAAAAACAACATTTAATAAAGTCGTGCATTTCTTTTTAGCACTGATTTTTCTTTTTCGTTTTTTGGTTGACTTTTCTTGTTCATGACCATGAATGTGAACGAGATCCGGATTGTTAAATTCATCCTCGTTTCTAAGATTTCTCTGGTATGGACGTGGATTTGCAAGATCATCAAAAGAGGGTACAAAATGTGTGAAGTTCTGAAAAGGAGCATCAATCATGTCAACATCTTCATCGACTTGGTCGTTGATCTGGTAACTATGTTTAAATTTGTTTGACAGAAGCACAATTGACCATTTCTTGTTCACTGGGTCGGGGACATAGAAAATTTGTTGAGCTTGACTGGTCATTATGTAATAGTCATCTCTGTATCCCACATTCTTCAAATCGACGCGTACAAACTCAGAACATTCAACTTGGACCCCATTTGGGATCCTCACCCAACTACAATCGAAGATTGGTTCCCTCTGTCCCAAACTTAATTGAGACTTACTGAAACTATCCATCTCCTTGTTCAATCAATATCTCCATAAATGACAATATAAAAACATTAATTTTACAATTATATTCCCTACACTAATATGCTTACCTCTCATATTTTTATTTTAAACATACTAATTCACATTCATCAAAATCACACAACTAAGCAAAATTACAAGTTGTGATCTTTAAAACCTATAAACCAGAGCATCAACAAAAGAATACATATGTCTTAGAATTTTTTTTTTTTAAATATATTTCTTTACATAACCGCTCTCCAAGTGGGTTTTTGGAGAGCGGTTTTTATAACAGCTATGCAAGAGCAGCTATGTAAGTTCGAATCTGTAGTAGTGACTGTACTATCTTGTAAATAGTGATCTGTGATTGTACCATTTTGTAAACGCCCCTAAAAAATTAATAATAATAATAATTACCATAATATTTATTTATTAATAAGTATTTTATGAACTAATGATGGTTAAATAAAGACAAAAAAAAAATAAAAAAAAAATATTCATATAATTAACATAAAATTAAGGAGACAATTTTATTCCACCAAAAATTTCGAGGAATAGATCTAACTCGACCATTCCGTATTTTTTATATATCAATTCACTATTTAAGGAATCAAATCTTCTAACATAACACTTATATTTCATTTCATTCCTTATTTTTTTAGATATCAATTCACTATTTAAGGAATCAAATCTTCTAACACAACACTATATTTCATTTCATTCTCAAAATTATTCTACTAAATAAAGCAAAGCATAATAATTGATGTAAATTCACAAGAGAGCAGCAAATTGGAGAGCGAAACGAGCAATAGTAGATTACAAAGAGAAAATCAACTACATGGCATTGGGTAAAGGAAGACAATAACTTGAGAATTTGCAAGGAGAATTTCCCGAAGATAGCAAAGAAGAGAACTGAGAAATTACAATAACAAACTACTACGCGACGTTTTCCTAGGCGATGAGGAACGGCAGGACAGTTAACATGAAGGATTCGTAAGTGAAAGTTGCTGAACCGGAGAATGCAGTATCCTTCTCCTTGAATTTTTCGGTCAGACCCTGCACAACCACATATCGATTGTTAAATGTATGGCCAAAATGAAATTTCGGATAATATAAAGGGAGAAACATTATGGATAACCTACCTTAACAGTGAGACAACACCTGCCAAGGAAGAAAAAATTGAAAAGATAAACAGATTAGTACATTTATCAAATTTGTAATACTGCTAGAAGAAAAAAGATTAATCATCATACTCTATGAAATTGTCGTATTCGATGGCCCTGTTTTTTCCACCACTTTTGTCAAACTTGGAAACCAGCAGATCAAGAACTACAGGCGATACCGAAAATCCAAGACTGAGGAGAGCATCTCTCAATTCATTCGTATCGATCTTGCCACTTCTGTCCCTATCAGATCTCTCGAATATTGACTAGATGAACAAGGAATTAGTCAGATACGAGGCAAATGACATATCTATAAAGACTTCTGAATGGAAGTAAGAATGGTGTTATAACTGACCCTCCAGCTTTGAAGACTGTAAAAGACTTGAGTAAATTCCTTTGGACCTGCAAGAATCAAGATATAAAAGCAAATCATAATGCTGCAATTTTAATCTATGAAAGAACAACAAATCAACACACAAACTTAATCCATGAAAGTATACCAACAGATACTATGTAAAAAGATCACAGTCACCCTTGATAATCAGCACAACACATCAAGTGTAAAATTTGGGTTGAATTTGAAAATCTAACTTCAACCATGTATGCCATGTGTCTATTTTTTTATGTAAATGAGGTACCATTTCATACAGATGATACACATTGATTTAACGCGTATATTATTAAATGAGGCTACTGTTTCTCTTTCCAATGAAATTATTGGCAGGGCCCAGTGCTTTGCTCGTGATGAGGGGGTGGGTGAAGGAAGGGGGCCCCTTCACAATGAATCCTCCTTTTAGAAGACCAGACATAGTGTAGTATCAATTCCATATGAAAATCCAGGAAAGTAAATGGCATCATCTGTTTATACATGGATTGATTTTCCCAAATTTTGCCTCAATTCAAATAAATACACAATTTATTATCCGTAATAAATTAATTTAACTGCGAGATTTTGGATTAGATTCATCTTTTACCAACTTTAAATGAGCAATAAACACTAACATAATCCGAAATTGAGACACAAAAAGTCATAATTCCAATTTTCAGCAGCCAGTGACCGATTTAGAATATAACAAACAAAAAACAATAACAGAGTAAAATGGTGAGCACATACCAATCTTTCTCGTGTTATTGTTGGTGAAAAGATACATGAGCAGATGAACAGTTCTGAGTCCAAAGCTCTGATTATACGACGAGAGCGCGCGCTGAAGCTCCTTATCATCAATAAAACCACTTCCGTCCTGATCGGCCACTTGAAAGCAAGCGATCACGTTCGGATCAGTACCAGGCGGAAAAGCCGAGGGCACAAGCGCGGCGAAGGGGCTTCCGTACGGAGCAGAAGGCGGCGGCGCTGGGTAGCCTCCGTAGGGCTGATTCGGCGCGCTGTGGCCGTGCGGAGCTGACGGCGCGCCGTGGCCGTGCGGAGCTGACGGCGCTCCGTGGCCGTGGGGAGCGGAAGGAGCGCCGTGGCCTTGGGGAGCGCCGTAGGGTTGGGCGACAGGAGCGTAAGGTGAAGGCTGGTTGGAAGGTTGTCCGCCCTGTGGCGGAGCGCCGTAGGGGGAGGAGGAGTAGGATTGAGAAGGCGGCGGTCCGCCGTAGGGGTAGCCGGAAGGGTTCTGGGGATAGTTTGACATAGTCGGAAAATTGAAACTGGAATGAGAATTGGGAGGAAGGATTTTTCTGTGGATTACGGAAATAAGTGCATTTATAGCGGAAGTCGGTGGGGATGCGAATTTGGGGCTAAGATACGACGATATTTCTATTTTGCCATCTACTTATATACTGCTATAGTTTGCTTTTAATGTCTTTCTTTCTTTTTTAAAGACTTAATTGCACTTATTAAATTGCTAATAACTAAATTTTTTAATCTATTATCTATGCATTAAAACCTCAATAATATTTGGTTGTAATTTAAATCAATAAAAAAATTACTATCCGAAAATGTTGTTTCACCTAATTAACGATGATCAATTAATTATAATAATATATTTAAATTGGTTGAAATGATAATACATAAATAATTATATTTTCAAGGATATTGAAATTGGTCTTTTGGTTAGAATTGGTAACAACTTTATATTGAGGTTTTGTTTAAAACGATCCAAAATTTTAAATTAAGTTATAAATTTGAATAAATTGTAATTTTATTTACAATTAATCATTTTTAAATACTAATGCATATTGTTATATTTTCCATCTTTTAAATAATGCACAAAAACTATACAATGTTATAAAATTTAAATATCAATTATTTTTAACTAAAAATATCAAATAATAAATCAAGTGTATCAAAAATATGTAAAACCTTATCTTAAAATAAATAATGTCCATAAATTAATATTTCAAAATAAATAGGAATTAAAATGTGAACTGAATTATCAATTTTTTGTTGTTGTCCGCACCTACCCGAATCCACACAACACAAGCCAAATAACTAAAAGCACTGGAGCTATGTTGTACAAGTACGGGAGTGATACAATACGAATTTGGGAATACACATTTAAATGATAGTGTGTGATTTGTTAAAAATAAATCTATTTATTTATATTTTATTATATATAACACCTAAAAATATATATATAATTTTTACACACAAAAATTTAAGCATATTAAATAATTAATATAATTAAGTAACAAAATATCAAATCAAGTTCAAATAGACAGATACATACATCATAATAGTGAATCAATCTAAAACGAGCATTACATTATCAATTTTAATTGTATTACATAATAAAAGATTTAATTAAAATAATATATGTAATGTTTAACAAAAAGAATTCGTGAGGCGAATTAGAAAATTCTTTAGTTAGTTTCGTTAAACGGCAACCAAATTCACGTAGAAAATCAAATTCGCGGAATCCAACCTGCTTCTTATAGCAAACTTTCATATGCATCAAGTGCACGATATACTCACTACACTGGAAAGTAAGATTAGATTACACTAAAAAATTTACACTGAAAAAAAAAAGTTTTGTCCGCGTCTCATAGCATTGGAGTTGTTCAACTGCAAATGGGAAAGGTTGTAATTTGAAGTCGGCCAAGGGTTATATAAGTAAATTAACCAAGATATCTTAAACGCATAATCGTTGGCGACGCGTAAAATCCACGTGGCCCATTTGCAAAAGCTGCAGGTCAAGGAAAAATGGTATTGACTTTTACTGTCCATTATCCCATAACTATCTTAATTTATAAAGGTATCAGTTATAATTCAATACAAATATCTTAATAAAAAAGAAGAAGTTCTAATTCGATACTCTCAATTTGGCAAGTTGCAAAATTTGCTAATGACTAAAATTGACCAAGACTTTATAGTGAGCCAAAAACCGAGTATTTCGGATCTTACCGTTTTTGAATTGATAATTATTTATTGAAGTCTGACAAATCTGGATTAATATAAATATTTCATTTTTGTAATATAATTTGAAAATACAATCCATGGAGTACAAATTAAGATAAATATTTAGGGAAAAAAATTAAAAATACAAATTATCATTGTGTGTGTATAATTTTATTTCTTAAAAAGTTATTATTTATACTATTTAAAATATTAAATTTAAGCGGTTTTAATATTTTTATTAAAGAACATTAGTTAAAAGTATTAATATTTTCTTAAAGGGTAGGTAGTATTAATTGTATCTAGTTCACCCAAGATTAACTCTAATAATAGATTGTGAATAGAGTGAAATTGGTTTATATATGAATCACTGAAGGGTATTAGTTGTTTCCATTGAAAAGTATTAGTTGTTTTTACTAAAGAATATTATTGGTTTACACTGAAGAGTTTTAGTTCATTTTCACTGAACAACTAAGACTCTTTAGTGTAAATCAGTAATACTCTTAAGTAAATATAACTAACACTCTTCAATGAAAACAACTAATACCCTATAGTGATTCATG
This sequence comes from Ballota nigra, assembly GCA_947034835.1. Classification (NCBI taxonomy): domain Eukaryota; kingdom Viridiplantae; phylum Streptophyta; class Magnoliopsida; order Lamiales; family Lamiaceae; genus Ballota; species Ballota nigra. The sequence goes on along the minus strand of OX344726.1, from coordinate 3,830,540 downwards.
TATAAACCAATTTCACTCCATACATTTGTCCTAATAATATAATCAAACAACTACCCCATAAATGTAACTATCTCCGTTTCTATATACTGGCACAGTTTACCGTTTATTCACATACAAAAATCTCTAAACTACATTTCATTCCACTGATAACTACACACAATTTTTTTTCTTTGTTTCACTCACTTAAATTGAACTATACACCCTAATAAAAAAATTAAAAAAAACAAAAAAAAAAAACTATTGTATCCATTTAAATAATGCAAATCAACTCTTATAATAAATTCACTGAAAAGTCAATGGTGTAAAGTGTATAAGGAGGAAGTTAGTACTCCCTCTGTCCCACTTAAATTTGTACACATATTTTATTTTCGTGTTTTTGCGAGCAAGTTGTTTATTAATATTTGAAATGATAAAGTGACTTTTAAGGTAGGGTTTGATAGAGCTATATCTCATCTACTATAAAGTGACTTAAAAATTACTTTATGATTTTAAATACTAATAAAAAAACTCGCTCGTTAAAACACGTGAAAATAGTAAACGTGCAAATTGAAGTGGGGCGGAGGGAGTATATAAGAATTTAAGGAAGAATTTGGAGTACTCCATTCCAAAATCAGATAAGAGTTAACATTAAACGGATGACAAACTTTCATATGCACCAAGTGCACGATGCACTTATTCAACAGTTGTCCATATTTATATTGAAAAATTTGTTTCAATTACACTGAAAAGTGTGGTTGGATTGCACTGAAAATTTTACACTAAAAACATATTTTTGTGTAAACTTTTCAATGTAATTCAACCACACTTTTCAGTGTAATTAGAACAAAGTTTTAAGTGTAAATAGGGTCAATTGTTGAGTGGATGCACTATACACCAAGTGCATAAGAAAGTTACTCTAAACAGATAACCTACATTTCATAAAACAAATTAATTTTGATTATATTGATAATAGGAGTTAGTTGCAAATTGTCTAATACTATGAATTAGGAAATAATTAGCCTATGAACCAACTCATAAAAACTGTCTGTTGGTGAACGAATCTAATCGGGAGGATTAGTGGCTGTTTTAATCCGTTTTTACGTCACCAATCAATAACGTGTGATTGATTACCACCGTAAATGGTAAAACGAGTCTTGGGTTAACGAATTCGGGTAAAATGAAGATCGAAATTTAAATTATTTCGTATATGTGTAAGTTTGGGTGTATTTGTGTGTATTTTTAGTCTGAAATTCGAAAATTATATAAATAAGCTGGAGAACAACTATTTATAGAGGCTAGCAAGCATGAGGTGTTACTGACTCTTGGTCTTCCTAGCTTGCATGCCTGACATGTGTCCTTTGACCTTAGTTTGACCTTATCTAAGCTGAATCTTAGTTACAAAGTCTTCTTTTGGGCCTTATCTCGGACTCATTGTTGTTCGCCTAGGTCGGCTTGATTGATCTTGATGATTCTTCAACTGAAAGTTGTTCGCCTCTTGAGGATGTACTTTGGATGTTGTTCGCCTTATGGCTTTAGGATCTTTGTCCTTGGTTCACTTGTACACCTCTTTGGCTGATAGTTGTATCATAGTTTGACCAAGTTGTTCGTCATTGATGACTTCACAGTTGGCTCATTCTTGGTCTCGGGTCTTAATACCTGTTCGCCCATTAATTGTTCGTCGGGGAAGTTGTTCGTCATTTTATACACTTCCCAGATTGGTTAATGCACCCAAATCGTGATTTTCTGTGTTGATCTTCCTTGATTTGGTTCATAATCCTCGATGTAGCTTTAATCCTTGTTCGTCATTTACTGATAATTGTTTGTCCATCAACAATTGCCCCCTATCCTGGCTATACGTTGTTCCAGACGAGCAACTTTGTGGCGAGCAACTATAGTTAGGATATCAAAATAATGAGGGTTGGGACGAACATCATTGGTCTGGGCGAGCAACATATGGTCCGTCGTTTCGTCTTCCCAAGGTCTGGGAGTTGTACGAAGATGACGCCAGCGTAATGATTGCGCGCCGTTCACGCGCGAGCAACCCCGAGGCCACGCGCCCCTATAATTGCTTATAGGCCCTTCAACTTTTGAACTTGTTTAGAAATTACCCCGTTTTCTTTCAATTTGACCTCTGAGTTTTTGGAAAATTACGTCTAGGACCCCGTTTTTGCTTGGGGTATAAATAGTGGGAAAACTGAAAATTTTCCCACTTTTCTCCCTCTTGCTACAGTGCTCCGGCGATTTCCATCCTCCTCCGGCGATTTCAAGCTCTCCGGCGTCCGTCCTTCAGTATTTGGCTTCAAATTTCAAATCCCAGGTAGTTATTCTTCTTCTTCTATCTTCTTCTGTACTTTTTCTCTCGAAAACGCCATCGCCGCCGTGTGGGTTTTCGTGCCGCCGTCTTCTCCGACGAAACGCCGTCGTCTGGTTCCTTTTCTCCCCCTTTTTCTTCCATGTCTTAGCACTCGAGCAACAGATCTGAGGAGACTCTTGATCCACTCTTTCCAATCGCGGCCCCCATCGATCAACCTCCCTTCGAGACTTCCTCGGCATCGGATCCTCACGTGGATTCGGTGGTTCGTTCAGTTGAGGATACTGGTGCCCGCCCATCTGGGAGAGAAATAGTGATCGCAGCGAGCAGAAATTCGGAGAACGATTCTTCATCCAGCGCTGAATCAGAAGATCCATTATTTGACGAGCTGACTCGCGACTTTCTAGAAGGAATAGGGTTCCCATCACCAAGAATGACGGAAAATAAGATCCCAACTGGAGTTGCTCGGCCTTTTGAATGGCGAGCATACACTGAGGAGTATGCGAACAACTTTGTTCGCCCAGAAAGAGAAGTATTGGATCTGGTGAAGACTGAGTACCAGGCGAGCAAGATCAAAAGCGTTGTTCGCGAGCATGAACTGGATTCGATCCGGGAGACCTACAAGATTCCCTACGATATCCATATGTGGGCTCCCAAGAGAAAAGAGAGAGCTGATCGCCCACCTCCAGGATGCACGGCGATCAACATTCATACTCTGATCGCAGGATTGAGATTGCCCCTTCCACCCGTTGTTGGTCGTTTCCTAGAGGCGACCAACCTTGCTATCACCCAAATCACTCCAATTGGATGGATGAACCTGTTGGGGACAATGTGTCTGTTCGCACTAGAGGGGTATGTTGATCGCATAACTGCAGAAGAGATCAACTACCTTATGACGATCACAAGATGTCCCCCTGGAGAGGAAGGTTACTACTACCTCAAGGCCAGGACAGGATTGAAGATGGTGGAAGGAGTGTCGAACAAAATTCGTGACTGGAAGCAACACTTCTTTTTCGTTGGGGGTGACTGGCGAGCATCTTTTGGTCCACACGGTGGTGATGGACGAATAAATTCCCCAGCCTCTTATGGGATATTTAAACGTAAGATTATTTTCTTGCTCGCCCTCGAACTGTACTGTTCTAATTTAACTTTTATTGTTTGCTCGCAGGCCCTCGATTGCTCAAGTGGAATTCGGAAGGAGAAGAGATCGGCTCAGAGTTTCTATTCACCTCCTGCTTGGTCGGCCTTCGCAACAAAGCAGATAGGACCACCGAGTATTTACGTGAGGGAAGGTGCCTGAGAGCTGCTCGCTTGTTTCCTTACCCTCATCACTTGGAAGCACAAGCGGAAGTGCCCCCAGGTATGAAAAATTTCTAACTCTTGATACTACTTTTGCTCGTCATTATACTTTTACAACTTGCTCGTCTAACTTCTTTTTTTTTTTTTTTTTTTTTTAGCCGAGCAAGTCACCGTTGCGATTCCCCCCAGTTTTGCACTCCTCGAACAAAGAGTCTTCGAGATGGCGCCTCCAAAGGGACGGAAGAGGAGAGGTGACCCGCCCACGAAGATTCTGGGGATGACGAACAAGGCGGAGGGGGCCAAAGTCCCACGGCCTGTTGCTCCTCCAGCCCCTGCCCAGCCGTCTTCACCAATCTCTCCCCCCCGCGCGGGGAAACGCCTAAAGAAGGCGGATGGGACTCCGCTGGCCCACGATGTCCCCATTGCTGGTAAGGGGAAAGAGAAAGTTGGCCAGAGTCATCCTCGTCCAGAGGGGGATGCTGCTCGTCGCTCCATTGAGCCTGTGGAAAGATCAGGCAAAGCGAGCAAGGATTCTACTTCTGGTCGCGGCCCCGAGGATCTCACCCATCTGGGTTGGGATGACCGGAAATTTAAGGAGTAAGTCCATATCAGCTTCTGCCGAGCAAGATTCATCATTATTATTTTTTATTATTCTTCTAAGTATCCTTTCCTTTCTTGTTCGCAGATATCGTGCTGACGATTATCCTGGTCGAGCAAGTGTTGTACATCAGTACGCTTGCTCGAAGACTCCCGTTAACATAAGGGAGATTCCTGGCGAGCATGTTCGCAAGGCGACGGAGTTGGTCGCCCGAGCCTGGACGCGTCCTTTGGACAAAGCCATCCTCCAACAGGGGCAAATGGACAATCTCCACCTCTCCATGATGCTCGTCGCCAACGGCCTCGTTACTGCCCAAAGGGCAATTGCCCAAGTTGCCGAGCAAGAAGAGTCTGCTCGCCTTTATGCGAATACTGCTCGGCAGCTTACTGAAGAAAAGGATGGCCTGGTCGGCCAGTACGAGGCTAAAATTGCTCGCCTTAACAACCAGATCAATGTTTACATTGATGCTGAGCACAAGCGCCTTGAAGAAATTCAAGTCTTGTCCAAAGAACTGAAGGACAAAGAGGCCCTGCTCGGGGATAAGGAGGTTTTGCTTGGCGAGGGGGAGAAGAAATTGACTGCGGCTGAACAAGAGATTGCCGAGCTCAAAGCTGAAAATGCTCGTCTCCGGGAGGCCGAAGTCAACCTCTTCACCCGAGAGCAACTTGAAGAGGAGGTTCAAGCTCGCACCGGTCCTATCTCCAACCTTGGATATATTTGTGCCTATGCGGATAGCATCCGCTCGGCTGATGCCTATGACTTCAAGGACCTGGTGGAAGAAATGGCCAAGGACTTGAATGAATTTATGGAGCACTATCCACCGCCGAACAACATCGAAATTCAGCTGGCGGACTTGGCCGTACTAGGGGTTAAACTTGACAAACTTGACCCCAGTATTTCCATCACCCATCCTCCTCCTCCAGTTGATGAAGGCGATCAAGAGGAAGAGGTGGCCGCGTGACTTGAAGCGACTACACTAGCTTTCTACTAGTAGCTACCCCGCAAGAGTGCGGGTTCACTGTAGTATGGGCAAGTATAGGGACCAAGTATTATCGAACCCAAGGGATGGTGTATATGCGAATAGATCCCTGAAGATCTACGCGTCGTAGTTAATATGAGTATAATGTTTTTGGGTTTTTGAAAGATTAATTAAAAGACTGAAATAAACTAAGTAAACTAAAATACTAAAGCAATTAAATTAACTAAGGGTTGTGTTCTAATGTGAGATGGTGATGCTCAGGTTAGGAATCCCCACGTATACTAACGGAGCAGGTACATAATCAAAGTAATCGTGACAAACAAGAATTAACCTAAGTAAAAGATCGTAGAATGAAAGTTCAAGATTTTATACCCTAATACTTTATCCTATCAATCGACTTCACTAATCCACTAACAAGTTAATAGATAGTGCTTAATTAAAGAGACCCTAATTTAACTAAGGTGATGCGGTCGTCCTCCTTCGCTAAACCGGTAGATGAATTAACCTCTCCTAAACCCTCTCGTTAAGACTACTAATTGTTATTGAGTGATGCGGTCGTCCTCTCTCTAACACTTTCGTACGAAATTCAAAGGTAGAGTTAAGATTAATTATATGAATTCATTAATTAAGAGAATTAAAACTAACGTCACCAATTACCTTAATTACGTACCCACATCCTACTTCTACGAGTTCATCCTAACCCAAGCATGCAAGGGTTTTAGCCGGACATGGTTATAACAAAAATAAAAGCAATAGAAGAAACAACGAACATAAACATAATGAATTGAACGAAGAAAATAATAAACATAAACTAGGGTTTGAAAGAAAGAAATTCTAAAAACTGAAATTTAATTAACTAAAACGAAGTTTAAAACGTTTAAAGTAATCAAGCTAATGAAAAGAAACTAAGAACGAAAAGAAAACTAAGAATTCGTATGAAAAACCTCAACAACGTAAAAGTAAAGCTTGCTCGTTCTTCTCCTCTTCCTCTCTCTAAAAATTAAGTCTAAAGTGATTTCTCCAGTTGGGGATCCTTCAAAACGTGTTTGGAAGAGGTATATATAGGCACCGGGTCGAAACGGGAGTTAATGGGCCGAAAATACGCATCCGGAGGCGAAAATACGTGCGCGCTCGAGCAAAACGCTCGAGCGGTGGCGCTCGAGTGATTCGCTCGAGCGCCAAAACTGTTCTGTAAGTTTTTGGCCGCTCGAGTGATTCGCTCGAGCGCCGGCGCTCGAGCAAATCGCTCGAGCGCTGGCTGCTGTGCACTCGTTCGTAAAATCTTCATATCTCCTCAACCGGGAGTCCGTTTTGGCCGATTCAAAGTCCTACGAACTCCTCTTTTCGCCCTCTATCCATCTATAAAAACCAAAGAGACAAATTAATAATTTTATAAAAATGATACTCATTTGACTCCAAGCACTCATCGAAAACACTCAAAACATGAGTAAATTGGGCACCAAAACATAACAATTTCACGCCTAATCAACCCCCCCCAAACTTACCATGTTGCTTGTCCTCAAGCAATGAAATAATAAGTCAAGTGAAATTGTTAGGAATGAGTAGGAAAACTCAATCATGCAAGCTAATGAACTCAAGCTTCGAAGATCAATCACAAGTATACTCACTCACTTTCTTTTATCGTACTCATGCAACAATAACAAGAAACACCAAGATCAAACATGGATGTGCACTCAACGATGTGTTTCACTCCCTTACAAGTGTATAACAGTGTTTAAGGGACTCACTCAATCAATCAATCACACATATTGGCAGCCATAGGCTTGTAAGCACTCTCAACTCCGACCACATTCTAGAAATCAATGCCGAATCACAAAGGACTTTTCTCAAGGTTGTAATGTAGGCTCTTTGGACAGGTGGGATAACAATATGGGGTAAGTGACTCAAGTGAATGGAGAATAGAAAAATCAACTTTGGCACTTTGAGATTAGGAACAGAATCACTTCAAATATATTCAATCAACACTTTTTCAATTCTACTTCTCTCAACACTTCAATTTTTTTCTTTCTCACTCTCTTTTTCAATCACTTCACTTTTTTTCTTTTTCGCACAAACACATGAGCTCATTTTTTTCTTTTTGCTCATTCTCAATTTTTTTTCTTTCCCACAACTCAAATTTCATTCACACCCTTATTTTATCACCACTCAACCTTCAATAACTCTCCTTTCACATTCACACTTTCCTATTCTCCACTCAAATTGGACAAAAGGCTTAGGAATTGGAATAGTGTTCATATGTGCTAGCAAATAAAATAGGCTTTAGGCTCAAAGGGGCTAACAAGGGACAAATATCAATGGTAAGGAAAATTTTTGGCTAAGTGACTCATTCAAATCAAAGATGGCCTAAGATCACATTCGGCATATCTAACTAGACACAATCAAGGAACAAGAGCACACACAAGTTCTAGCATCCTCTAAGGTGATGATTCACTCACAAACGAAGAGATTAATTCATGCATTTAAATCTCGTAAGGCTCAAATCTCACAGCTTTCACATCCATGCTAGTCCTAGTGAATTCTCACTCTCATCACACAAGTACTCAAAAGAAAACTTATAAGCATACGGGTTCTCTCCCTAATCAGCTCAAACTCAAACACTCACACAAAAGAATTTCTAACTCACCCTTACAACTCACTCTACTCATCAAATCATACTCAAAGATAGCAATCAACAAGCACAAGGTGATTGATAGGCATAAAATATTGAGTAACAAAATAAATTAATAATAGCCCAAGGAGCATCTCAAGGCACCAAATAACTAACTCAACTCAAAGATAAGGGGTGCTCCGGTGCAATGTAACAAGAAAACATATAAAAAAAACTCCACCCCCCCAAACTTCGACCTTGCTAGAGGTCTAAGTTTGGGGTTGTGGGTTACCTCAACCGAACAATTCAGTTTCTCTCAATAGCTTTGCACACTCCCTTGCTTGAATTGGTTCCTCCAATCTGAATAACTCCATGATACATTTACTCCTTTAGAGACAAGCCTACAAAATAAAACTCTCAAGTACGAGGTTAAACATACGACTCAAAATACTCCCTAATAATATAAAAAGACACTAAAAATAAATGAAAGCAAATAAAAATGGGTTGTCTCCCATTCAGCGCTATTTTTAAGGTCCTCATGCCGGACCAAGTTCAAAGGAGCTTATGGGACATCAAACTCAAATTTACCTCCCTCACTCTCATAAGAGTGGTGTTTGCATTCTTTTCCTTGATGCCCCTCCATCATGAGCTCTTTTGCTCTCTTCTCATCCCCAAGTGTTATGGGTCTCAACTCCTTCTCACCTTTATCTGGAGGAGTCTTACTAAACAATTTCTTGAGTTTGGACTTTTTCTTCTTAACTCCTCCTTTCCCTTCTAACTGGACCACGTCCACTTTCTTCACCTCTTCATCCTTCAACTTCTTCACTTCATCCCTATCAAAATAATCAAGATCATAACGCTCATGGGTTAAATTATCAATTGAAGGACTAGCAAAATCATGAATATGAGAAGGATTAGGGATAGAAGGTGTGTCTTCAACACGAGGATCAATTGCATCCATGCAATACAAGCTCTCATCCTCCCTCGGGTGTTTCATGGCTTCATATAGGGAGATCTTCACTTCTTGATCATCAACCTTCAACGTGATCTTCCCGTTTGCCACGTCTAGCACCATCCCCGCCGTAGCTAAGAACGGTCTTCCCAAGATCAGGGGTACGTGCTCATCTTCCTCCATCTCTAGCACTACAAAGTCGGCTGGAAAGATGTGATCTCCAACTCTCACTAGGACGTCTTCAACAACACCTTGAGGTCGAGTAATAGACCGGTCGGCTAGTTGAAGCGTCATCATTGTGGGTTGAAGTTCACCACCTTCCAACTTCTTGAAAAGCGACAACGACATCAAATTAATGCTCGCCCCGAGGTCGCACAACGCTCCCTTCTTGATCCCGTTCCCAATGTCACATAAGATCGTGAAACTCCCGGGATCCTTCAACTTCGGAGGAAGCGCCTTGTGCACTAATGCACTCACCTCGTGGTTCAGCTGCACCAACTTCGGCTCATCCACTCGCCGTCTTTTCGCAATCAAGTCCTTCAAAAACTTCGCATAGTGCGGCATCTGTTCCAAAGCATCATAAAAAGGAATATTAATATGCAATTGTTTAAAAACATCAAGGAACTTAGCAAATTTCTCATCAAGCTTTTTCTTCATAAAGCGTTGTGGATATGGGACGGGTATCACAGATTTGGGTACCCCCCATTCATCTCTTTCTGTTTCTTTCACTTTCTCCCTTGCTTCCTTTGCCTTCTTCCACTTAGGAACTCTCTCTATCTCCTCAAAGTCTTTCCCCTTCTGGGACTCATCCATATCTTCATGCTTCTCAATCCCTTTACTTTCAATCCCCTTCTCAACTTGGGGCGCTCAGAATCAGCAGGCATCTGAGGACCTTCATAATTGGTTCCACTTCTAAGCTGGATCGCCTTGCACTGCTCTTTCGGATTCCCTTCCGGCATTCTATTCACTGATTTTGCAATTTGGCTCATCTGGAGCTCTAAAGAGGTGAACCTTCGATTGTTCTCTTGTTGAGTTCTAGTCCACTCAACGTTCATCTTCTGGAGCTCTTGATCACGTTGATCACCCTTCTTGTGCAACTCCTTCACATCGTACTCCAAGGATGACAACCGCTTGCTCCCTTCCTCCACCTTCTGAAGGATCGCTCTCAACATTTCCTCGGTTGATGCACCGCCTTCTCCACCAGGAGGTTTAGACCCCGGATCAACACCTGCAGGAACAGTAACACCAGCTTTTGGGTTAGCATAAGAAAAATTATCATTCTTCCTCCATGTGTTTTGAGGAAGCTGCTGGCCTCCTTGATACCCTTGTGTGTTCCTCCATTGATTTTGAGGCGGCTGTGGGCCTGGAAGTACAAATGGTTGGCCATAAGAAGGCCTTCCATACTGATTACCACCTTGGTAGCCATTCTGATTGTAATACGGACCTCCCATGTAATTGGCTACCTCTTGCTGTCCACTTGGTTGGTCTACTCTCTCATTCTCTACTGCATGCTCTCCAACCAAACTCTTCCCCAACTCGAGGTTGTTTATCTTCTCCATCATGGCCATCAGTAGCCTTCTCCCTCTTCAACCTGATGCACTCTCTAAAAATCTGCATCTCCACTCCAAGCACCGGCATTCGTGACAATGTTGTCCACGATCTCCCTACACCTCTCTATGCCTTGATTGAGGAATGCTCCGCCCGCACAAGCGTCTAAATGGTCTTGCCCCGTCTTGTTGGCACCACTATAGAAGAACGCCATAATGTCTCCCTCATTGTACCCATGCTGCGGGCACTCAATCAGCATGTTTGAGTATCTCTCCCACGCTTGGCGTAAATCCTCTCCTGACTTCTGGCGGAAAGAAGATATCTCAATTCTTGCTTTTATCGTCCTCGATGGAGGGTAGAATCGCTCGAGGAACAGACACTCGAGCTCGGCCCAAGTGGTAATACCTCCCCGTGGGAGCGTATTATCGTACCACTCCTTGGCTATTCCCGTCAATGAGAATGGGAACAGCCTAAGCCTCTTGGCATCTTCAGACATGCCATTATAATTAAATGTTGAGGCTATCATGAGAAAGCTCCTCAAGTGTGTATGAGGATTCTCCTTCCCGATCACCCCTTTGAACTGATTCTCGGTCAGCAGCTTGAGAATTCCTGGAGAAATTGAAAAGTTATTGGCCTCAACTGGAGGTAAGGCCACTCCATCGTAGTACCTCTGCGGTTGTGCCGCGAACCTGCCCCGAATTGCCATATTCTGATCTGCGTTCTGGGGCGCAGGCTGAGGAGCGACAGGTGGTGCTGGTATGTTTTGAACTGGAGGTTGTTGGTACACAGGTGGTTGGTTATAAACAGGAGGTGGAGGATACGGGTATGGTGGATAAGGGTATGGTGGGTATGGGTAATGTTGGTATGCTGGGTTGTGGAAAGGGTTATTCGGGTTTTGTGGGTAGGCAGGGTTGTTCAGAGTATTTGGGACAAGATTCTGAGCTGGATTGTTTACATTTTGTGCACCCGGGTTCTGGCTACTACTATCTACGAACTGGTCTTGATTCTGACCACCACTCCCTCCAGAGCCATCAACCCGGTCTACTGCCTGATTGAAATCGTTGGCAGCATCGTCCAACTCATTATTGAGGTCCATTGGTCCCTTCCCTAAGTCGGCTGCGTTCATTCTTCTCAAGAAAGCTCTGTTCCTTCTAGCTATTGTCTCAGGATCCAACGGTATTCTCTCTTCGCTCGTATTCCCTTGTGAGCGTGTTCTCATAAACCTGACACACTAGCAGATGGATCAAAACGCAACTGCCGAATAAATGAAAATAAAAATAAGAAATAAAAACAGAAAATAAGCACCCACTACTAACTACTAAGCTATCGACAAGTCCTATTCAAAGAACATATAACGCCATCCCCGGCAACGGCGCCATTGACTTGAAGCGACTACACTAGCTTTCTACTAGTAGCTACCCCGCAAGAGTACGGGTTCACTGTAGTATGGGCAAGTATAGGGACCAAGTATTATCGAACCCAAGGGATGGTGTATATGCGAATAGATCCCTGAAGATCTACGCGTCGTAGTTAATATGAGTATAATGTTTTTGGGTTTTTGAAAGATTAATTAAAAGACTGAAATAAACTAAGTAAACTAAAATACTAAAGCAATTAAATTAACTAAGGGTTGTGTTCTAATGTGAGATGGTGATGCTCAGGTTAGGAATCCCCACGTATACTAACGGAGCAGGTACATAATCAAAGTAATCGTGACAAACAAGAATTAACCTAAGTAAAAGATCGTAGAATGAAAGTTCAAGATTTTATACCCTAATACTTTATCCTATCAATCGACTTCACTAATCCACTAACAAGTTAATAGATAGTGCTTAATTAAAGAGACCCTAATTTAACTAAGGTGATGCGGTCGTCCTCCTTCGCTAAACCGGTAGATGAATTAACCTCTCCTAAACCCTCTCGTTAAGACTACTAATTGTTATTGAGTGATGCGGTCGTCCTCTCTCTAACACTTTCGTACGAAATTCAAAGGTAGAGTTAAGATTAATTATATGAATTCATTAATTAAGAGAATTAAAACTAACGTCACCAATTACCTTAATTACGGACCAACATCCTACTTCTACGAGTTCATCCTAACCCAAGCATGCAAGGGTTTTAGCCGGACTTGGTTATAACAAAAATAAAAGCAATAGAAGAAACAACGAACATAAACATAATGAATTGAACGAAGAAAATAATAAACATAAACTAGGGTTTGAAAGAAAGAAATTCTAAAAACTGAAATTTAATTAACTAAAACGAAGTTTAAAACGTTTAAAGTAATCAAGCTAATGAAAAGAAACTAAGAACGAAAAGAAAACTAAGAATTCGTATGAAAAACCTCAACAACGTAAAAGTAAAGCTTGCTCGTTCTTCTCCTCTTCCTCTCTCTAAAAATTAAGTCTAAAGTGATTTCTCCAGTTGGGGATCCTTCAAAACGTGTTTGGAAGAGGTATATATAGGCACCGGGTCGAAACGGGAGTTAATGGGCCGAAAATACGCATCCGGAGGCGAAAATACGTGCGCGCTCGAGCAAAACGCTCGAGCGGTGGCGCTCGAGTGATTCGCTCGAGCGCCAAAACTGTTCTGTAAGTTTTTGGCCGCTCGAGTGATTCGCTCGAGCGATTCGCTCGAGCGCCGGCGCTCGAGGAAATCGCTCGAGCGCTGGCTGCTGTGCACTCGTTCGTAAAATCTTCATATCTCCTCAACCGGGAGTCCGTTTTGGCCGATTCAAAGTCCTACGAACTCCTCTTTTCGCCCTCTATCCATCTATGAAAACCAAAGAGACAAATTAATAATTTTATAAAAATGATACTCATTTGACTCCAAGCACTCATCGAAAACACTCAAAACATGAGTAAATCGGGCACCAAAACATAACAATTTCACGCCTAATCACCGCGGCT